>JAVXUO010001763.1:42500-179757 GCA_033065855.1 Escallonia rubra | reverse complement strand
TGGGGACACTTCTTAGCTGTATTATTCTTAGAATGACCTTACTAGTCTTATACTACTAAATTATCCAAGGTCAAGACAAGTCAACATTCTTGAATTTGTACCTGACTATAGGTTTTTGACCATTACAGTCACCATGAGGACTTGTTCGTTGAAGGTTGTTGCTTTATGGATTTCTGATTTTGATGTGCTTAAAGTTTGCCTGTACCCTTAGAAGTTTTGTTGACGGTTACTCTTATGAGCTGTGGTACGAAGTTATTTTTCGAAAAACGTACTTAAGAGTATTGTCAGGTTGCCAAATGCAGAACTCAGGAATGCATAGATGCTTTTGGCTGAAAAGGTCAAAACAAAAAGATTATCTGTCTACGGCACATGGGAGATACAAGGTTGTGTCAACATTCTTGACTTTCTTAGTCTGTATATAACTAAACTATCCAAGGTCAAGTCAACATTCTTGAACATTTACGAAGTATTGGTGTTTGGTCATTGCAGTCACCATGAGAAGTTATTCGATTAAGGCTGTTGCTTCATGGGATTTTTTGTGGGGATTACCTTGTCTTTATCTTTAGAAGTTTTTTTTTTTTTTTGTCCATTATTTGTATCCAATCCAAGGTTGCTCTTATAAGCTGTGATCCAAAGTTATTTTTGACAAATGTACTTGAAACTATCATTAAGTCTTGGCAAATGCATATCCAAGGAATGCACAGTTTGTTTCTAGCTGAAAATGCAAACAAAAAAGGATTTTCCATTCATGGCACATTGAATTTACAAGACCTCCCTCTTATAGAAGTTCATTGATTGTTTGTTGGATTAAATAACTCTTTTATGGGAGTGTCTTATCTATACTTACTTACTTACACTTTCCTGGTTATTAGGGAATGCTATGTGTAATAGCCCTTTAGTGCAGAAGGCCACTTCTTTCGTAGTTGATTATTGTATCAATGAACTTGACATGGGGATAGTTATGATCAGTCTATGGCATACATATGCAATGTTCCCGCACATCGTTCATCATCGGTCAGTATAGTCCAGTTATGTCACCATTGGCTACACCTTTATCGCAATTGTTTTCAATTGTTTTCGGTAACAGATTCATGTGTTTATTCTGGGCACTTTCACGATGCCTTTATGCTGTGATTATGATATACAGCTGCCGTTACAGGGGAAGTTATAGTTGGGATATATTGGAGAGAAAACTAGTTTGATGGCAGTATAAGTCTATGCATATTTGTAAAAGAATTTTCCATCCTAGTTGATTAATCCATGTTTTATGACCTCTGATTGTCATTATTTTATGATGCTGTAGCAGCTGTTTTTATACACCTAAATTCTGGAACTGACTGGGCTATCATTTGGTGTAGTTCTGCATCATGAGTAAAAAGACTGCGAGATTAACAAACTAACAATCATGCAATGAACTATTGCCTTCTGGTGGACTTTGAACTGCCACATTGCAATGTCTTCCAGTGAAAGCTCTATAAACAAGCAAAATCGTGGTGGTATTCAGGCACGTAAGCCTGATTTGTCGAGCAGGTAAAAATGAACCTGATATTTCTTGATAAAGATTCACTGTTTATATGCTACATCCCGCTAAATTATTCTCAAAACAAATAGCTGTTCTTTTCTACAGGCATAATTCTGGAGCTGAAGCAAGTTCTGTCTCAAGGAACTTGAAGGAAAATGACAGTGTTAACTATTTGGAAGACCAAAAGACGATGGTACTTTGGATTTTTGTGCGATATATGATTTTTGACTTTTCTGGTGGTGTTCTTTTCCTTATTCATGTGTATTATAGGAGCTTTATTCACGGGCAAAAGCACAAAAAGAAGAAATCCTGTTTCTCCGTGAACAAATTGCTGCTGCCGGTGTTAAGGTATACCATTGTACTGTAGGCCTTTGCTCACATGCCTTTTATTTTAACCTGGAAAGCTGACATGCTTCTGAGTTCTTACTTGCAATACCATGTATTGACCTTTATCGCACCAGGAAATGCAGTCGTTGAAGGAGAAGTATGCACTGGAAAGGCAGTTTGCTGAGCTACGATTGGTTCGTCTATTTTCGG
Organism: Escallonia rubra; assembly: GCA_033065855.1. Taxonomy (NCBI): domain Eukaryota; kingdom Viridiplantae; phylum Streptophyta; class Magnoliopsida; order Escalloniales; family Escalloniaceae; genus Escallonia; species Escallonia rubra. The sequence continues at coordinate 177,698 of JAVXUO010001763.1, read as the reverse complement.
AACTGATAAGATTTTATTTGCTTCTTTGTTGTATATGTAGTCTCCATTTATGTATATGGTTGTTTTTGGATGCTATATACTCTAAATCAACAGCATTTTTGACTGATAGGCTCTAGACGAGAAGCAAACTGAAGCCATAAATTCTGCCTCAAATGAATTGGCTCGCAGGAAAGGTGACCTTGAAGAACATCTGAAATTGACAGATGAGTTGAAGGTAAAGTTGAATTTGTTTTCCTACTTCTTCTTTTTTATCTCCGTTTGGAAGTGCTAAATTGAAGACTGAACTTTGTATATTTTGAATATGAGAAAAAAGACTAGATTTTTCATATTACCAGCCTTGCTTGTGCTTCCCTCTTTTGCTTTCACGAATCCCTTGAGAGTTTTAGGGCATCAAAGAGCCAATGATTACTCGATAAACTTTACTTTCTGGTACAGTATTCTTGAAAATCAAATCAGACATACGATTTTCTTCTGAATATCGGAGTTTGTTGTCGGTATCCGCTATTGATGTTCACATCTTGATTTATACAAGTAGATGATGCATGCACTTATCACTGCTAAAAATGAAAATGAACGCTATTGTTGTTATGTGGTCAAATTTTGTCCTCCTCCTTTACTCAGTTGCTGGCTCGTTAGTGAATAGTACTGGTTCTCCATGACCAGGCCGTGAAGAATTGATTTTCTTTAATTGAAGGATAGAGAACGCCGCTCCCCCCTTCCACACCTGCATTTGCCAAATATGAGCAATTGGGGCTTTTTCTGCTGAATGAATGACATCTTCGTTTATATTCATGCGCTTGATCTTCAAAGCCGCCTCTCTTAGATATTAAAAGGTATTCATTGTCATTGGTTATTTTTGAAGTATCCAAAACTGAATAATACTACAAGAGCTTGAAGCTAAGCTGATACAAAAGAGACAAAAAACCCTGTCTTATGAACCCCTACGCTGGCTGCTAGGAAGTTTAATCCTCGTGTTCTTTGTTTATTGCTCAATGTTAGTTGTAAAGGTTTTTCTCTTTTATACACATGCACACACGCATGCTTATATATATAATGGGAAATACAAATACACATTGATATATACGTACATACACAAACACATACATATGAGAGCCCATCCTCCCCAAAGGTTGGGATGGTTCCCATTTTTCCAACACATCTAGAACCATCCACTATGGACACGTGGACGGTTCTAGATCACTTACTAGAAAAAACCCAAAAAGAATTGTGCAAGATAGTCTTGTGCACTTTGCGAACTTCCCAAACTACCCTCTTCCCTCTCGTTGTTCTCCACTCAACAAAGCCATAAATTCAAAAATTTTACAATATGGCTCGTTGTATTTTTTGTTGAATTTATGGAGGATGTAGGAAGAATCCAAAATTTTCACAAGTCACAAATACGAGTTCAAAATTAAGAAAGATAAAATTTTTGTCAATTCAATTAAACCCTGAATCTCCTTCCCTGTTTAATTTACTGGTTTGAATCACAAGTCATCACAGAGAAACGATTTCGAAATTCTGTATAAAGGATTTACTGATTACAATTTAACAACGGGGGCAAGGCAGTGACAACGTGCGAGGGGAAATTGCACGGTAGGTGGTGGTGGCGGTTCAGAGTGGTGGTGGGTCTGGTCAGTGTTGACAGCTGTGATGGTTTTCCTTGGGGGTACTAAAGGTTGGCTTCCTCATAGTTCAATCAGCATCATCACCACATATCTGCAGGTTTAAGTTGTAGTGGTGATGGGTGGGTGGGGCAATTTTTGTGGTCTAAGGAGATTGCTGGAGGTGGAGTGGAGATGATGATGTTTGGTAGTGGGTAGTGGAGGTGGGCTTGGTGGTTTTGTGGAGGTGGTCACGGGGTGGGCTCGAGGGTGTTGCAGCAGTGATATGATGTTGTGGCTGTGATATGGCCGCTGCGGCTTGACCCTGGATAGGTGATAGGTTGGTAGAAAGGCGGCGGTGGATAGTGTTGATTGGCTGTGGAAGCTTGTCGTGGTGGTCAGCCGAGGGAGGGTACATCATGACCAGTGCACCGGATTATTTGATCTTTTAAATAAAGTGTCTGGAACCCGTGGTGGACTGTTCTATATGGATTTGATAAATGGGAGCCATCCCAACCTTGGGTGTGGACGAGGGCATCCTCTTTATATTTACTTATTTACATGAGCATGTATCTGTACACATATGGGGGCAGATCCACGGCTAGCGCCGGGAAAAGCCCTTTTTCTCAGTTGATCTCGGGCCATGCACGTCGTCCATTGGACTGCTCAGATACTTTTTTTCCCTAAAAAAGCACAGAGACCAACTGAATCTAACAGTAGCAGTTGGTTCCTAATTACCAGTGCACCCCCACTCTTTTAAATTCCTGCCGCGTCCTCCGCTACTAATTGCCACATGAGTAGCCGTTGGTTGGAAATATTCTCCCCTTGTTCCGTGTTCCTTTCTCTCCTCCATCCAATGGGAGTTATTGTTGCAATGTGGGTTTATAAGGAATTTAAGCATTAACCATTACCAGTACAATCGAAAAGGAAAAGGAATATAGACCTGACTAAGAAAATGGTAACTCGTTGGAGTATTTACCCCTGTATCCTCCTCCACCGCCATATATGCCACCGCCATCAATTTACAAAAGCCACCACCTCCACCATACTTGTATTCACCTCACCAAATTGCTTCCACCACCTATGATCTGCAGCAGATCTTAGTTAAGCCCAAACTTGTAGGGACTTGGAGAAAATCTTCCACTTCACCTTGCAAAACATGGCATGATGGTCCAAATTTGAACTTGCAATTTCGCTGCCAATGATACTTTAATAAAATCCATCCCCAACACTTGTAAATCATCTATTTGTTCATATTCAAGAAACCTGCAACTATCGGCCATCCACCATGTTCAAGAAATTACTTTATCTCTTCATTGTATGGCCACAAAAGAACTATCTGAGCCATAGTCATGTCATCCAAAATTCAATGCCGAAAAGAGAACCCAAATTTGGAAAAGGAATAAGGAAAAGATGAAAAATGAAACATCCATTCCTCTACAATTCATGACGACCCCACCCCCACCACCTTCACCACCATCGTCATCGGTGCCACCACTTTCAGATCTGGTGTATCCACCACCTCCATCCAACATCACTACCATGCCCACAACCGGCAGACCTTAGATCCACCATTACAACAGATAGATCAAAGCCCAAATAATAAAAAAAATAAAAAAACCAGACTTGAATGATAAAATCTAACTTCCCCAATTGAATATAAAGGGCAAACTGGTGAGTGAAAAACACAACTGAGAGAGAGAAGACAACGGGAATGGTCATATACATTTTTACGAGGGGTGCTGAAATGAGCGGTGGCTGAGTTTAGTACAAATGGTGGTGGTGGCTGGTGTGAATTCACTTTGCATATATGTGGGATTCGGGGGAAGCAAGATAAGGCTTATACATTTTTACCAATGGCTACACTTTAGAGATGCTTAGAGGCATCTTATCTAAAAAATAAAAACTCACATGTAAGGGAACTTTCTGAATAGATGCCAACCGCTAGTAAGAGTAGCGGTTAGGCTTTGCAATTTTGGAAAAAAAGAGATTCATACCGCCTTTTTTGTTATTCAGATATAATGCCACGTCAGGAAAATATCAAGCAATACTCTAATATATCAGGCATTGGGCCTCTCCCCTCATTACCAATTGCTTTTGAGTTAGATGCTTTCACATGGGACGAGCAGGTCGATCCAGGCTTATCAGACAGTTCGACAAAATTTAAAAAATCCACCTAACCATATTTAATTCATCCACATGTTTGGCCCACTCAACAGAAGTCTGGCCCACTCAACAGAACTCTGGCCGCACATGAGGGGGCGTGCTGAGGTGTAATCCCACATTGGGAAAATATTAAGCAATACTTCAATATAGAAGCCTTGTGGCCTCTTCCCTCATTGCTAATTAGTTTTGAGTTGGATGCTTCCACATTTGTTACATGGAGGGCCCTAGATTAGCCAGAAGAAAAATGCTATTCCCAGCGGTAGCAGTGGATCAGCCCCCATGTATACATACATAAAATGCTTAAAGATACATTTGAGTTCTAATTAGCATTTTATAACTGAGAGTTACTTCCTATTTTTCCCCCCTTTTTACCAAATGATATACAATCAACAGGTAAGAGAAGCCAATTTCCAAGGTAAGAGCAGGGTGATTTACATTCTTGGATGATGTTGGATATGCCTCCTTCTCTTTGGTAGTTTGTTGTAGTCACGTGTAAAGGAGAAGAATTATCATCCTCTGGATGTAGTTTAGCTCTCACTGTATCTTTTCTCCCACTGCTTATATATGCTGTCATCAGCTGGGGTATGAAGTGTCTTTTTATGTTTCTTTGAGGCTCCTATATGTCTAATCTCCTATGTGGAGTAGCCATATCTGCCCTTTTTGAACTTGGGTCTGAGGTCTAATTGCTTCTATGAAAATACCTATGACAATGGAAATATATATAGAAGAGAATATTTCCTTTACAATAAATATCCGACGAAGCAGAACCATCTCTATGAAGATGACAGACCCATTCTCTGTACTATCAATAGGATCAATTATAACAAGTCACACACTCATATTCCAGAAATACAGAAACAAAGAAATTCCGCGGTCAAACTACCAAAATAGAATGGGCTAGAAATCCGAGCTCAACAAACAAATATTCTTGCTATAGGCCCTGTTCCTGGTCAGAAATATAGTGAAATCACCTTTCCTATTCTTTCCCTGGACCCCAGTACTAAGAAAGATGCTAATTTCTTAAAATATCCTATATACGTAGGCGGAAACAGGGGAAGGGGTCAGATTTATCCCGACGGGAGCAAGAGTAACAATACAGTTTATAATTCTAGAGCAGCCGGTAAGCAAGAAGCTGTCATGCATGTATGAGAAGGTATAAAATTGCTCCATGGAAATTTTAGCTGTGTTGATTCAAGGTGGCTTGGTAGGGCACCTCTCTTGTGCTCACCAGGAATACCTCCAAGCCTTAATTGCCAATATTGGGCACTCAATATCAACAGTTTCTCCCTTGTTTTTCTTTAACCATGTTTTATCTCCAAACTTCCGTATATTTATCTTTCCGATCGTATGGCCCATCACATCTATCCCATGCATACCATGGGCTTCCGTCTAGTGGACTGTGGTATGATACTGTTTTCATGGCACACATGCATGCCGCCTTATCTGTGTTCATACTAAAAATTCAATTACGTTTGTATGTTATAGTTTCAATTGGTTATTTGTGGCCTTGTGCTAGCATATACATCAACATGATTATGGTAAACATGTTATGCATACTGTTTTTTTGAAAATTCTGCAGGTTTTTTTTGTTTTCATATGCAGTAACAGGATATATTGTTAAGTGCCTAGTATGATCTTTCTATTCTTTATCTTGTATAGTTTCTGTTCTGTTTTTCACTTAGTATAATACTTGTGATTCAGGTTGCCGAGGAAGAGAAATATATCTTTTCGTCATCCATTGTAGGGTTATTGGCTGAACATGGCATTTCACCTCATGTTATAAATGCCTCTACCCTTTCCGACAATATAAAGGTATGGTCTTGGAATCTAGATGATGCATATGATAAAAGTGGGAAGCTGGCAGTATCAGTTTTGACTCTTAAGTTCGTTATATGAGGTGCTTATATGGTTTTGCCACTTGTAAATGGGTAGCTTGTTCTTACACCTAGTCCTGTTGTGCACGAGAACTGCAAGTCTAGATGTTGTGCTTAATGCTGACAATTTGTGTGCAACACTTATTTGAACACAGTATTAAGGTCTTTGAATTCTTTCCTACTTGGGAGAGGAGAAATAGCCTTGACGTGTCTCTGAGCGCAGAGTTAGCTGTTTGATAACCTCATTAAGTCCTAGTTGTGTCACAGCAGCACACCAAGTTATAGGCCAAAACTTAGGAATGGATGCTGAAGACTCCCTCAATCCGCCACGGAGTTCTTTTGAGGCCCACCCGGATGACCTGATTTCTTCTTAAAGTTGATCCCTAAGTTTAAATATATATGCAGAATTCTGGATATTATGGCCTTGTCCGAAGATTAGTCTTTTATATTGCTCACATTGAATCTCGTGTACACACTAAATATAAGGGCAGAGCCAGAGAATTTGTCTGTGGTGGAGGGAGGGGTGGGGGAGTGTTTTGAAATCTTATCCCTCACGGAGCCCTTGTGGCCCCACCCGGTGGACGACCTATTGGAGAAATCAATCCCTGCATACTTCAAATCTTATCTGCAGGAAACTCCTTATGTGGTGACACTTCTCTGAGAACCGCACTTTTGCGATCCCAAGTCAGGAGCTCCATAGGATCACGTCCTAAGCTCATGTGGGAATGCAATCCTATCTTATTGACAATGCCGGACAAACACACATGGAACAAGTGAGCGAGTACCTGGAAATTAAGCCCTCAGTCGACTCAATCCCTTGCTTCCTCTTCCTCCAAGTCCTAAAGCCTCCTTGTCCCTTACTGAGTACCCACATTAAGAGAACAAAGCTGGTAAATTGGTTCTCTCTCTCTCTCTCTCCCGCCTTCCGTCCCTCTTCTCTCTCTTGCTCTCTTCAATTAAATTTTTGGCCACATTTGTAACACTATTGGCTTGTTCAGCTTAGAAATCTCTCGAGAAGTGAATAGCAACAACCAAAGTACTTTTTTACTTACCAAGGGAAGTAGCTGGTAGCCGCTTGATGTGATGCATACAAAAATAAAAATTGACCACCACTTGAGGTACTTGCAGTAAAAAAACAAAAGTTGTACAAAAGTCAAGTATAATATAAAATTGCAAAACCCTTTTACTATTCATTTATTCAAGCCCGCTCCAAAAGTTAGATTATTGCAGGTGCCTACGTTCCTCCGGCTTGTTGCGCAACTAAGGTTCATATAAAAGCGAAATCGTGATATTATGGCATTGTCTGAAGATTACTCCCTTACATTTCTCACATAAACCCTTGTGTAGATGCTTACATACAGGGCCAGAGCTAGAAATTTGCTTGGGGGAAAGTGGCGTGGATGGGAGTGGGGGAGGTATTGAACATCTGAGTTTTCACTTGGCTAAGTTTTCCTCTTTTTGGATTAAGATGGGCCGCGAGGGTGGTAATGAATGTTTGCTGCTAATTTTCAGAAAAAAATGGCCACATTGACATTGTTTTTCTTCTTCTACTGGAGGCGGAGGCATCATTCACGGAAACCATACACTTAAACTGCCAAAGCCATTAGGGCACAAGTATTCCATGCAGTTTCCGTCAGGAGGGGAGTGGGGAGGGGGATGATCCCAGTCACCCTCTGTATCCAGATGATTACTTACATAGAAGAGCGTGATTGAACATTCCCCTGTGTACAGTCCGGCAGCCTCTCAAACCTTTTCTTTGTCATAGTCTTATTAGAGCTGTGTTTTACTTTGCAACATTCATCTGACATATTGGTTCTATTAGTTCTGTTTTCTCTCTGTCTCTTTCTGTGTTTTACTTATTTTTTTCTTTCTTTATTGCAGCACTTACATGATCAACTGCAGTTGAAGATTAGAGCTTTACATGTAAGATCGTCATATAGATATGATCATCGTCAATTTTAAGTTGGCTTAAAAGAGCAAAAATTCCTTTTTCTATGGATAGGTTTATTCTTATTGGTTGCCTGATGTTCTTAAAGATTCCTAATAGTTTACCATGTACTTGTAGTGCCGTAAATAGGAACTCTTACGGTGGACTGTGAACTAGTTTTCGCGGTTCTCTCATGCTGATGATTTGATCCATAATAATCTCAGAAGGATCTATAGCAGAGTCTTGCTAAAAGCTGAGTTAATCTTGTTTGTGGTTTTGTAGTACGAAGAATAGTCAAAATTTTGGTGCTTTATCATTTGTTTGTTGGGTTGGGGTTGTGTGGAGAGAGAGAGTGCTTGTGAGGGAGATAGGTTTTATCCATTCTCAAATGATAGTCTGTCCGATTGTGTCGAACATTTTCTGATTTGTGATTTATCATAATTGTCTGGAATTAATATGACTCAGGAAGTTACTTTGACTTGAAATGCTCATCGTTACTGCTCAGCTACCTAACATCCTATTACACTTGGAGGTGTAGATTCTTTTTTAATGATGATCACGTCTTTCCGGAATTATGGATATACTGTTGAATTTTCCCGACCGTGTATTCAAATGCCTCTTCTCATCTTGCCAGTTATTCACATTTCATAACTACGCTGTCTGCAGCCCCACTGCGACTGTCAACATTCTTGAATCATCTTATTTCTTCATTAAGAGCCCTCCACTATGTCTACCAACTCAGACTAAGAGGCTCCATCATCAAAGATCACCTACATCAGAAAGGGCGAAACTATGCCTTGATATCCAATGATAAAAAACGATAATCGTCGATGCTATTGACTCGCAACTTGGGCCAAGCTTATTTTTAACCTCATGGCGAGCAGAAGAGATATCAGTCTTTTTTTTCTTTTCTTTCTTGATTCAAATGGTGGAAAACACCAAAATTTCAGTAAACCACCCAACTTTCTTTCTTTTCATGTTGGATTCATCAATCACCTCCGGAAGCCACTTGAATGAGCATATGAATACCCACTTTTCTCTACTTGTTTACTACTCAAAAAGAAAAAAAAATTAACCATTGAAACCTCGAAATAAGCAGTGAAACTTTCGGTCGTGTTTATTTTGCCCATAAAATGTTTTCCAGAGTGAGATTTAGCTGTCAAGCCATCAGATTTTCCTCACCTTTTTCCATGAATCTTTGTCAATTTGCTGTCCACAACTTTGTCTTGTTTCATATCGCGCCTCCGCACGGAATGTCTCGTCGATTCAGATGCTTGCTGTTGTAGGGTGTGGAAAGGTTGGGATCCTTCCCCAAAGCTGTGCCATCTGCGTCAGCTGCGCAAGTCAGAGAGAAGAATCTAGAGAGAAATCAAAAGGAGCTGTACGGCGACATGAGGGCAGTCTCAGCATGCCAGGAGAATTATAAAGACTAGACAAAGGGGAGCGCTGGAGTAGCATGAATAGCGCTCCCTCACTTTTTTCCACCTGATTGGGTTCATACTAACTTGTTATTATAGTACACGCACATGTAAGCATGCGTGGGTCGTGCATGTGTTCCCACATACATAAGCACGTAGGTGCCTTTATTACTAGACAAGTTATATTTTCCCTTGTATTTGTTATCTCATGTTGGTGCGCGTTGTTGTTTGAGAAGTTATTCATGATGAAATTGCCTTATTCTCAGGCTAAAATGGGGGAGTTCTATGGAAATCAAGCTCTTGATAAAGATGTTCCTGGTTCTAGTCTCTTGAATGTTCGACCTTCTAATACATCCATGGTATAATCGTCAAATCTTTTGGTAGCTTTTAACTTTGTACTCATTTTGCTACTAATTTTTTTTCATAAACTCTGTTTTTTGTTGTACTCTGGCTTTATGCAGGGTCAGCATGGCTTTTCTTTCCATAACCAGCATATAAACGATTACAACTTAAGACAAATTGACGATGTGCCAAGGAATGTGCGGGAGAATGATTATACACCAATAAGAAGCTTAATTCTCAATGGCCAGATGCAGGAGCCATTAAGTAACAACAATCAGCCAAAGTTTCCATTCAATATTGATAGGTTGGCTTTACCAGTTCTAGATTGGTTTTGATACTTTGATTTCTATTAGAGTGTCCTGATTCTTACTGTTTCCTTTTGAATTGCGTGCCTGGAATTTCTCAGACTATTAGAGTGCGCATTCCTTCTGGTCTTCTGAACTTATTATGCTTCCATTTCTTACTCTCTCTGTCAACACAACCTCTGTATATAGATCGCCGTGAATGTTGGATTTGAAGAAAATCAGGGTCTTAAATAATTGTTTTGCACGTTTGCATTCTTGTTCATCATTGGAATCTACTCTTGCAGTTTATCTTGAACTGTTTTCAAGATTGCTGCTTTACTACTCCTGCACTTCTTACTACTCTTGGTGACATATAGTACCAAATATTCTACTGTCTTTGTAATTAGTATGCCCATCTGGTAAAAGGCATGGTAACACTTGTAGGTAAAGTGCAAAGTAGTACTAATACTAGTCTAACTGCTGCCAACTGTTATCATGAGATGCCACCCTGGAGAACACGAGGGAGGTTCATCTGCAGGTGCTAGTTGGGACATGCACATGTGTGTAGCAATTATCTGGAAAAGGGAAAAAACAAGGAAGAGACATACTGACTTAAATAAAAATGTCTTACAAAGAAATGTTGTGAAGATAGTGTCGGAAGGTTGGTACTTTATAAGGAAGCTCTGTGAAGTGCTAGACAGGGGTTCTCGTTGATAAGTAAATGATCTTACTTTAAAAGCATTCATTTAGATGGTAAGAAACTGGAAATAGTACCAGCTAATTAGATTGGTCTGGACAGCACTCTTATGTAACCAAGAGGACTGGGTTTGAGGCCTCTCTCGTGCTCTATTCACTTAAGACATGATTAATTTAACCCAAAAAATAAAAGGAAACATTAACTGATTAGATCATATACAGGGTTGAATTTTGGTAAAGTGCAATAAATGCAAGTCTCTGGCATAAAAGAGTAACTTTTTGATTCATTTATTGGGAAAACCAGCTAGTTTTCTAGCTCTATTTCTAAGGATGGACAAAAAAAGTTGGAGAGCTTATGCAAGAGCAATAAAGGATTACAAGTCATTCTGTTATCATATGTGCGCTATTAACTTTGCGTGTGAAGTCAAGCCCAACGTATGGACCTAGATACGAAGAAGACCAGATTCAAGCTTGCGTTCGAGTTCGTTTACAAAATAGTCATTGGTAAGGAAATTACGGACAACTGGAAATGAAAAGTAAGACTGCTAGTTGAATCATCAAGAACAAGATGTTCATAAAGCTTGAAGTTTGACCCCTTCTTACTGTTTACTGTTTTTTAGCGACGATTCTTCAATATCGCTTCTAGTGGAACTTGTATACATCGTAAAGCTTGAAGTTTGACCCCTTGCTCATCTGTTCTTGAGCGACAAGAGTTCTTGGCAATATCGGCTTCCTAGTGGAACTTGTATACATGGGAGTTCTATTTTCTAGTGTTACATGTATACATGGGAGTTCTCTTTTCTTGAAATTTTGTCCTTGGATAAATTACCTAAAAGAGTTGATTTATGCTGGAGAGCTTCATGAGCTTTCCTGTAAACAACGTTTCCCCGTATAGGATTAAACCAGGTTATATTTCCCTTCTCGACTAACTTAGAACTTGAATGCCCCCACCCCACCCCGACACAGCCCCCCAACCCCCCAACACCCGACCCCTATGCACACGCTTATTTTTTTGTCCTCGGTATTACATGGGATTTTATACTTCTGAAAATCCAGCTATCTTGTCTATGAATGTGTCTGATGATTGTAGTATCCTACGTTTGTGACTTAAATTGGAAAATCTAGTTTCTATGAAAATTTAATTAAGGGAACAGTAGAAGCGTGGCGGCGTCACACCTTTCTCACAACTTGCAAATTATATCCTTGCGTAGAATGGGATTTGGTTTTGGTTTACAATGATTAATTGGTGCAGAATTTGTCATCTGATAATAAAACACCTTAGGCTAATAAAGTTGCGATTCACATCTGAACTGCAAGTTTGTTATCCTTTCTTAGTGAGCCAGCTTAGAACTGGCACTCAGGGAGGAGTAGTTGTTGCTTTTTTATATGTGATGATTGTTTCTCCCCAGGTTCAGCTGTCACATTATAAGTTTCTTTACGATATCATTTTCATACATAAAGATCACTTTGCAGGGAGGTTGAGCGCACTATACCCTATGGGCGGGTGGCCATGAGATCTGAAGAAAATAGCAATATAAACTCTTTCCAGCGTCCCTCTATGCAGCCTTTAGAACAGCACCCTGGCATAGAAGGTTTCCAAATAATTGGGGATGCTAAACCAGGAGGTAGACTCTTAGGCTGTGGATTCCCTGTCCATGGAACTTCTCTCTGTATGTTTCAGGTAAATGCGTTTCCTGATCCATCTGTAAAACATAATTTTCTCCTAAGCAGTCACCCGTATATCAAGTGGTAAAACTTTCTTGTCAACGATTGTTTCACTGCACAATAGTGGGTTCGTCATCTTCAGGACGGCACTAGGCAGTACATTGAGGGTAAGTTTGAATGGCTTCCGTTTATTGCGCTTTCTATCCTTTGCTTTGTTTTGCCAAAATAATTCCACTACATCCATTTTTGTGTCATGACTCAGGAGCCACAAATCCAGAGTATGTTGTGACAGCTGATGACGTGGATAAACTTATTGCTGTTGAGTGCATACCCATGGATGACCAAGGCCGTCAGGTGTTTTATGAGCTTCATCTAATTTTGCTTTCCATTTTCAATATGATATTAGCATAAAGATAGCGTACATTCAGTTAAGTACTAATTCTGGAAAGATCAACATTCATCTTTGCGTTTGTTGCCTCTGTAAGGTCTTTCAAAGAAAAGAGGCGGGCTTATAGCTCAGAGAAGCAAATAAGAAGTCTTAGTTGAGGAGATGCTGATAGAGCTTTCTTTCCATGAGGGTCGTTCTCTTTTCAACTGAGCCTTCCTATAACAAAGAAAGAAACCAACCCAGCTCCCAGCCTTGAACACCTCCTGAAGGTTGTTGGTCAAACGTCACTTTCCAGAAAGAAACCAAATCCATAGTAAAAGGCCTTGTTCGAACTAGCCGCGCTGAACAGATTTGTGAAGCCTTGCGGAACTCTTCCTTACTGCACCTTGCGTAAAGCTAGAAACGCACCCACATCCCAATTGCCACAACAAAGTTGATGTGATCTCATCCAGTAAATTTGATCCATGGAATTTAGTACATTCTGTGGCAGTGGCGGAAGCAGAATTAAGACAGATAAATACAAATCAAGGTGCAGTGCCACCAAGTGTACAAATCAACATAATGCATTTGGCACCAACTTAAAGGGAATCAAACATGCAAGTGAGAGAAATCAAACGCAAGACCTCTGATACCATGTTAAGTTCCCACTTGCTCTAAAAAGCTTAAGCTGTGAGAGAATGGGTAACAATGTTATCATGCTTAACATCCCGCTCTCGTGCGGCCCTGATTGCGCGTGAAGGGACACATCAACGAGAAACAAATTAAGTGCAAAATCTGACGGACTACAAATTGCATTATGATACTGGGGCCAAATATGCATGCGGGAAGCATCAAACCCAAGACCTTGTCAAACCAGAGCTCTTATACCATGTTATCATGCTTAACACCCTTCAACTGAAGGACTATTATGATCACACAACACCCCGGAAGCAGACCTCCACTTTACCTAATCCGGTCTTTTGTTACTGGCAAGATACTGGTTAATATCTTCCTCCTTGTGCATCATTTGATCCAAGATTCCTGAAGATATCCTTCCTGGGTACTTGTTGCCATTAGTATTGCTCCCTCCCAGACCTCCTCCTAGTTTTACCTAGATTTGGTTCCAGGAGCTCCGGCTGTTCTGCCAGATTGGTTGCTCAAGATCTTTGGTCTCTAGCGGCGGTTCAATAATTAAACCTTCATGAATCCGACCCTACTTCCTTTATCACTGAGCGGTCAAAAAGTGAGTTGCAAAACAAGACGGAAATTAGCTAGTTCTGATTATAAGAAATCCACATTAGTCCTGCTTAAGCTAAAGACTTTGGATTCAAGTAGTCCTCTGTAGCTCTAACTTAATATCTACTCCTACTCTAGTCTCATCAATTGAAACTGTATCGCCCGGTAATTAAAAATACCATGGGACCTCTATTTAAATGTTTTACTAAGCTCGTCCATAACCATGGTAAAATGATACGGGCTTAAAGTTGACCTTTGCTGAAGTCTAACCGTAATAGGACACTCACATGTCATTCCATCACACCTGCATCATAAATATCCTTAATCGCATCAACATACTTGGTAGGCACTCCTTTCTTTGCTAAATCCCACCATGTGACTTTCCCTGGTACCTAATGGTATGCCTTTTCAAATCTGTATGACTATCTGAAGATCCTTTCTCTTCTCTCTAAATCTCTCCGGTAATCGCCTGATCGAGTAAATAGCTTCCATCGTGGATCTCCTAGGCATGAAACCAAATTGATTGTCAGATATTTGAGTTTCCCTTCGTATTCTGTACTCAATTACCCTCTCCAAAGGTTCATAGTTTGACTTTACGAGCTTGCTCTATATTTGTTGCAACTGTGGATGTCTTTCATTCTTATGTACGTATCAAAGTGCTTTTCCTCCGCTCTTTAGGCATTTTCCTGGAATGGAAAATCTTGTTAAACAACTTATTCAGCCAATCTATTCCTACATTGCTCAAGCATTTTTGAAACTCCATAGGATTACCGTCTAGTCCAATAGGATTTCCTATTTCTATCCTTTTGAAAGCTTCCTTCACTCAAGTGAGTCTCCGACTTCTATTAAATTATCTTCAGCTCCCCCATTAAACAGCTTGTCAAACCACTCCAGGCTTTTGAAAAGAAATTAAAGGAACAGTTTCTGCTGGATTATATATTAAAAAGATGAAGTTAGGTAAAGTAAACTGTTTTATAAAGTTAATGGCACACAAGTTCTGATTGGAAGGAAGACGTAATTTTGTTACTGTGCCATTGCTAGGTTCATAGCTGTTCTAAACTTAAAAACCACACAGGAATATATTGTTTTTTGTGATCCAACTTGTTCAGTTTTAATGAAGTAATTACACGAGTTAGACTTCATATTACCTGTATATGATGGGTGTAGTTAAGAAGCTTTTTGCCTGGTCCATTTTCCGGGTCTCTCATTCTTCTAATTTTTGTTTTCTTTGGTCTATTCATATATATATATATATATATATATATATATATATATTTGCTCATAGCTTGTTGGTATTTTTCCCTCTCTTCTTACCTCCATATATATCTCATGTTACCAATTTTCCTTAAAAGCTTAAGATAATAAAAGATGGGCTCAACAATGTATATCATAGTTCCTGCTCCTCATGTACAACCCCTGATTGCATGTGAGAGGTGAACCAAGACTACTTGTATCTGATGTGCTAAAAATGAAAGAGAATGAAATTAGCTCTTGAAGATTGGGGGACCGGGGATGTGATGCAAGTCAGAAGACTTGAACCCAAGAACTCTCGAAATAAAGGCTTTTACCTAACTGAAACAAGGGGTTTTTATACTATTTTAACTCTTCTACTTGCTCTAAGTACCCAATCTGTCGGAGAACGAATCCAAACATATCATGCTTCCATGTTCGCTTCATTCATATATATATGGAGTTGGATCTTTATGGACCGTCTCAAATGTTAGATTTTCCACCACTTAGATATAGCATGAATACTAATTCTCTTGGCCTTTGGATTCTTTGCTACATCACTAGATCCGTTATGAATTTGGCCCTTGTTGAATTGAGATATCTAACGTTTCAGATCACACTCGTCTTCTTCACGCTCTTCCTTTCACTTTCTACATAAAGTTCATTACTGCATGAGTATGTTTTCCTGTACGCGTGTGCTAATTTGCTGCTTGTTATCAGGGGGAACTAGTCAGACTTTTTGCTAATGAACAGAACAAAATAACATGTGGTAAGTCTACTTGCTTAAATTGAATATCCTAATACCTTGTGTTTGCTGGAGACACAAGACAATTGATCTGAAAACATTGGTAGGACTAGATATTCTTGTTCAGTAGCACCATCTGATTGAATTTTTCTGATATGCGCTGTTAGATTAAACAGTTTAGAACCAAGACTCTGTAGCCACCTGGTGAGCGTAACAATTTGTTGGTTTTTTTAGGACGAGTTATTCGTTTATGCAATCCAATCTTGAAAAAGTGGATTAACCCAACTCAACTTCTTGAGTATATGCAAAACTCTACACGAACTTGTTATGGGAGAAATGCTAAAAGCCTCTCAAGAAATTTTAGTCTCAAAAAAGCACAAATTTTGTATTTTCACCAAAAGTACATTAAACTAAAATGCAGACAAATAGAGTGAATCACGCTACCTGTCGGCGAGGAAGGAAACACAGTTGTACGAGCCAGGGACGAAACAAGTAGAGTACTTCTAGAGGTTAGGATTGGGAGATGTGGCTTGTCTATAAGTAGTTCTTCAGCAACACAGGGAAGCTGAAGATATGCTTCAAGATCATATCTTAAAACGAGAGCCGTAAACATGTATATAAACCTTCCGCGAAAGCATTATTCCAGTGTGGAATTGCCCATTACTAGCTGCATATCTGTAAGATGTAGAGAGAAGCAACCGAGCTAGACTGTTATGGAGTGTATGTATATAAATGCATGTAACACAGAGTTGAGCTGAGATACATGTGTAAAAGATTAAAAATTGGAGTCTTTTCTGAAGCAGGTACATTGTGGCAAAGCTGATGTTAAATTTGTTATAACTATCATATGCAATCGTGCCTTTCTTTACTTTTCTGTGTTAACAGAGTAGAGTGGGCTTACTTTCAAGAACCTATTATCAAAGGGGTTGACTCCTTGGCTTTAAGCACTGATTTGATAATTGAACAAGGATGCAGTGAGCCGAATTTGTCACATGTATGCGTGAATAAATTAAATGCCTGAAGTTGCTAAGAGCAATACTTCTATGGATGGATTATGCTGTAATAATTGTGCCTCTCTCTCTCTCTCTCTCCCTCTCTCTCCCCCCCTCCCCCTTCATCTCCTGCATTCCAGTAACGCTAATGTCTTGCACTATTTTCTGACGAGCAATCTGGTATTTTCCTAGACTTGGATATGCAACAGGAGATCGACACATATATTTCTGAGGGCCAAGCCACATTTAATGTTTTATTACTGGTAGGTTTGATTGCTTTATATCACATTCTCGATATTACACATTATGTATCCCTACTTTTAAAAATGTTTGGAAGTTAGGTTGTTTACTATATTACAGTGTAGTATAGGTGGTAGTTTGTACTAAATTTGGTCATGCTTACTATCCTACAGCTTAGTATAAAGTGGCATGGTGGTAGTTCTTACTGAATTTGATGCCTCATAGCTTTTACCTTTCCTTTGAAATAAAGAAGCTAATAAGCTCAAGAGAGTTATGTCTCGTGTGTTGATGCTAATAGACCAGCAACAAGAATTACATATATCTAAGGAGGCTTTGGATGTCCAAACAGCAATGGAAAAGGCGTTCGTTTTTGAACAGTCATGTAAATCCTGTGGTAAAGTTAATAATTACCTATTGAATGCCATTATATAACCAGCTACAAGTAACATCTTAAGTAATTATTATCAGTACTAAAATTGTAAGCAAAATGTTATCCTTTCTTACATCTACAAACTACTTATCTGTATCTATTATCATTCTAAGAAACAGAGAATTGCTGCTTTGGCAGGAGTGGAATTGTAAGATACTTTTCAGCACATCCGGAGCTTATTTATGTGCCATGTTTAGGTCCGAAAAGAACTTTTTTTTTTCTATTTTAAAATTTCTTTTCCTGATGTTCAAAGTGTTTAGTGTGAGTTTGTAAGGTTACTAAGTGGACTACTATAAATTGAATGGGTGCAAACTGTTTGCTTAACTGTCTTTTACAAATTATGAAATGGTAATGTCCTCTCACCAATTGGGCTTCTTGGGAAGTATGCATCATTCTAGCTGAATATGCATCGGGTTTCAAGCTGGTGACAAATATAATTCATCACAGCTTAATACGAAAACTACCCCAAGTAGTTGGTAAACTTGGTATGCCTGTTGAATTTAATTTTTGTACGCATGGTCAACTATTGTTGGCTATGGTGTGTATTTTTCTCCTTTTCTTGCTCTATGTAGTTAACCATCTTTCTGGTTTTACATATTTCTAAACAGTATTCCCTGCCCTCTAAGTCTTTGGTTTTTAATCTTTAAGGAGTTTTTGCCTTGTATTCTGACAGATGGATTCTTTTGAGAATTGGGAGCCAACAACTCTCAGCTTGAGACGATCTAGCTACCAAATAATGGTCAACCAGACACAAGAAATAGTAATTGCCGAGAAATTCTCGAAGGACCTGTCGGTATGCTGTTGACCTTGTTTTTTCATTTTAAGCCAAAAGGGGGAGGAACTTCGAAGATTTCCTTCATGAGTGTTTTTTTAAGTTCTGAAGATAACTGTATTTGGAGATTATATTGTTCAGAAATTCACTTAACATAACACTATGGGAGACATGCCTGGAGTGGTAGAAGCTATGAAGTCACCTTTTCATATATTAGTTAGGGTGCCAAATGGATATCCTAGAAGCCAAGGGTTTCTTTGTGTTTTGCCTTCTTCTCGATGTTTAAGTTTTTCAGCTTTCTCTTTAAATTTAACTACCTGTGGGAGTTGCTTATTGTTCTTTCCCATCGAGGATCACCAGATTATGATTAGAATTTAATACCGCCCTACAAAGTCAGCCATCAGTTTCCAGTGATTAAGGATGGTAAATTTTGAGATTTTTTGGGAACAACATAAATCATATGATCAAACCTAATGAGTAATGAGTTTAAGTTGTACCGGGCTTCCATACTTTTGACAGCGTCAGAATCAATTGATAGCATAGTCTAATTAATGGATGTAAGACATTTGGTAATGCTCACACAGTCCTATTGCTTGCAGATCAAAATTCCTTCAGGGCTCTCTACGCAATTTGTTCTAACATGTTTCGATGGTTCTTCACATCCTTTTAGCACATACAATGATGTTAGGTAATACGTACTATCTTGATTTAACTGTTTGTCTATTCTTCTTTCAACTTGTTTCTTGTGTGTTTCGTCGTTATGGTGTTGCATTACCTCTTTGTTTTAACTATCAAGCACCTTTGTTGTTTGGCTCTTTCAAGTATGTTCAGTACCCATACTCTATATTAGACACCTAGCTATGTTCCCGACACTCCTTAGATGGAACATTAGCAATGGACTCTTCACAATACGTCATGTATCCGAATCGGACACCCACTACTTGTGTAAGGGTATGGGATCTGCCATTGACATGCTTATCTAAAGGGCGAAGAATATGTTGTTTGTAAGTAAATAGGTTTATTATAATATTTTATTTCTTATTTGCTTTAAGTGGTCTTTCAATGAAAACTCCATGTCAAATGAATCTCAGTTATCCCGTAGGAACAAATGAGTCGTGATCATAAATTGCTTAACATAGGTTTTTGACCCATTTCTAAGTCGTCTTGAACCTTAACTCCATTTCTGATATCTGGGATATGTGCATACACATATAACTAGATATATGGGAGCTGATCCCTCGATAGCGTTGGCAAGATCCCTATCTTGCTAGCGCTGATCTAGCTGTCTATCCATCGTGGGTGGATGGTCCAGATCCATTTTTTACTCGCTTTTAAGTCCTTTCGCCCAATAATAGGATGAACGATGATTTTACTACCCCTTTGCCCTCCATTTACCTGCTCTTGAGTTGCAGTCTTTTCTCGTCTGCAAGTGTACGAGATTTCCCCCTTTGCCCCCTCTGCAGGAGTGCCTATATCCATTTTACATTAAAGAGGATGGATGGGCTTAAATAGCTAAACTTTTCCCCCCCTTAAAATGTCCTTTTTGGATTTAAGTGTTTGTAAAAGATTAGAGGTGTTTTCGACCTGTAACGTTTTTCTCCTTAAGATACCATTTTTGGATTAGTGTGTTTATTAAAAAAATAAGGGCATTTTCGTCAGCTCAGAGTTTCAAGTCTCTTTCCATAAAGTACCCTTAATGCAATATAAAGTTTTGATAGATTAAGGGCTTTTTTGACTTCTATTGAAATAAAAACCTATCAAAAACCTATAAAATCACATTAGAGGTCCTGCATGTTCTCAGTGAAAAGTGGTAGTTCAGGCTGGGAGGTGCAAATACCCTAACCAAGGTAATCTTAAATGCTATGTTATATTGAGTATGTTTTCTGGTTAAGCCTGTTTTCTGCGTGCTTCTTTGCTTTCTTCATACTCTTAGGTAAGCGTATGTGATGATGATCTACAACATATTTAAATATGGCGCACCTAGGCTGTTCAAATAGGCATGCCCCTTTTGTGCCTAGGACAAAGGCCGTAGCTCGTATAGACTACGCCTGATTCAATTAAGGTTTTTTTTATCCCTTGATGCAGTTTGGTTTCCTTTGTAGTTTAAGGTGATTAAAAAGAGGGAGAATTTGAGGAGTGATATGACCGTACTGTAATCATGAAGAACATTTTGCTTGTTCTCTTGGAGGGTGAGTGAGGAGGATGATCGTCATTCAAATAGACTAGAATTACTGGGAATTATAAATTTTGGCGAATCTTGGATATTTATTCAGCTTCTGTATTCCCTTTCTAAATTTGCACTAGTTCTATATGCCTTAGTTACTTTTTCTGGTTTATGACTAACATTTCAGATGTTCAATTATGTTGAATCGAAATTTTGTGGTGAAATTTGAGAATGCTTTTACAACGTTAAGATTGTTGAAATATAATTTTTTTTTTGTATTGAGTGTAGAATTTTCTCCTAGCTTCAAGGAGGCTCCCTGAGACCCTTTCTGCTTTAAATGTACTTGAACCATATGATGATGTCTGTTTCTTGGAATCAACTGGTGATGTGGATGTTCTATTTCTTATCTTAACTGTTGGATGGTCATTCTATATTTTGCAATTTGGTTTTTAACTAAATTTATATGGCAATGAATGGAAGTGTTTCCAATTCCGGATACATATTGACTGCCATGTGTGGAAGCATATTCGAGAAAAAATGAATAAGCAGATACAACGCTAACATAGGCAATCTCAAGTAGCTTGACAAATTTGCTTAGTTGGATTTCAGTGTCAATTAGTTTTCCTAGCTTTTCGCTTTAACACGTTTTGTCATATTCCAAATTTGTTAGCGTACTTTCCCTTCTTTATACATTATCTTATGTCACAAATTGTACACACATAATTTATGAATTTCATCACTTATATACAGAATGATACACTGCCTAAAAAGTATTAGGCTTTTTATAGCGCAGGCAGTTTCCTCTTCTTCAATGTGAGAAAATATAGCTAACATGACATCCTTTTCTTTTGTAGAATGCGTGATACTCTCGTGTTAACCATGAGAATGTTCCAGAATAAGGTACTGTTTTTGCCAATACACTCTAAGATGTGCTATTATTCTGTTACCTATGCACCTTCGTTGTGTTAAGCAGTTCTATATATTTGCCTTCAGTTGATGTTATAACAGAATGCATATAACTGTGATGGATTTGAATAGGGAGATTAGGGGAAGAAGCAAGAACATACATATAGGGGAATAGAGGAATAGTAAAGAGAAACCAATCTTTGATACGCCAACTTATATACTAATCATTACATATCATTCAAGGTCCTTTTGTAGGAAAAAGGGGAGATTAAGAATGAAATCTGTGTATCAAAGATTCAAATCCCAAATTATTTCCTAAAGGGATAATATCACCCAAATTCCTAACTTTATGGCTAAATTATAGTTAAAGACAATTTTCACAAACCGGACCACAGTATCCAAAATGTCAAAATTTTGTATCAGATTCCTCTTAACGTTAGGGTCCCGTGACCCTAACTAACGATCTTGGTTGACGTGGGAATTTCCTTCTTATAAAATGCCAATACTACCCTTAATACATATTTTGACACTAAATACACATTTTGTACATATCTCTCTCTGTGTCTCTCCCGCCCCCCACCATTCTCTCCTCTCTAATTCTTTCTTTTCCGCCTTTAACTCCAACCACCTTAACACCACCGGCCACCACGACACCACCATCACCAATCTGCACGCACACACACACACACACACACAGAGGCCTGTACATACGCACACATACACACATATTTGCACAACCAAACTCTCAAACACAGACACAGCAGCGGCCGCCAACGGCGAGGTTAGGACACACTTCGAGGGCAACGTCACCACCAACAGCAGCGCCGCGGCACCACGGCAGCACCACCATGTTCATGATCCACGCTACGGCTCCGACTTTGGCGGCCCTTTAGAGGATTTGCATTGTTTTCGCCACTTGTGTGCGCCAATCTCTCTGTGTGATCGTGTAACTGCATGTGGTGGTATTGTGTATGGTGCGATGATGGCCCATGGTAGTGCTTATGGTGGTTTTTGTGCAATTGTGGCAGAGAGGATAGAGAGGTGGGTTGGTGGCTGGTGATGTGGCGTTGTGTGTTGCTAAAAGGGGCGGACTCAGGAAGTCTAATTTGGGGGGGGGGGGGGGGGGATGGGGGGAGAAGTCATAAAAAATTTGACGACTAACATAAAAGAATTCAATAGGTTCAAATTTACATAAAACATTAAACTTAGGCTCCCACTTATTTTTCCAGTTTTGTAAACTGGAGAAAATAAAGGCGTTTGGCACACATTTTTCGTTTTTTTTCTTCAGTTCTGAAAACCAAATTTTAAAACAGGGCTGTTTTTGAAAACTCCAAAAAGGAGTTTTTGGTTTTCAGTTTTGATTTTTATTTTGAGACCACCGCCACCACCCTCCCACCGCCGGCAGCCAGTGCCCACCGCCGGCAACCACAGTCGGCGACCGGCAGCCACCGCCTGCAGCCGGCCACCACCACTGCAAACCACAACCAAAGAAAAAACTCAAAATAAAAACTGGGTACTCAAACACCCAAAAGAAAAAAACTCAATAAAAACTGGGTAATCAAACACCCATTTGTTTTTGTTAAAAAAAAATAAAATTAAACTTGTTTTGGTTTTTTTGGAAACAGAAAACCAAAACTGGTAGTGTTACCAAACGCTACCTTAGTAGTCGTTCATCAGGTTTCACAAAACAAGAAAGCATAAGAAAAGTAACTTATCTAATATATATGAATTGATGGTTAAAGCAGAACTTGGCGTTCTTTATAGTCATGAAAGTCATCAAAGATCAAGTTCATAGTAAATGTCTTTACAATGTCTTTCTCAATGTGCACCAATCAAAGAATCTGTGAAAAAATCATCATCCATCTTATTTCGGAGTTGAGTTTTGACCATCTTCATAGCTGAAAATGCTCTTTCAGTAGTTGGAGTAGATGCCTGACCAACCTACTAAGAAGTGTATAGATCATATTTCCCAGTCTTTACAAGCCATGGAGAAAGCTCAGATATAGTTGACAAATGACGAAAATCAAGATGTTGAGCAACATCGATCTTATGATGTTGCAACTTCATCTTCAAGTGCACTTTTTCTTGCTCGGTAAAGTTTTCAGGATAAAACTTGTCAACAAGCATGCAAAGATCATCACTTCTTAAATTTTGATGCATTTCTTTAGGATCCAAAGCAGAACTGAGAGTAAGTAGCTCTATTGCATTGTCGTTAAATCTAAAATTTGGCTCCTTCAATTGAAAATCAATTGCACCAATAAATATATTCACTCGATAATGCTGCTCAACTGTAATTGCATCCGTTGATGACGAGCTTTACCCCTTTTCCAACAAAAATAGCACTCATATTTGGGACATTTATGCCATGACTCTCACAAAACGTTTTCACATGATGAGCAACTCTTCCCATCCATCATCTCTCAACTTTTGAGAAAGTGTTTTGGTGGTTACAACAAGGTGCATGGCATTAAGAATGTCTTGTAAGTTCGTTGTAAAGCATGACAAAGAACCTCAGTAATTATAAAAATCGCTTTCATAAGATGTAAGATCAACACAAATTCGAAATTCATACGCCGCATTTGCCTGCAAACGTTGTTTAGAAGTATCCCTTACATCACCAATGGTATTTAAAACCACACTAGTTGCATTAAACATTTTCATCAAGCTTGAAATAGCTTTCAAGTGAGAACTCCAACGAGTATCACCAACTCTTTGTAAAGTGCCAATTTGGTTTAGCCCAGTACCAGTCTCAAGCTCATCAATAGCAACCAATTGTATAATTTCACTGGCTTGAGCAGCTTTTAACACATTAACACACTCACAAGAAGTACCAATTGAGTTGACTATAAGAGTTAATGTATAAAAAAAGTCTTGAATTTGATCAATATCATTAGACACTGCAACTAATGCCAGTTGCAAAGATGTGCAAAGCAATGGACATAGTAAGCATATGGACATTCTTTAGATACTAAAGCCTGTAAACCAATAAATTCTCCTCACATGTTGCCGCATCATATCCTTGGCTTCTAATGTTGTTGATGCTATTATCCTCACGAAAAAGAAGTGAAAATAATTCATTCTTTAATGTTAAGGCCTTGGTGTTTGAAAGATAAACTAGACCAAAAAAGGCTCCTGAAGAAGGCCATCACTGTCTACAAATCTCAAGATAATTGCCATCTGCTCTTTGTTTGACTCATTGCGAGCTTCATTAACAAGTATACAAAACATTGCATCACCTATTTCTTTAAAAATTGCTCGTGTCACTTTCTTTGATACAATATGTAAGATTTGTTCTGGATTTTCGGAGATATGTAAGAGGAATTGACAGGGGCTTTATGTAAAACCACCTCTACAACGTCCACATTATACCCAACAAATCTCTTCGCCAATCGGATAAAGTTTCCACGATTGTTCGAATTTATACTTTCATCATGGCCTCTAAGTGCACATCCTTGCAATGTGAGATATAGGACAGCGTCAATTGATGCCCTTAGTTGCAATCGATTGACTTCTATTTTCTAAGAATTGAATTTATCAAACTGCTGTTGTATATGTTGAGGTTGATTCATTAAAACTTCGCAAGCTTTTTTAGCACTTCTATGATACGAATTGGGATCACTTCCCATTTTTTAGAAAAGCACAATCTTTTCCTTTCCTAACTTTCCTTCAACTTCTAAATTCGTCAATAGTGAATGCACTTTGTCCAAAATTTGCCTCTGGTTTATTAAAGAGAAAACAACGCAAACAAAAGGCTTCATCCTTTGAAAGAGAAATCTCTAGCCAAGATTTTAATAATTCGAATCATGAACATTGAAAGCGACGAGGATGACTTACCGGTCCAGATTTAGGATATGAAGGAAGTAGGCATGGATATGGACCGTCATTGATATGTCTTCGTCGACTTTCATCGCGATGATCACCAGGGTACTCCCATATATGTGGTTGCAGCCCTAGATCACGCTCAGAATCATTGCTGACATTCATACTTTCAAGTCTTGGAGATTTTTTAGAGTGGCCTTTTGGACTCAGAATCTCAACGTTAGCAGCATGAGTAGGAATCAGTGCAATAAGGTTACTATCATTAACATTCTTTGTTGGAGGAAGTCGTTCATTAGCGTTGCACATTTTTTGTTTGAAAGAAAGAATCAATTGTGCGTGGTTTTGACTTTCGCATACACAAAAGAAGCATCTTATAATTAACGTCACTATTGAATACGTTAAATGCAAAATAGATTGTCAAGCAATTTGACTACTAATCACTCCCTCCGTCCTTAAAAATTGATCATATTTTCTTTTTGGGCCGTCGCACAAAAATTGCTCACTTTCCAAATTAAGAAAGATTATATAGGTGTTTTTCCATATTTACCCTTTTTACACTTTTTTAAATTTTATTTCTCTCCACATTTAACTCTTCATCAACTCATTTTCTCTCTCCTGATCCACTTTCTTACACTTTTTTATTCATTTCTCTCTCCACATTCAACACTCCACTACCTCATTTTCTTTCTCTTGGCGCACTCTCTTCCCCTACTCTCTCTAAAGGATAGAATGAGAAATACACAATATATGACTTAAAATCCTTAATCTGCGTGCAAAAAAAAAGTTGATCAAATAATGTGGGACGGAGGAAATATAATTTTTCTATTCATAGTGATTTATTTAACTTGATATGGTTAGTCAACAAAAAATCACTCATCTTGCATAAAAAAGCTTAACTCTTACTGTATAAATGTATTTCGAATGTGATTATTAATTGTGTAGTCACGTATAAGTTAACATACTATAAGAATTTAAAGTAAAAAAAAAAGAGAGAGAGAGAGAACTCACCTTGATCATTTTGTGTTTTTTCCATAATATGGAGATTTGGAATTTGGAAGAATGAACATCGAACAAAGGAATGATAAAGAAAAAGACTATGATGGCCGGTAGCACAAAGAGTAAAAACACACAAGAAAATGATAACCTAATTAATTAATGTTATGGTATTTTGGCATTTTCATAAATATGTTAAATATGATTATCCTTTATATATAAAATTAAAAAAAGGTTCCCCAAAAAGTGGGGTGTGCTGTGCTTAAGCCCCCCCCCCCCCCCCGCGTGGCCGGACGCCACCCCCCACCAAATGCACGCGGGTCATGTGAGAGGTCCGTCCTTGGGTGCTATGGTGGTTGTTAGTGGTCGAGGACGGTGGTGGTGAACTGAGCATGAGAAAAGGGAGAGGAAGAAGGCAGTGGGAAGAGAAGAGGGCAAGTGAGTCTTTTCCTAAAATTTGACACCCTTAGCATTCGGTTTGGTCAAAGAGCATAAGTTCTATTATGGCAAAACACAGCCCTTGGCTGTAATTTACCCCTATACTCAAGGAGTTTAGTGATATTATCGTTTTCCCAAATTAAAGATAAAAAACACTGTCAAGCTATTGCTGAAGGTTCACCGTAGTCCTGAGTACATGCACGGTTGTTCAAAGTGAATTTGGGCCGCCGATGCCCATTACTAAGACAACATGCTGGCATTACCCCTTCGCATCTTATTGGTTAACTTGCTTGGTCAGATTTCACTTACAGTAGCAGCTGAAGTAGTTAAGACTAGGTTACAAGAAGGTAGGTAAGAAAAAAGAACATCCTTCAAGCTTCTTACATCAAGAATGAGGGGGAGTTTTTTTCTCCTTTTTTAAAAAGCAAATATGGACTTTTCAGTGGCAGTGGTAGGAAATAATCTTTATGTAACGACCTACTAAGCATTAAAAGCAATGTAAGTACAAAAAGAGAAGTCTCTCTTTTCCATTAAAGCAAATTTTGATGCTTTTTGCTTTGTGATAACCTTATGCCCTTAACCCATTCGGTTTGCCTAGTGGCTGAGAAGGCATGAGATAAGCCGTAAATCCTGATGTCCTATTCAACTCTCACTAGGCACATTACAAGGCCAGCCATCAGCCTTTAATGTGGAGGCGAGATGCCAGTGAACCCGTAACGGGTTTTTATGAGATGCAAGCCCGGTGGCCACGCTGTATCACAGGGCTACATATGGGTCCTGGATACCTCCATTGCTGGGCAAAAAGAAACACAACATACGCCCTCTAAGTCATGTACCGGAGTGACCCATATTTGTTGGTTGGAGTAATTCCGAACCTTAGACTTCTCTGCCCATTATTTTAAATTTATCCTCCGTAATTAAGGAAGGAGCCAAAACATAAAAATCAAGAAACGAAAAGACTTATTGACTAAAGAGGAAGAAGCTGAGGCGTGAGAGTATATGAGTCCTCAAAACCAATTTCATCCCCACTGGGAAAATATTCGCTTGATGCAATGGGCTAGTGGCGGTTGCTCTCCTGGATCCAATGGCTAGGCCTGAATTGCGTGCACCCTGAACAAGCCTCAGACTTGCTTGCGTGGATGCCTTTACTATATGAAGAATTATAAAGTAGAGAGAAAGGGAGAAACCGCTGTTTCGTGTGTTTTCTGCCTATGGCAGAAGTATCAATTGTGCCCCAAAATGAAAATTGCCGCTTGATGCAATGGCCAATGGGCTACTAGCTGTTGCTTTCTAGGATTCAATGAATAGGCTTGAATTACGTGCATGCAGAGAACAAGCGTTTGGACTTGCATATGTGGATGGCTAAAACATATGAAGGAGTATAAAGTAGAGATAAAGAGAGAGACCGTTATTTCGTGTGTTTTCTGCCTATGGCAGAGGTTTCAATTCACAGTGGAGAATGGAAAAACGTAGAGAGGGGAAGAATACAAGTTCTTATTAATTAGGACAAAATTAGCACTAATTGAGGAATAGAATGAATGATGGATTTGATGAGAAGACTTTAAAATAAAAACAATGAACATGTACTCAAAATCACAAAAAGGAAGGTTTTCACCGGACAAATTTAAAGGTTTTGACCGGACAAAGTTTAAGTCCTAAAATAAAAATCCAGCCACAAAACACTGTCACCCAACCTATGAAACCAAATTGCAGCATGTTACTAGATGCTAGGTCATAGAGCGGATCACATTCGGAAACTATTTCATCATTTGTTCATGTTTTATTCTTTTATTTGCTTTGGAGCCCTATATTACATGGACTAGGTACGAATGTCTGAGGCGGATACGTGTTCAAGCATTGGATTCGTCTAATTTTCAAAACCCCAAGACTTGGGACACGACAAAACATGATTTTTTGTGTGACACACATTGTTTTACTTTAAAACTATATCGTCTCAAAGTAATAATGCACTAAGGGAAACACTATAAGAAAATGATCTTAGTGGCATATCAAATGAGACGTGTCAAACACATTCCGTACTCAAGTTATTAAAGGCGCAGGCGCACCTAAGCCGCAGAGGATCCCTGAAGCCTAGGCGCAAGGCGCAGACACGCGCCTTTTTGATGTGAGGCGCAAAACCAATTAAAGACTATTTATAAGTGCATTAAACCAATTAAATCACGTAAAAAATTCAGGCGATCGCAATTTAACAAAATCAAGACTTCAAATCTAATAAGAAGTAGTCAATCCTAAGTGAACATGACAACGTCATCCTCATCGTCAGTGAGGGCTAAAGCAACAATGTTTTCGTCAAAAGGGAACCATAGGCTCCAAGTCTGGTAGAGCTTCCTCCTCAATTTCATCTTCTTTGTCTACAAGGTGAAGTGAAAGAGTAGATATACTTGAAAGAGAGCAATAATTGGCGACGGGGCGCTAGCACAATGAACAACAAGAAGATATCGATTGATTGGGAATTTGGGGATTTATTTATTTATTGTGGTTTAGACATTAATTTATTATGTTATGAAACAAAAATTAAAGACAATGAATGGTTGAGATGAGGCCACGATACAAAAATCAAAGACTAAGATTTTGGGGCTTTTTTTTGCGCCTCCACCACCTCCTTGTGCCTTGCGCTTGGGCGCCTAGGCACGCAAGGCGCACTGCTTTTTGAAGGGGCTGCGCCTAGCCTTAGGCGAGACGCACTCCCTGCATTGTGTCTAGGCGCGCCTTAGATAACACTGCCTATATCGATGTCCAATTATCAAGTGTCCGACATGGTTACTTTCGAAGAGTCATCCTTATCCATATAGCATAAAGTAACCGAAGCAAGAAACAAAACGATAACTTCTTTGAGCGACACCTTGTCATGTTAATGATTGTGCAATACCTCATATGTTGTAGTTCTTAAGATAAATATACATATTAACATCGCTAAAGGTCTCAAAATACTATTATGGATGTGGTCCTTATTTCCAAATTGTTTGTAAGATTATAAAGGAATTTATATTAGCGTGCATATAAACCTAAAACTAATTCTCAACCGTTTCAAGATGTCCACCTAATCAATGTACGAATGTATTACTCCCTCTGTCCCACATTTGGGCCGTCCCACAAAAATTGCTCACTTTTCAAATTAAAAAAGATTTTGTAGGCTCTTTTACGTATTTACCCTTTTTACATTTTTTTATTTTATTTCTCTTTCTATTTGATTCTCCACCAACTCATTTTCTCTCTCTTGGCCCATTTTCTTACACTTTTTTATTTTATTTCTCTCTCCACATTTAACACTCCACTAACTCATTTTATCTCTCGTGGCCCACTTTCTTTCCCTACTCTCTCTGATGGGTAGAATGCAAAGCACATAATATATGACTTAAATCCTTAATCTGCGTGCAAAAAAATATGATCAATTTATGTGGGACGGAGGGAGTATCATTTAATGTTGACTATTATATGCCCAAAAACACTTCTAGTATGAAAATAAAAATCGTGCATCAGAAAAACAAAAATGAATTATGGGATTTAGAAGGAACATAATGGATTGCATAATGTAAACTACCATAATGAATGCAAAAAATAATTAACATGGCATATAGCATTAGTTTAGATGGAGCTCAGAACGAAAAAGGTAACTATGTAAATATAATTAATTGAATTTGCAAGAATAATAAGTTTAATTAGTAAGTCTTATATCATCATAGAAAGTATTTCTAAGCATTATGACTTAATTGTAAGGGCTAATTACAGCAGTGTCCCTGAGGTTAGGGTGATATTACAGGCGTGTCCATTAGTTTGTAAAAATAACACTTGTATCCGTTGACCAAACGAAATCTTAAAAAACCTAATGGTTTTAAGAAAATGACATTGTTACCCTTAAATTAGAAGGTTATTTATTTCCAAATGCCATTACTGTTTACTCTCCCCCCCCCCCACCACCCCCACCCCCACCCCCACGCCAATTACAATAGCCAATGCTCAGGGAAATATCTCAGGCAGCCGGCAGCAGCCCAGCCGCCTGTAGCGGGGGACGCCGACGTCCATAAAGATCAGCCCGTCGAGGGACTGGAAATCGTGATGCCGCTCTTGTCGCCGCTGGTGTCGCCCACCTCGCCCAATCGGACGGCCGAGAACAGATCTGGCAAGGATGAGAGCAAGAGGGAGCACAAGAGGGAGATCTGTCTCGTTCGGCTGAAACTCCTCCACCCCGTCAGCCCGAGCTCCGCCTGACTCCTCCACCCCATTAGCCTAGTTGGATAAGCACTAGCAGTTCTACGATCGGACATCAATCTCTCCGGTTGCATCTTAAACTGAAGATCGTGAGAGCACTGAAATCTCGTCGCATCTGTAACCTGGCAAAAATCGCGGCGATCATGAGGGGAGGGGGGCTGCCGATGTGGATCGAGATGATGTAAGGGGCTTGGGCTGCCGGCAGCGTGGGGCGAGGGAGGGGGCTTGGGTTACTGGCGACATGGGTCGAAGGAGGGGACCGGGGCTGCCGGCGACCTGGGGTTCAGATCTAAGACCAAATTAAGTTTCCCAACCCTAATTTGAAAATTAGGGTTTTAAAACCCTAATTTGAAGGTTTCAAAATTAGGGTTTGATTTTGAAACCCTAACTTTTAAATCAGGGTTTGGAATCCTCTTAATTTCAGGGTTTTAAAGGCTAATTTTTAAATTAGGGTTTCAAAACCCTAGTTTTAAAAACTTAGGGTTTGATATAAAAGGGTAGTATTGTACAAGGGTAGTATTGTCATTTTAAAAATACGTAATGATGAATAGTACACATTTTGGACGGAACCCTGCCGGATGGACACGGGTGATACATTTGAAACACTTTTGGTCACAGAATGTTACATTTTGAAACTGTGTCCTTGACTGTAATTATACCCTAACTTCAGGGACAGGTGTAATTAGCCCTAATTGTAACTATTATAACATGTCTTTTTCTGTATGATATGTAATAATCAGACTGAGAGCTTCTAGGAGCAACGGCTCATCACGTACGTCTTTGTACGTTTGCAGCAAATGATATACTTAAAACGTCGCCATCTCAGCGCTTAAGAGTTTATTGATTTTATTTATTAAAAAGTGACTATAGTATTATTATCAACTAGGTTTTGCAAGAATAATAAGGTTAATTAGTAAGTCTTATAGTGCAATTAGAATAGAATTCTAAGCATTAGGACTTATTTTGATTAACTATTAGAACCTTTCTACCTCTGTAATATGTAATAAGCACAGCGAGTATTTCTATGAGCGACGCCTCATGACGTACGCTATTCTAAGTTCGACACATGATATACCTAATATGACGTCACCTCAACTCTTAGAGTTTTACTTAATTTGTTTATTGAAATTTGCAGGTATAATATTGCTCAAATATATAGTCCTTATTAAACATGAAGAAAAGCCCAACCTTTTTAAACATTAAATTATTAATGTACTAACATATTAGGTCTATATTTTGACTACCAACACCGCAAGAACATTTCAAAATAAGGATATAAGCTCTTATAGTAAGTACAAAAACAAAGTTCTTACTTAAGAACAAAATATAAAAAATACTAATTCAAAAATTTGCCTAATCACTATATGGAAGTATTAGGACTTAATTTTAACTATACACCTCAAAACACTAGAAACAAGAACATAAAGTTCTGTAATGAAAAATCCAAAAAAGGGGTAAAATTTTATAGCCTCATAAAATTTAAAAGTTCGCATAAATAGTCTTCACTTAAGCTTTAAATTGTGACACGTAGTGTACTTCAAACTTCGCCACCTTGATAGCTAATAAGAATTGTCAAGGAATTCTCCTTGAATTATTTATCAATGCCTAACTTTAATATTTGACTATATCTATTACAGTTATGTTATATGATTATTAGTTGAATTGCTACATGACAATAGAAAAAGAAGCTTGAACAAGGTAGAGGTTTAGGGACGGTACACCATCTGTATCGACTGAAAGTCCTCGCAACATTCATTTTACAAGAACTATCGAAAGGCATACATAGCAAAACATTTGGTATTATTTTTCTCGTTTCTAGTAATGTATTTCGACAAGAGGCAACAACTTATTCATAAAGTAATAAAGTCTATACTTATGAGCCCTGATTAATCTAAAATCCGATTCTAAGCTTACCAATTTTTACTTAATCACTACAGTAAGCTATCAGAACTTATGACTGATTATTACCACCTACCCTCGAAATCTAAATTATGAAAAAAGGATATAAGATGTTTGAAAGGGAAATGTAAATAGCTACACCCTTTCGTCATAATTGTTTTATAATCTAGCTCAGGTATTGTTTTTTGTAAAATCTTTATCAAAAATTAGATGTGATTTTTAAAAATAGGACTTACTTTTATCGTAATCTTTGTCATAAGATTCAAATTGTTTAGAAATGCAATACTAAGTGTACATAGTTCAAAAAATATATACGAAATTTGCCGTATCCCCGCTGCACCAAGAATCTTCAGATTTTCAAAAATGCCGTATCCACTTATCTGCACCCACACCCGTGTCCGTGCTTCATAGGTAAATATAAATAGTTTGCTATTGACTGTTGTTTTTCCTTCTATTCTGATTCCATGTGATTTAACAATTTTTGGGTGATAGGAGAATGCTTTACAAAAGATTAAGGAGTATTAGTGTATTTGAAAATAAAGGATTGAGTCTAATTTATTTACCTTACCATTTGCGGAAAAGACACAGTGATGCTAAAAAGATTTCACTGTGTCTGTTTTCAAATTCAAAAGAGATGATAATGCTGATGAATGATTATGTCGTTCTTCCACACACAAACCCACTATCTTATTGCAATATACAGAATGCATGTATATAGTACATGCTAAAAAGAATGTACAAACATACGTTTGTATAATTGGCTCATTAATTTGAACATGTTACTGCTCTGTGAGTTTCAAATGCTTCTTAATTAAATTTACCGTACATGTTGTACTGACATGACACTTGTTTTAAATTTATTACAAGCAGGCAATGGATGAAAAGAGAAAGGGGAAAGTATAAACCATTTCCTCTTGCAGACAGTTGTTTGTAGTCATTCTTTGTAGGAGATACAGGAGCAGAGGCAATAAACCACATGAAGGTTTGTTCATGGGTTAGGATCAGTATAATTGATTCATAATACTCTCTCTTTGTTGTATATTACATAAGACATTATAAACTGTACCATTTTGTAAGGTTAGTTACCGACATTTGTAGATATACCTTGGTGGTGATTGATCTGCGCTATTATAGTCTGTTTTGGTATGGGATCTTCATTACCAAGTCCCAAATGGATCTAGAACTTAATGAGAAGTTAACGGCATCAGAACAATAATTACATATACTATTTCCTGCAGCTGTTTTATAGGTTTTATAGTATGCCTGGAATTCGGTCCTCAGCTCCATCAAAGTTTTCCGTATTTTCAATTTTCTTACATCATATTTGCTTTTCAAAAACCCTCTTCTGCTATAAAATCCATTTGCTATGCAGCTTCTTGTTGGATATCTAGTATGGTAATGTGATGATGAGTTAGTAGAAAAGTTACAAATGATAAGATTGGAACCAAGCATATAAAGGATCATAGCATCTTTATAGCACAGGTGATTCAAAGACCGTGTTATTGTTTACTGGGCATTCAGTTTTCGGGCATGAAAATTTGGTGGTGAAGCTTTTGAAGTTTGAACAAAGCAATGAGAAACATATGGTGGGCTTTCGCTTAGTGGGGCCCAGTTTAAGGATAATCATAAGAACGGGTTTAGGCTGGACCTATCGAAAGGGTTTCTAACTAAACTTACCTGAGAATAGTACTTCTGTAGTCTGTCATTTTTTTCTCTCCCCTTATTAGTATATCAGCATCTGTTTTCAACAGGCTGCAGAAATTGCAATGGCGATGAGTCTTTTAAATCCTCTTGTAGCTTTGGACGAGGTCTCTATCCTAGCAGAGGCCTGGAATGGTTGCAGCGTTTTGCTAAACAAAGTCCTTGGAGTTGGGCATATTTGTGGCTTGAAATAATGAGTAATTGCGTTATTATATCAAACACTTAAGACTTGCTCTTTCAAGAGGGCCTCGAGTAGGGGTGACAACCACAACCCAAACTGGTTTATTTGTCAAAATCTGTCCACTTCAAAGTCACCCTAAACCATCCATTTACATAATTGGGCCTTATAACTTAGTTGAGTACCTTGCAACCCATTAACCCGCTGGATGGGTCATTAATGGGTGCCTATTTACCCATTAAAATGTTTTGACTTACTTTCTACAAAACTCACTCATATCTGGTTTAATTTCTGATCACTTTTTCTCTCTCCCTTCCTCCTAAAACCAACAATCTCGTCGTCGCGTTCACTGCATCTCCGTTGCCACTGCCATTGTCCTCGTTCATGCTCGTAGCCGCTCCCTCACCTTGCGCCGTAATCATCTCCACCCACCAACAACGGACAAACTGCGATAACAATCGCTCGACTTTCACCATCATTGTCGCCACTTCCTCACACATGCCATATATGCCGTTTTGTAACCACCGCCGTCGCTTTAGCCACATCTTCATCTAACACTATAGCCAGCTCAACCCACCAGCACAGGGCTATCCACCCTCTATTCACTGCCACCACCATTGCTCCTCTTATGGCTCAAGATTAGTATAAGGCATTCATCAAATTCAAGTTCCCTGCATGTTCCTACAATCGTCCCTGCTTTCTTCTCATTTTACATTAGCCTTAGGTACTTAAATGTACGCTTCAATATTAAAAAGCATACACTTTGGCGTGAAATCACTCATTTCTCCTCGGCTTATGATTGACAATGGAAGCGCTAATTCCCCATTCGCTTTGGAGTCATCTCGGGTCCTGTTTCATGACTTGAGGAAGATGCACAAAACCTCATTCTTAATATTCGAAAGAGCAACCTTCCACGACCTTCCTCCGATTTGCCCAGCTACTATAACAAGACCCTTCGCCACGTTATTTCAACCGGCCAAGAATATGTGTGTTATAGTATAAGTTATAATATGTGTGTGTGTACGCGGGCGCTATGGTGTGTGTGTGTGTGTGTGACAAGATGTTGCTTCAGCTAGTTCAAGTGTGTATGTGTGTATATGTGTGTGATGGGGTGTGTTTGTGTGTGGTTGTGGACGGGGTGTGTGTGTTCGTGTGCAAGTATACGCGGGTTTAACTATGTGTGGTGTGCGTGAGTGTGACTCTCTGTTTGTGTATGTTATGTGTGTGTGTGTGTGGTTGCGTGTAACTGTGTATTGCATTTGTGCCCGTAACTTTGTGATATGCGTGTGCTTGTATAACTGGCTGTGGGTGTGAAGAATGAGAAGAGAGAGAGGAGGGGCTCCAACATGGTGAGAGAAAAAGAGTGTGGTGTGGCCATATAGATATGTTTTAAAATATTTTTCCATAATGACGGCCTTACTCCTGAACTTTTTAACGGCTTCCACCTTTCGTTAGCGACATAACTCATTTGGTTAAAAAAGGATACTTTAGGTACTTAATTGGTAGTTTTAAGACGTTGGGTACTTGAGACGTATTGGGTGATGCTTTAGGACACAAATTTGACATTGGCCAACTCTGTACCCTAAGGCTGTGTTTGTCGACAAGGATAAGAATAAGGGATAGGACATGATAAAGGCGGATAAGGCCGGACAAACTATACCGACGGATAAGACCGGATAAGTAAGAAATCCTATCCAGTGTTTGGACTAAGTCCGGATTATAAGTCAAATATGCAATTTACAAAGTTATATATATATATATATATATATATGTGTGTGTGTGTGTGTGTGTGTGTGTGTGTATACATGTACATATATACGTATACATGTACATATACGCGTGTGTATATACACACACATATATACACATATATATACGTATGTGTATATATACGTATATACACATATATACATATATGTGTACACACACACACACGCATATATATATATATATATATATATATATATATATATATATATATATATATATATATATATATATATATATATATATATATATAGGGATCTGATCCGTTGATAGCGCTAGCAAGTTGCTAGCGCTATTTGGCCGTCCGCGGACGATAATTATGTAGCGGATGGTGAAAATATTCGCTGTTGTGGCGCGCGATCTGGCCGTTCATTCTCGCCCGTGGACGGCCAGATCGCGATAGCAACTTGGGTTAAGTTGCTAGCGCTATCATTTTATCACCTCTCATATATATATATACACACACACACACACACACACACATATATATATATATATATATATGTGTGTGTGTGTGTGTGTGTTTGTATATATATATATATATATATATGTGTGTATATATACGTATATACACACACACACACACACACACATATATATATACATATATATACACATATGTGTGTGTGTGTGTGTATACGTATATATACACATATATATGTATATATATGTGTTCCCAACCCATCTTGGTCAGACCTAATGGCCCGCTAGGGGTCCCACTTCGCGCGAACACGTCAACATTGTCAACGGTCAATTTTCCAGTGCATCAAACCGGTCAGTGCCCGCGCACCCAAGACACGTGTTTTTCTCGCTTCACGCGCTTCGTGTGCGACTTAGACATTTTATTTCACATTGACGTCACTCACGCTAGCGCAATCGTCATGACAAGACCACCCGAGCACCTATTCACCAAAAATGTCGACCGACGGCGCAACCGGAGCAACAGGGTCAACGGACAAAGGCATTGGCCAACCCCATGGGGTCGGCCTCGGCCTCACCCAAGGCCATGGGGTCGGTCTCGGCCTCCCATGGGGGGTTGGCCTTGGCCCCCCCCCCCCCCCCCGGTGCTTCACTTTTCGTGTAAAGTCTTTTTTTCGCACTTTCTTCGCTTCATGCACTTCGTACGTAACCTTGGAACCTTGATTGCTATGTGGGTTTGATTCTTGGCAATGCGCTTGTCATAACACAACTTCCGGATTCGTCATTGCTTGTCAAAACACCTACCGACGGCGCGCCCGAAGTTCGCAAAAGGAGAAGTGGCATTGGGCTCCAAAAGTGGAAGATGGCCAAATGGCCTTGGCCAACCCCAGGGGGGGTCGGCCTCGGCCTTCCCCATGCCATAGGGGTCGGCCTCGGCCTCTTGGAGGGGTTGGCCTCGGCCATTTTCCCCCGGTGGTTCACCCCTCCGCGCACACCCCTTTTTCGCACTTTTTTCGCTTTGCACGTTTTGTATGTGACTTTGATGCCTCTTTCGTCATGTAGGTACGATTCACGTCGACACGCTTGTCATGATGCAACTTTTGGATTTGTATTTACCCATCAAAACACCTACCGTCGGCGCTCCCGAAGTTCACCGAAAGACGGAGTGGCCTTGGCCTCCCTTCAGGGGAGTTGGCCATGGGCCTTGGCCACCCCCTAGGGTCGGCCTCGGCCTCCCCAAGGGGGTCGGCCTCGGCCTCCCCAAGGGTGGTGGCCTTGGCCTTCCCCCCATTGTTTGGCCTATGGCCTCCCCTCCCGCGCGCACTTGTTTCCTCGAGTCTTCGCACCTCCGCGATGTTTACGTACATTTGTACGTTAACCTCGCGACGTCCGTCGTGCATCAATCTCGTGACACCTGTCGCCCGTGACCGCATGCCGCTCCCGCAATGCCCGTCGCACACTACCGCCAAATGACCCGTCGCCATCGACCACATACCATCACTCCCGACTTTGTCATTTAATACATGTTGCATTCATTATTTTGTTATTGCAGGCGCGCTCAACTCACATACTATCTTCGGAACACCCGACGCGCGCCCGCGCACCATTCTCATCATACGTGCCACCGGCACCAAGTATTGCTCCGCGACGTTCGTCGCCGCGCCCTTGCGCCATCGTCATGATACGTGCCCACGGCACCAAGTATTGCTCCGCGACGTTTGTCGCCGCGCCCTTGCGCCATCGTCATGATACGTGCCCACGGCACCAAGTATTGCTCCGCGACGTTCGTCGCCGCGCCCTTGCGCCATCGTCATGATACGTGCCCCCGGCACCAAGTATTGCTCCGCGACGTTCGTCGCCGCGCCCTTGCGCCATCGTCATGATACGTGCCCACGGCACCAAGTATTGCTCCGCGACGTTCGTCGCCGCGCCCTTGCGCCATCGTCATGATACGTGCCCCCGGCACCAAGTATTGCTCCGCGACGTTCGTCGCCGCGCCCTTGCGCCATCGTCATGATACGTGCCCCCGGCACCAACTATTGCTCCACGACGTTCGTGCGCCATTTTCATAACATGTGCCCTGGCGCCAGGTATTGTCTCGTGCTGTAGGCACTGCGCCCATGCACCACAATCATGTTACATACTTCCGGGATGGGCTCACAACCTTATAGCCATCGCCGTCTCAATCACAGGGGGGCTTCGGCCCTCGTACCGGGATGGGCTCACAACCTTATAGCCATCGCCGTCTCAATCACAGGGGGGGCTTCGGCCCTCGTACCGGGATGGGCTCACAACCTTATAGCCATCGCCGTCTCAATCACAAGGGGGGGGGGGGGGCTTCGGCCCTCGTACCGGGATGGGCTCACAACCTTATAGCCATCGCCGTCTCAATCACAGGGGGGCTTCGGCCCTCGTACCGGGATGGGCTCACAACCTTATAGCCATCGCCGTCTCAATCAAAATGGGGGGCTTCGGCCCTCGTACTGGGATGGGCTCACAACCTTATAGCCATCGCCGTCTCAATCAACAGGAGGGGCCTCGGCCCTCGTATCGGGATGGGCTCACAACCTTATTGCCATCGCCGTCTCAATCAACAGGAGGGGCCTCGGCCCTCGTACCGGGATGGGCTCACAACCTTATAGCCATCGCCGTCTCAATCAAAGGGGGGGGGGGGCTTCGGCCCTCGTATCGGGATGGGCTCACAACCTTATAGCCATCGCCGTCTCAATCACAGGGGGGGCTTCGGCCCTCGTACCGGGATGGGCTCACAACCTTATAGCCATCGCCGTCTCAATCAAAATGGGGGGCTTCGGCCCTCGTACTGGGATGGGCTCACAACCTTATAGCCATCGCCGTCTCAATCAACAGGAGGGGCCTCGGCCCTCGTATCGGGATGGGCTCACAACCTTATTGCCATCGCCGTCTCAATCAACAGGAGGGGCCTCGGCCCTCGTACCGGGATGGGCTCACAACCTTATAGCCATCGCCGTCTCAATCACGGGGGGCTCCAGCACGAGGACCCCTCGCAGCGGACTCTGAGCATGAAGCTGTGACTATGTCCACTCACGTTACTGTCGATCGTCGACATCACCAGGACAATGACCCACGGGTCACTCCGGGACGGGAGCAGGTCCTTGGAGGGCATCGCGCCTAGTCCACCTGGCAGTTGGCTACAGGGGTAACCCTCACCGCTGTCAGGTTCTCGGCGCGTCTCTTGACGCACCTCATGGGATTCAGTAAGGGCTTGGATTGGTGGCTGGGGCAACGGGCTTACTCTGATCATGCTACCGCGGTATGGTCAGTCTTCTCAGACAGGTAGAGCGACGCTGTGTGGGGCAAGCAACGCAAATTTAGGAACCGGCAGTCCAACGGAGAACCGGTATTTTGGGACCCCCTAGTGACGTGTCACTCCCAGGGGACGACATGTGGCACTTTATGACATAAGCATCCTGTTTCTTATAAATAGTGAACTTTACAACTCAAAAAAGGACTTTTGGCTTTTCTTACAAAAATCACTTTCTCACTCTAGAATTTGGGAGCTCTTGGTTTCTAGTGAGAGAAACGTAACTTTGGACCGTAACTTTGGACCGTAGCATTGGACCCTGACTTGGACCTTGAATTGGACTGTCGACTGCCGGTCCCTTTCGTCTCAGCCTCGCTTCCGCAGTACTGCCACTCCTCACGACCTGTCTGGGAAGCCTTGCTCTCAGCCCTTACTCCGTCCTTGCTGTCTCTCACTTTGCATACTTGGAAGCTGACACGGACTGCAGCTTTTGTGGCACCTCCACGTAAGTACGAACCCACTTTCCTTGGCATCAATATGTATATATATATATATATACGTGTGTGTGTATATATATATATATATATATTTATATATATATATATATATATATATATATATATATATATATATATATATATATATATATATATATATATGGGAGCTGATCCGTTGCTAGCGCTAGCACCGTTCGCTATATAATGTAGCGGACGGTGAATTAACGTCCGCTACATTATATAGCGGACAGCGCTAGCAACGTGCTAGCGCTAGCAATGAATCACGACCCTATATATATATATATATATATATATATATATATATATATATACGTATATATGTGTACATATATACGTACACACACACACACACACACACACACACACACACACACACAATGTATATGTACATATACAATGTATATGTATATATGGCATTGAAGGAAAAGAAGAAGAAAAGTGGGGTGGGTCCCATTCATTTTAGTCCAAACCGATCAGGACTAATTTTATACCCCCCCCCCAGGTATAGAATTATCCTACTCAAGTGGGATAAAACAAGTCCAAATGATACCTTATTCGGGGACTAAGTGCGTGTCCAAACACCGAATAGGATTATTTTTATCCTATCCGGGGTCTTATCCCGCACGCCAAACACAACCTAATTGTAATGGTTAGGTACTTGTTTGTTGTAGTTTTTGGTTTCTCTGCGTGCATTTTCTAAAAAATAGTTCTAATTGTACCCAAATCAATTTTCTGTGTGTGGAGGAGAGCGGTTATGGTAGCTCGTGTGTGTGGGATACAAGGTTGGGAGGGGGGTGGGTGTGAGAAAACGAATTCCACTACGAAAGAGTGAAATAGAGATGAAGGAATAATTGGTGGCTTGTGATCAGGGCGAGAGTATTGTGATTAGGACCACTAGTGGCTGCGTTGGTGTTGAAGAGTGACGATGAGGTGAGGTGGAGGGTGATGATGATGAGGAGGATGGTGGTGGCGGTGTGCATTTTGGGTGGTAGAATATGGTTTAGTTGACTGATCTCAAGAGGAAGTTAGCAGCTAAATTTTACAAATGCATGTAACAGTATTTTTAAGCAAAAGTGATGATAAGGAAAAAATTTCCCTCAATTTTTTTTTATGTACATTCCATTGAAAGGAATGTTTGTTGTCTCCTTCGTTTTACTGCCATGAAAGCTCATGCGAGAGGCACAAAAAGAAATATTAAATTGATATTATACGATATTTTTAAATCAAGTGGCTTTAGTGCTTGATTTGAAAGTTAGAGGTTATGCGCCAAAATGGCGCTTAGATGGCAAAACTTAAGGTGCTTACAGAATTTTTTGACTGCCAATGAGCAAATAGGTGTCAAAAGTAAAAATAAAGAATTAGAAGCCGTTTGGAATTAATTCTCAAAAGTAGAGTCTTGATTAAATCAAAATCAGTTATTAAAATCATCTTTAATTCATTTTAAGCATAATAAATTGGAAGCTGTTGAAGGTATTTGAGTACAAAGTGCTGAAAGTAGGTGTAGTGTGACCAAATAGTGTAGTAAGATTTAAAGGGGCGTTTAATGTTTATATATGTGAAGATATTTTGATAATGTTTTGGTCAAATTCGATTCTCAAAACTGATTAATCAGAACCTAGAAAATGAGGATTATGCAATTTATTAGTTTTAAGCATTTTGCAGCATATATTTAATTGATTTTCTTGTTTGCTAAACACTTCAGTACTTGATTTAAGCTGGATTTAATCAAGTTTGACAATTCTAAAATCAATCGTAAATACCTTTTTAATTGGAATCAAGTTATAGATAAATGATCAATAAAACCACGAGCAAAGATCATAGACCAGAAACATGGGTGACCATGGGGTTTGGCAGTGATACCAACAAGGTTAACGAGAGCCTCTGAGAGAGGCGAAAATAGCGACTACCGTACCACCTCCACACACACCCTTCTCTCTCTCTCTCTCTCTCTCTCCCTTTCTTTCTCTCCCCTCCTTATTCCTACTCTGTAACGTCCCAGAAATTCAGAGCTCCGCCGCCCCGAAATCTTGAGTCGTTAACCTACCGGATCACATCAAACCTGTCAAATCTATTCACTAACACATACTTCAAAACATTTAATCCGACACCATCTTAAATTCTTCAAATACAAGCTTACAAGACTGCTTAAACTTAAATTATTAAAACCTAAGTTCTTTACAAACTACAAACTAGAGTCCTTATGAAATAAGGTAACAGTACCGACCCACGCAGGGGTCTCACTACACGGAAGTGGCGGGCTCACTAGAAGCTCACACATACTCTAACCCATTCCTGAATTTGCTACCGCTTATCGTCTCCTGCATAAGGGAATCAAACAAAGGGTGAGTTTTTAAGAGCTCAGTAAGGTCGTACAAGGACTACCAATAGGAATACAAAATGATTCCAAAGAATCCAACTGACGAAGATTTCCAGAACATTTCAACGAATTGAACAACTCAATGATTTTCAAAATGATCGAAATTCATCAGAAATAAATACCAAAATAGACAAACACCATCACGATGGGTTCCAAAATAATCAATAAAAGATACTTTTTCCAAAGTCATCATTTCTAAAATACAACAGAGTGTTCTCAAGGTATTTCAAACGTACATAGAACATTTGAGATAGTTCTTTCCAAAATACACTGAATTTCTCAAGGGATTTCAACCCAAGCACAAATTATTTCAGAAAATACTTTCCAGTCATTACCGTACCAGTCACGGCAATATACAGAATATAGAAAATAAAAAATTAATGTTGATCCTGGGGTGATTGCAATGCCATTCAGGCACGCTAACAGAGTGTACACATGCCTGATGTACCAGAATACTAGTCCATTTAGGTACTAGCCGGCGTTCCACGCAGGATTCAGACCAGCCTTATAACGCCCGCCTCAGAACAAAACCCAGGTCAACACAGAAAAATTAATAATATCAATGAGCGTTAACATAAGCTCAATTCATCAAAATCAGATCGGAATTTTAATAACCATAACATACAGGATAGGTCATCATTCAAAATTCTAGAAGAAATTCATAAATAAACAGTAAAACGATTGCAATTAGTTATCGAATTTAGGCACAAAAATTCGAAAGAAAGGATACAACAATTATCAGATTTGCTCGGCATGCAATACATGCGAGCATCACAAAGACTTCCAAATAATCGATTCAGGTTCAACATTAGGGTTTTCTGGGCAATAACATGCTGATATCAATGTATAATTCAAAATTCGGCATTAGCCATAAGTATATCCAATGAGTACTTATGAGTACGAGTTATCAAAATAAGGGCTCGGACGAAAGTCCTTATCCAGGGTTCAGATAAAATCCCTTACCTGAATCTGCAGCTAAATTATCTTAACCGGAAAGTCTTTAGCCAGACCTAAACGAAATAATCGAATCATCAGACCATAGATTACAACACAAT
Organism: Escallonia rubra; assembly: GCA_033065855.1. Classification (NCBI taxonomy): domain Eukaryota; kingdom Viridiplantae; phylum Streptophyta; class Magnoliopsida; order Escalloniales; family Escalloniaceae; genus Escallonia; species Escallonia rubra. The sequence continues at coordinate 133,965 of JAVXUO010001763.1, read as the reverse complement.
ATTATAACTTAAACGGACTCACGCATACTTCCAAAATGAAACCCTCCTCACCGGGTATGTAAGTTACCGAAACGCCCATGGGGTGTAAATTTACCAAAATGCCCCTCTTGGACTTAAATCACCCGAATGACCTTCCCGTGCGTAAAATCACCCAAATAAACTTATTGTATGTCAATTTACGCAGAAGTACCTTTTTAGGTCAAATTACTAGAATACCCTTCGGGGGTGGCAAACTACCAAAATACCCCATGTTACACTTTAATCATCAAAGTAATCTTTATGTAAGCCAAATGACTAAAATATCCTTACTGTATATAATTTTACTGGAAAATACCCTTTATGGGTAAAATTACCAAAATACCCCTGGGGTAAATTACCAAAATACCCCTGGGGGTTTCCGGCACAGAAAAAAAAAATCCCAAAATAGCTTAAAACGATATTTTAAATACCATGAAGTCATTTCTGGACTAAAAAGAATTTTAGAAAATTTTCGCCAGAAAATTCCGAACTGGTGTCCAGTCCGAGCGCTAAAAGGCCAGTTTCGCAAAAAAAATATCTATCGACCTCAGAATGGCCCGAAATTTTAGAATATGAATCATATCGGTAAAATAAGTTTTAAATAAAATTTTCAGGTGAAAATAACTTGGTTTACTAGGTTGAATAATTCGCTAATTTAGTTTAGTTGATGCCCTAATTTAGCGCCCTTCGTAGACACCAAAAATTCCCAAAACATTCCAGAGCGTACATCTCGTAAAAATGTTTGGGGTTACAATTTTGGACTTTGTCTAATTATGATCCTAGATATTTATAAAAATTCGTGGAAGACTGCCTAAATTAATTTCCTACTTTTAGTGACAAAAACAGTCACTATTTAAATTGAAACACACACTAAAACACCTAAACTACACGCACCTTCTTCTACCTTCAGCTGATGCACACTAACAACATTACACAGTTCACACTCCCTCACTTAAATCACTCCTACACACTTATTACACCATGATTCGCCCGTTACTTCATTGCCCCGAACCCATTTACACACTTAACATGTTCAAATTCATACCATCACTCACCCACAACTCATATGAACACACACCACCAAGAGCACACACACACAGTCATGGTTCACTTTGCCGAGCTCTACGACAACCATCAGCCCCCACAACCCATATACTCCCACCAATCTTCCATACTACCACCATAACATACATACACCTTCCAAATTCCCTCACGTAAATCAAGTATCCCCTTTTTCATAGCAACATAACATACACATGCGGCACCCATACACACACTCAGTGTTAAAACACACACGCACAGGGCTGAGATTATATCTAAATTGACACTTAAAATTGTAACCCAATTAATAATCACCTTGAGAAGATTTGCCCGAGACCCCTCTTGGTTCCTTCTTCCTGTTTCTTTTTTTTTTTCTCCCTTTTCCTTGTTTCTTTTCTCCCCTGTTCCTGGTCCCCTGTCTTGGTTCTTCTTCCTTTCCCGGAAGGGAAAGGTTTCCGTTTTTGGTTTGCTTATCTCTTCTTTCTCTCGTCTTTTTTTTCCCCTCACCCGAGAGTCATTACCCTTAACAAATATTTTATAGTTTATCTAGCTTAGTCATGCAAGCTAGTAGGTGGTGGCACATTCTAAAAAAAAGGCTTCTAAATTATTTTCATAAAATTGTAAGATAGCCCCTCAAGTTTTTAAAATTACGAAAATGCCCCCAAACTTTCAAAATTTACATTTTTGCTCCAAAATCTTTTTAAGCTCCTATGCACTGCTAATACCCAAGCATTACTTAAATTTATCGTCCGTTTAATTTTTTCAGAGCCCCGATGATTATTTTAACCGGCTCCCGAAGTTTCGGGGTATTACATACTCCGTTGCCATCGCCGAATTTTCCAGCGTGTGGTGATGTGGTAACTTTAGCTAGGGCTGTTGTCTGGGATCTTGTTGGGTATGATGAGTTGGACGACCACTATCGCTATAACGGTCGCAATCGCTCAGGTTGCTACCCACAGTTTTTCGGCATTGGAGCTCGGTTAGAGGTGTTGTTTGGGGTATGTTGTTGGGATCCTTGGGGGTGCTCCATGATTGGGTTGTGATGGGCTTCAGATGTAGGGTAATTTCGCCGTAGGCTTTCGGTTTATCCCGCTGCCGCGGGTTGGAGTTGAGATGGTGAGTCTAGGGCTAGGTTTTCTTCTTCTAGGGTTTTATTTCCCCATCCCCGCCTAGTTGATACACCTACCCCTTGCCCTAGAAAGGTTTGCGGGTTGTGTTTGTTGGTTGGAAGGTATTTGGTCACAGTGGTTTTAGTTGGTGTTTCTATGGGACCAATATTACCGGTGATTCCGAGGTCCTAGCTCGCTGTTGGTCCAGGGATGTATCCGCTTAAAGATTGTGAGGGGTCACGACTTGCTGTAGGTGAAGTCTGGCGATTTCGGTGATTTTAGGTGTTGCTTCATTTGTTGGGCTAGGTGGATAGTTGGTGGTTGTGCGAGGCTTTCGAGGGTAATTGTTTTAAGCTTCTAATGATTTTTTGCTCGTGTCACACCCCGACCCGGAGGCGGACCTACATATACTATTTCAAAATATTCCTGCTTACGAGAAATATGATACTCAAAGTATCTTACCAAAAATGTGACCTCAAAGAGGTAATCAGAGCTCTAAATCATATCTGAAATAAAAGGCATTCAAGTTCCTCATCAACGTCTAATAATTGCAGCGGAAGTTTGATAACAATACTTATTTCCCAACCATTGGGGAACCAAAAGTCACTAAATAAAAACTATTACATTGTTCTTATTTCAAAGCTACTAAGAAAATTATCAATTAAAGTTCACTCCAAGCTTAAGCATAATGCTATTAACTCCTCTAAACCGTCTCAGCTTAATTACCTGAAATGGGGAGAGAAAGGGGGTGAGCACAAAGCCCAGTAAAGATTACACGCACACACCCACAGAGTACAACGTTGGTATCCAATAATATATAGCTGAGTCCAAACAAAGCATATGAAAACGAAAGTGCAAAGACGATTGCAAAATCTGAGCACGACCAATAATCTCATTTCGGGATATTCCAATCCGTCCAATATCAAGTCAAAGTCAAATGAACACAATCAAATAATTGAACTAATTATCAAATACGATACAATCACGTAATACGTGACTGTAAAGCACGTTAACCTAAGCACGCGAAGGTTCTAAGTTCAAAGTTGCATACCGGTAGCAATTGCCATATCATGTCATGACATCACGTTAACCTAAGCACGTGAAGGTTCTAACATTAGTTCAATTCAAAGGGGTCCAATGGACTTCAAAATATTTCAAACGTATAAGAACCGTAAAACATCAAAACTTTGTAATTCAGGTAGGATAGCTTAACGATTTCAGAAGATACTGGATATTAGACACAAATCAAAGAGGGTAAAAATTCAGGTTCAACAGAAGTTGAATCGCTTCAATCCGAGTTTGTATGAAGTAGATATGAAGAAACAAAGAAAACGAGTGCTAAAGGAATAAACAAATCAAGATCCAATCAAAGGGGAATTATGGCTGCCACGTAGGCAGTTCCACACGCCTGAAAGGCTGGAAAGTTGAAGCAACAAGGATTTTGAGCTTTTCTGGGCACAAGAATCAAGACATTGAAAAATATACAAGAAAGGACAAAGAATGACATGCACAGATACATTGATGGCCTGTGGATTAGAGAAAGAAAGAGTAAAGGCGCTGTTCGTGAGAGCCAAGAATCTTGAGCGAAAAATAAAGAGAAAGACTATTAGACATCTGATAGTACACACAACACGTAATCCAAGGAGTGCCGTCAACCAAAATCGAAATTTCACACCAACGTTTAATAAAAATTTGACACCATTATCGATGAATAGAGGTGGATGCTATGAATGAAACCCTTACCTCAATTCACGCTACGAGATTCGCAAAATTGCGTAACCTTCCGAAAGTATCAAACCTAATTAATAAAATCAACCACTAAGATTAAAATTTTCAAATCAATTGTATTTTGATTTAAGGTTTGGGATCGATCACTTACCAATTGTGAGTAGAAGTTTGAAATTCGAAAGCCCTAATTTTCTCTTTCTTCTCCTCTCTCTGAAAGACCCAAACTCAATCTATCGATAAAAAAAAAAATAACTAACTAGTCTTTATATCTCTAAACTTGGTAAATAACCTAAAAGACCCCTAAAGTTATGTTACTTATTCAAAAGTATTCTAAAACATTATTAAAACTACAAAGTAGCTCAAAAAAATTAAAATAATTAGCTACGTATTATTTGGGGTCTTACAGCTCGAGTGCTCTTCGGGGATCGGCAGCTGTACGGACGGAGAAGGTGGCATTTTTTCGGCACCGGCGTGGATGCATGGGGATCGATGCCACGTTGCATTGAAAGGGACACGTGTTTGGAGTGGTGGACTGTTTATTTGTGTTGTTTAATTGGCTGTTTATTCTGGTTTAGTTTATAGTAACATGTTTTAGTTAGGTTTTATCTTTCTTGTAGTTGTTTATTTTATCTAGTTAGTGCACCCCAGAAACAGAAAATACAAAAACTAAAAAAACAAAAGTTGGTCTTTATCTTTTGTCTGCTTTTACTTTGTGGTTTATTTCTCTTTCTTTTTTGGTGTTACCTATCGGATGAGGTTGTCATCCGTCATTAGCATTGCGTAGCTGTGTAATCCCAGAGACAAGGGATGTTAGTCTATTTTATTCTCTGATAATATATATTTCTAATAATTCTAGAAAAAAAAGAATATGACTGATCCTTTCTTGTATGATATGATACACCATTTTGAGCAGGGGCGGAACTACATATGTACGAGGGGGTGCTATAGCCCCCCCTCAGATTTTGAAATATATATATATAGTGTTTTTTTTTTCATTTGCAACTTTCCCTTTCTCTCTCTTTCTCTTTCTCTCTCTCTCCTCCTCTCTCGGCTCTCACAGTCAACTCTCAGTCACCGTGGCACGCCGCACCTCCCCTCCTCTCTCGGCTTTCTCAGTCACCGCGGCACGCCGCACGCCGGCACCACCCACGGCCACTGGTCATCGGCTCGGCTTAACGGTAAGGTAACGCCGGTCGCCGTGGCGTTAAGTCAAGCTCTCACGCGTCACGCCTGTCGAAGCCTCGAAGCCCCGTCCCCCGATTCCGAAGCGCGAATCCGGCGAAGGCCCTTCCCAGTCCGGCGGTCCCCACCCCAACTCCGGCGACTCCGGCCAGATCAGATTTGGTAGATCTAGCTTAGATATACCGTCTACGAGCCGACGGATGAACCGAGGAAGTTCCGCCACTACCGGTCGACGGTCACGTCGCTTGAAATAATGAAATTGCAGATCTGATTTTGAGTTTCAGTCACCAACGACATTGCGACAACGACGCCGTTCTGATTTCTGAGGACTGAGGTCAGTGTGCATTTTGAACAATTTCTTTTGCTATTGAGAATTGATTATTTGATTAATAATTTTAGGTTGTTAGTTGTGTATTTGATAATTTAGATTATTAATTGATGCTTTATGGATGTTAATCGTGCATCGAGCACTTGAGATTTGAGATTGTTGATGGAGGATGAGACCCAATTGGATTTTTATCCCATTTGAGCATTGATTATTTGATTGATAATTTTAGGTTGTGTTAATTGTGCATTTAAAAATTGAGATTATCGAAAAGTGCATTTAAAAATTTTGCATTTAAAAATTTGATTGATAATTTTTGAGAATAAGCATGAACATTTGGAACAGGATTTCCGATTTTACTTGGAGCTGCTAAATTTTGAAGATTCACATTTCATTCTATCTCAGCAATGCCATAAAGTTGCTTCATGATGATATAATGTCATGATGTTGCAAGCAAAGATCATGTTCTGTTAGATCGTACAAGCACACAACAGAAGTCAAACTCAATTCAGCCAAAGTATTAGGCACATTTATTTAGCACTTTGCTTGAGCCAACTCAAATATTTTCAGTCAAATGCTGTCATGTATTCCATGCCATGTGTTTTATCACAACAAGTTTACAACAAACAAAGCCCTAAAAAAGAGGACTAGTAACCACTTATACAAGCAGGGTATAGTAAAACAAAACAAATGAGTTACGAAAAGCTGCCCTCCTTCCACTACATCTCTTCACAAATGCCTAATTATATGAAACTCTAGTAGTAATCTTCAACCCCCTACTAAGGTGTAACCGCAGCACCCACCTGCACCCCCCCCCCCCCCCCCCTCGAACCCCAAAAAAAAGCCAATAAAGAAGAGGGCAGAGAAGCCCTCCAAGTAACCATAATCTGCAGACTGCCTCCATTACAAATCAAAAGAAGAAAAATAGGGTCTCTTATTCTATTTCCTATCGAGAAAGAAACCCCCTGGTGTGCAAGGATTGCATAAACTAGACATACCATTTTTCAAGAAATAAATGTTATACTTTCAAATGCACATGCAACCAATAACTTTCTCATTACTAAGCAGCAATATCTCACCTCCTGCAGTTCAAAATTTTAGGTTGTGTTCATGCTTTTAGATGCTTTTTAGTATGTTTTGTATATTATCGAAAAGTGCACTTTGTTTTTGTGTGCTATTTTACTTATAAAAATATTTATCTCCTTCAATATATTTTTAGCCCCCGAGATGAAATCCTGGTTCCGCCACTGATTTTGAGGTCTATAACTGTCCTTCAAATGGGCCACGAGTAGTCTTATTGGCGCACCCGAAACTGTGTACAAACTCTCTACACCAAAGGATTGTATATTGTATGCTCTGTGTGTACGTATGTCCATTCAGAATCTCTATTTGTTTGTTCAACTTCTTTGAACAAATTATCTGCTCGTGCTGCTCTGAGTCGAACTTGCCCTCGGATAGTTAGCTGAACAAACAGTTTTGCAAGGGTCTTGGGAGTCTTCAGCGGTCAAACCAAAGTATTGGATCCACTGCGGAAGACTCCTGATAAACTCTCAGCATAAGTTTCCTGTTCAAAGTAAATGAGAATGTTGCCAAATTGCAACTTCTGTTTCACAGAAAGGCTGAAGTAACTTCATGAGCAAGTCGCTGCTCATTATGTAAAGTACAAGTTTTATTATGATCAAGTTGTTTAGGTGGCCCTCTCAACTCTTGGGAGGTGTAACAATCAGAGCTAAGGACGATTCAAAGTACGAGTTTCTCTAAACAACCTCAAGGACTAATCTCTGTGGATCTGTGCGGTTCCCCCTATAGTCCTCATCAACAATGTGAACCAATTGACTTGAGTCATTTTAGATTGGCTTACTAATGTAGCAAGGCAACATTTCTTCCAATTCTGTTTTCTTGGTTTGGGGGCTTATTCAACAGCTAACTTGAATGGCACACAGGAGTTGATTAATCAGTTTCATCAGAAAACCAACTAATATCCTCTCTTCTTGGTCAAAAATTCATCATCCTCTTGAAAGAAGGAAAAAAGAAAAGCTAAAGTAAATGCCAAGAAAAAAATGAATAGGAGAAATTGAGACAGAGATAAAGTATTGCCGATATTAGAAGAATATGAAAAAGACACATCAACCTCCTTCCTTTCTACTCCTTTTGCTTCCCTTTCCATCTAAGCTCCCCTGGCCTTGTATCTTCTAGCAGACCCTGCCCTCTCCCTCTCTCTCTCTCTCTTCCTTCAGGGAGCTTTACGCTTCTCTAAGATTCTAAGTATTGAACATAGACGGACATCTGTGGGATAGCGCAGGCAAATTGTGAGGCAGAGGTTACAAAATGGTTGCATAGACGGGTTGTTGCAAGTTTTAGTGAGACAAGTAGATGTGGGCATGGGTTCTGTCGGCAACCCTAATACATGGCAACCCTACAACAACTACAGGGACTGCTCACAAGGAATTTGCAGCATATATTGTCCACAATGGTGCTACATAATCTTCCCGCCTCCACCTCCGAGGCCACAAGAAGATGATTCCGGCACCAACTTCTCTCCTCTCATAATTGCAGTCATCGGCATCTTGGCGAGCGCTTTCCTCCTGGTAAGCTACTACACCATCATCTCTAAATACTGCAGGAGAAGAAGTCAAAACAACGCCATCGCCCACTTCGATTTGAACCACAGTGAAATCACTCATGATCAACCTCAAGTAGGTTCAACCGGATTGGATGAAGCACTCATCAAGTCGATTACAGTCTGTAAGTACAAAAAAGGGGACGGATTGGTGGAAGGGACTGACTGCGCGGTATGTTTAAGCGAGTTTGAAGAGAACGAGAGTTTAAGGCTATTGCCAAAGTGCAACCATGCCTTTCACCTTCCTTGCATTGACAAGTGGCTTAGGTCTCACTCAAACTGTCCCCTGTGCCGGTCCACCGTTGTATTACCTTCTCCGGATTTACAGAACTCTACGAGCTTTAACATATCTGCTCTCGAAGTCCAAACGAGGAATGATTTGGTTCTTGTTGTTGATAATCGTGCGAGATTTCATCATGAGGAAGTTGCTATTAGCGTTGTTAGTGATGTTGTCATGCCCAAGAATGGTGAAATTGGAGAAGAGGGTGGTCAACAAAGTTACAGAAGATCGATGTCGTTGGGTTCTTTTTCTCGTCAACGGAATCTCTTAATCTCTGATGTTCTGCGAATCGAGGAAGGTGATGAGGATTCTCAAGTGGGAAACCTTCGAATTCCATCCGGCATTGGTTCCTCCAAAGAGACCTGGGGAGGAAACAGCAAGTCAAGTGATGTTACGATGAAGAGGTCAATTTCCACGGGGGGAATTCCTCAGGTAAAGAGTCCTACTCTTCCCTCGTCAGATCATAATTCTTGTGTATAAAGAAGCAACTTCTTTAATTCTGTACATGGAAGTGAATCTTATACGTGCTAGAGGATCCTCAGATTTGCTTACCAATTAAATTAATTGGAATGTATCCTTAGGATAACCATTGTACCATTTTCCTTCCTAGCCACTGTTGTTAATACATAGTTAAGGTTGTACGACATGTTTTAAAGCTTCTACCATCATTTATGGTAAGCATTAACATTCGAACCTTTTTTTTTCTTTGGTTGGACGTTTAGGGGTATTATCGGACCAGTTTTAGCGTCAACCGAGACTAAGTCCACCCTCCGGGTGAGCGCACCCCCCACATCGGCTTGGTGCATTCAGAAGAATATTTCTCCGAGTGCTGCCTTCAAGGTTTGAACTCGAAAAAGTCAAGGTACGGAGCAAACCTTCTTGACCACCCGGCCAACCCCTCGAGGTTAACCCTTTTCTATTTGATTGCCTTTGAGAACTTGTTTAAGTTCTTCATGTTGTTTTTCAAAAGAAAAAGTAAATGTGTCGTCAAGGAGAAGCATAAGCTAAGCTATAACAACTACATGGCCATCTTGAAGAATACCGAAAAAGGGTATTTTAATTACGACGCATGTGCAAACCCCATCAACTGGGTGCGATCTATATATATACATGGACATCATCCACACTGCCAGTCAATTATAAGCGAGCAATAATTACACTAGAAAATTGAGCATCACATATTTTTGAGATTCGTCAGTGATATTCAAATTAAATTGAGCCTTTTCATATTATTATTTTCGTGTCCTTATCAACACAGGTACCTCATGCATCAAGGGGGCGAGAGAGAGAGAGAGAGAGAGAGCTCTTATATAGCTGGGGAGTTGGACCTTATGAGTCAAAATATTTGGACGGACCACAACAAATAATCGTCGAGGGTATTAAAACAAAGATAATAAGAGTATAAATTTATCACAAACTAAAACAGTCAAAAACTACAGAGGTCCAACTTAGATCTATCACCTCCTCTGACAGACCACTTATGCCGGATATTATCGTTAGCTATAAATGCTGCAATAGCAAATAAATAGTAATTTTAAACTGGACTCTTCACTTTTTTTTTTATTTTAGAAACTGCAGCTGTGAAATTCCGTACTCGCGAAATATATAACAAAAAAAAAATTTTTTTTTTTTAAACCTGGTGTGTAGTCGACCTTGCAACTTTCACGTTAGGCCAGCAGACTACATGCTACTGTGACAATCAACTTGCTAACAACATTAACCTTTGTGGAGGACAAAAAACTTAAATGCCTAAAGCTTGAGTTTTTGTTTTTTGCTGTAAACATCCATCCAATCTGTTGTTGGCGCTTGTAAAGTGAATGACTTAATCTTGAAGCATGGAATCATGTGAAGGAACTTTTCCTCCTAAGTGGACTCTGCACTGGACCAGGGTCCTTCGTTTTGCTTTCGTGCTCAAGAATTCTTTGGAGGTGCAAAAGAATCTCGGGACAACAAAAAGAGACTCCAGCCAGCATCGTAGATGGGGATGTATTTACCAAAAAGACGTGGGGCTGGAAGTTATATTTGACACCTGAAGGCACAAAGATCTCAATCAAGCAAGCTCTATCTCTTAGATCAGATCAGTAACGGAATCAGAAACTCCATACGAGGTGGATACCTTATAGATAAAAAAAAAAAAAAAAATTTGTTTTTACTAAAGCTTAACCATTGCCAAAGTGCAATTGTTGATCAAACCTACTAAATTGGAATCTCATACACCTATTAAGCCCTTAAGCCCTTCTCGTCGGGTGAGATTGTAGGTAGACCAACAGTTTATTTGTCAATCTTTTTAGACTCTGAAGGGAGCTCCTGTGTCAAACCTCAAGAATATACAAGGTAGAGAAGCTTAATCACTCAAAGGCCTTGCTTGGTTCAGATAGGTCCTCCTACAATAAATAATTAAATATCAGCGAGGAGACTGAAGAATAGAAAATCTCTCAGCAAATACTTTGGACATATTAGTTGAACAAGTTACCAAAAAAGACTAAAATATGAAATGCGCAGGACAAATTCATCATGAATCTGGATAGTTTGACTTGCCAAAACTACCAAGAAATAACAAAATTAAGAATTATTGTCAAGGAAGGAGACAAGAGGTTCATTACTTCCAAGAGCCAATGCATTGTAGATCATAATTTGAAGTTGCTAATATATGCGAGACCAAAATAACAGAAGGTAGGTTAAGACCCATGCAATCGAGTCGAAGCCTAAAAAATCAAATGCCCTTTACACAAGCGAATAGCAGTTTCTATGTCCTTCATCTTTCTATAAAATCCGACAACAAAATTTCAGCATCTAAATATCACCTTTCGTCATTGGTTTATGTCTTGATTTAACTTGTCCAGCAACAGCAACAGCAACAGCTAATCATTAGTATAGATTATCTGAGTTGGATTTAATTAAGGTTTATAATTCAAGTTCCATTCAATAATTGATGAAAAGTTAAGAAGAAGAATAGTTACAGAATATCAAGAGAATACATGATATAAGTACACATTCGATAGTTGAACCGTCAATCTAAATTTTTTTATATATGCCCATCAAGTAGGTGCTCTAAATTTTTTTAAGGAATAAGAAAAATAACAGAGTACAAAAATAACTTAAAAGTCGTGGACCTTATAAAAAAAATATTTCTAAAAATAATAAGAATGCTCCAAAAAATTATATAGTTGGTGGCCTAAATATGCGGCATGGAAATCCTCCACGTACACCAACACCCGTCGAAACAATCAGGCATTAGATGTTATCACACTAACAAGTTTAGTTTTCGTGCACCGACTGAATGGTGCCCCAGTGCCCACCCACCTTAACCGACCAAAAGCGCCGCCCAACAGAATACAAAATTGTTAAAGCGTAGGGAATTTCATTGAAAACCTGACTAGCACAGGGAATACGTACGGTGACCCAATTCTTTGGTACTTTGCGGTGGTGGAACTAGCTAGCTGCAAAAGAGAATATGGCCGAGGGTCGACGCACGGGTCGACCGCAGTTGACGAGGAGGAACAGGGCGAGCTCTACTCGCCAGAGTACGCGGTCAAAGTTGATCTTGATAAATATAAGCAGTAGCAAAAACACAATCGACAGCAAAGAAATGTGCGTCTCTCACTGTTACGAATTTCGATACGTGACTAGAGTTATTTTCTAACAATGTGATCGTTACGTTATTTAGACTTTTATGTTATATTATACTCGGTCTATCTAAATATAATTATTTCATATTGATTTTATAAGTAGCTGGTCATCTGTGGTAAGTTATTTACTATGCTCTCTAGTGAATCTCAATGAAAAGATGGGTCCCAATTGCAGTGGTTGAGACTTGTAATGTTAATAAATACATAAGGGCAAAAGTGCAATAGTATTAGACTTTATATTCTAAACTGAGCATAGAACTTCCTATAATAAAAAAGTTTGATCATTAATGGTTGGGACAGAGAGACGGAGAGCGTATTTGATATTAGGACGAACCTAAAATTTTTATGTTCTTTTGTTTCTTAACAAACATTAGAATTCGTCTCTCCTGTTTAGAGTCTACTACTGTATTAATCTTGGACAAAATTTTGATTTTTTTTCTTTCCATTCCAGCCTTGAATCTCTTTCTTTAAAATATAAGATACTTTATTTTCATCTTTTTAGTTTTTTTTTCCCCACAAATCTTGGTAAAGCCTGAGGGTCTTTTATTCAAGTTTGTAACAATACAGGTTTTGATTTATCTCTTGGCGTAAACTTGAAGTAAAAGTTATCACAGATATAGCTCGCTATACTTTTGACAGCATAGCCTAACTTCAACTTTGAAAAGTTAAAAATCACACGTTATAATCTTCGTCTTCAGAACTTATAATGAAGGGATGATGTTTGCCTTCTTTTATTTGCTTTTAATTGAGCTGCTGCTGAGACATACCATCCCCTACTTTTCATTGACTGAGCAGGTTGTGGACGAGGCAGCAAAAGAAGTAGATGGAGCGGGAAAGACTAGTGAGAAGAAGGAAGAAGCATCTGAGGTAGAGAACAAAGATAATAATACTCGCACGCAGCGACAAAAGCCATCCAGCAGGCTATAACTGAGGATTTTAATTTTTTCCGTAACACCTTCTCTTTCTAACGTAGGTTTTCCTTGAGAATAGTTATGGAGTTCTATTGCGCTTATGAAGTTCTATTGTCTCTAGGCTTTAGGTAGATCGTTGTATGTATACAAATACATATATATATATATATATATATATATATATATATATATATATGTATGTATATACATCTATATAATGTGCGTGCGCATACATCACTAAATTGACAAATAAAAGAGCGATAATATTTTCAAAGTAGAAGAACTGAACTCGTAATCTTCAATGATGTCTAAATAACCATTTCTTCTAATAATTATCCATCAATGATACTATATTAATTGGACATACAATAGTAGGTTCATATGCCTCATCCTCCCCTTTCTAGTGGCCTAACAGTAAAGGTCGCAAAATGGGTTGGTGGGGTCAGCTTTGCGTGTGGGTTTAGCGGGTTGGGCAAAAATTAGTAATTATAGCTAATTAGAGTTGATTAGGACTAATTAGGGTTATTTAGTCCTAATTAGGGTTTAATTGTGCCGAGTAGTGCTGATTATTCCTAATTATGGCTAATTAGGCTTCATTGAGTTATGTTAGGGCTAATTATTGTTAATGAGGGCTAGTTTCGGATAATTATAGCTAATTAGGGTTGATTAGGACTAATTAGGATTATTTAGTCCTAATTAGGGTTTAATTGTGCCGAGTAGTCTTGATTAGTCCTAATTAGCGCTAATTAGGCTTAATTGGGTTATGTTAGTGCAAATTACGACTAATTAGACTAACTATAATCAATATGCACGTAATTGGGTTCATTTTGGCTAATTTGGGGGTAATTACAGCTAATTTGATTTTCATTAGGTTCTTAGGGTTAATTAAAACTAATTAGGCTCGTTATAGCTAATTAGGGTTAATTGATTTATTAAAATATTGTTAATCATGACTAATTATTATGGCTAATTATAGTCAGTGCTGGAGCCACGATGAGATTCCAGGGGGTGCATGCTAAAAATTTAATGCACAGTCAACAATCTCAATTCCGACACCTCATATAGGGTGTCGATATGGTGTCTGATACGTGTCTGACACCTCTGGACACGTGTCCGACACCTACCGACACGTGTCTGACGCCTACAGACACGTGTCCGACGCCCACCGACAAGCACCTCCGGACACATCGGCATACGTTGATTTATTTTTTAAATGTCAGACACCGTCGATCAGACGTGGTGTCCGTGTCTGCGCTAACTAACACGTATCTCAATCCAATTGTGTCCCATCTTCCGTCAACAATCTCAATTCTCAATTCTGAAATGCTCAATGCAATAAAAATTAACAAAAATCACACATTCAATCCAATTGAGTCCCATCCTCCGTCAATAATCTCAATATCTCAAATGCTCAATGCACAATTAACAATCTAAAATCATCAATTAACAACCTAAAATCATCAATTAATAATCGCAATTACTTCAAATGCACAGCTAATAACCTAAAATATCAATTAACAACCTAAAATCACAAATCAATAATCACAATTCTCAAATGCACATTTAACAACCTGAAATTATCAAACAAATTATCAATGTTCAAATAGAAAAAAATTGTTCAACGCGCTTGAATTATTTCAATTTAGGGTTCGATTGTATTAGGGCATTCAATTTAGGGTTCAATTAGTTTAATTTAGGGTTCGGTTCGATTAGGACATTCAATTTAGGGTTTAATTAGGGTTTAATTACATCAATTTATGGTTCAATTAGGGGGTTCTATTGATTCAATTTAGGGTTTGGTTGATTTGGGGCATTCAATTTAGGGTTCAATTAGGGGGTTCAATTATTTCAATTTAGGGTTCGGTTGGATCAGGACATTCAAGTAGGGGTTCAATTAGTTTAATTTAGGGTTCGATTCGATTAGGGCATTCAATTTAGGGTTCAATTATGGGGTTCTATTGATTCAATTTAGGATTCGGTTGATTTGGGCATTCAATTTAGGGTTCGGTTGATTTGGGGCATTCAATTTAGGGTTTGGTTGGATCAAGACATTCAATTTGGGGTTCAACTAGTTTAATTTATGGTTCGATTCGATTAGGGCATTCAATTTAGGGTTTAATTAGAGTTCAATTACTTCAATTTAGGGTTCAATTAGGGGGTTCAATTATTTCAATTTAGGGTTCGGTTGGATCAAGGCATTCAATTACAATTAATTAGTTCAATTAGGTTGAATTGGGGTTCATTACAATTAATTGGTTCAGTTAGGGTTAATCAGGTTTAATTGGGGTAAATTCGTTCAATTAGGGTTACGCGGGGTTAATTACTGTTAATTGGTTAGATTAGGGATAATTACGGTTTGATTAGGGATAATTGGGAACAAATTAAGGATAGTTAGGGTTTATCCGGGCTAATTATGCTTTAATTAGGGTTTAGAGTTTAAGGTTAACCGGTTCAAATAGGTTTAATCGGAGCTAATTACGGTTAATTGGTTCAATTAGGGTTACTTGGGAACAAATTAGGGATAATTAGGGTTTAATCGTTACAATTACATTACAACAAATTAAATACAATACATTACAACAAATTAAATTTAATTACATTACAACAAATTAAATTCAATTACATTATAACAAATCAAATACAATTACATTACAATAGATTAAATATAATTACATTATAACAATAGATTCAATGCGATAAATAATTTCTAGCATATTTGAACAGATTCAATATGATAAATAATTTCTAACTGGGAAAAAAAGTGAGTTCGGACAGTGGTGGTGCGAGGCGGATGACGACAGTGGCGCACGGAAGGCAGCGGCAGTGGCGCGCGAAAGGCGGCAGAGGGTGGCGGTGCGGTGGAGGGGGATGAACTGTGGCGATGGTGGTGCGACTGTGAGGTGGCTGTGGTAGTAGTGGGGTAGCTGCGGGGCGGCGAGGTGGCTATGAGGACGGCAGATGTGAGGGGAGAGGGAAGGGCGGTGTGGCGGTGGCGGGGGAAGGGCGGTGTGGCGGTGGCGGGGGAAGGGCGGTATGGTGGTGGCGGGGGCCTATCACCGGCGTGGGGGGCTGGTGGGGAGGGACGGAGGCAGGGGCCTTTTGCCGGCGTGGTGGTGGGGAGGAACGTTGCGGAGGTGGGTCGCCGTGAGGGGGGATCGCCAGAGGTGAGAACGTCGACAAAGAGAGAAACGGCGACAGAGAGATAAACGAGGGACAGAGAGAGAAACGAGGAGAGAGAGATAGAAATCTATGTATTAAAGGACTTTTAGCGACGGAATTATCCCGTCGCTAAAGGTCCGTCGGTAAAACCATTTTAACAGACGGATATTTTTAGCGACGGTATTATTCCGTTGCTTAAATTTTTTTAAAAAATCATCTAAATTGTAAAATTCCGTAAAAATAGTTAGCGACGGTTTATGCCGTCGTTAAACGCCCGTCGGTAAAAGTCCGTCGGCAATGTTTTTACCGACGGAATAATCCGTCAGTAAAATATTTTTTTGGACAACGTTTTTACCCACGAAAATTTCGTCGCTGAAATCACCTTTAGCGACGGAAGTGATAATCACTCACCATATTTCAACACTTGCATTTCATTCTTGTCACTAAAGACCGCGTAGAACAACTTGGTAGCTCGCAAGGTTTGAGGTCACGAGTTCAAATCTTGTCTGTAAAGGGCTTTAAAGATTTTCACTTAGAAACGTTTGATGACAAAAGTAAAATACAATTGTCATTTCCCTTAAGATGGAATAGTCGATATTTCGAAAAATGTGTCACAAAAAAATGTTTATAAAGTGATTAGACTTTTATGCTAAGCATGTCCATTAATGTTGACTACCATACTTAACACAGATCAAGGAACTTCAAGTTGGAAGGAACTGAAAAACCCAAATGATCTTCTCTCCTTTGGTGGCATCTCTCACTCACCCAACTGTTGCCTCTCTAATCTCAATTTAAGAAATATAGGAACGATGACATGATTCGTTAGATGTTCTATGGTTCACCATCACCCATTATCCACCAATCTTCTCATTCTCATTCATTGACAAACCAATCAAAGCTTATTGCTCTAAATTGATCAGATCCACACACTCTTGTATGTAGCTCTTTCAATGGCATGTTTCTTTCTATATCTCCATCTTGTAGTATTTAAGATTTTCATTTTGCAGGCTAATTTTGGAATGATCCTCCTATAATTTCTAAACTTACAAGTTACAACTCAATGCATGATTATACCCATTCATTTGGCTCATGGCCTGTTTTGCCGCCTGCCAACTCTCTACATGTTGTTTCCTTTACTGAAAGGCTTAAAGCTAGTTTAGTTCGTTCATTAGTGGTAAATGGTAAGTGAATTCGAACACAAACATAAGCTCAAGCTCAGGCTCGGCCGAGCCGATCTCAAACTTATGATCATTTTCACGAAACTGAAACACGAACACGCATTTATGTATGCTTCCCGAACTCGAGTCAACGTGGAACACAACCCCGAGTAGGGCTGTAAATGAACCGAGCCGTTCACGAACGGCTCGTGGTTCGTTCTCCAAAAAACTCGTTCACGTTTGTTCGTATAATATACGAACCGAACATGAACAAGTTCTTAGAACTCGTTTATTAAACGAGCCGAGCATGAACACTCTAAAATGTTCACAAACATGTTCGCGAACAACCCATTTAAATAATAAATTAATTATAATTATAATATGTTTAAAGAATTAATATCTACATCAGTCATTTGTTATAATTTAAACTTAAAGGCCAGGTCCTAAAGTCAATTAACCCAATATCCCAAGCCCAATTATAAACATAAAGCCCAACCCCTTAAATAGTCCAAAATATAAAGCCCAACATCATTAAAACCCTAACTATATAAACTAAAACCTAAACAACTAAACCTAAATACTCACAACTCACAAGTAGCCTCCCTCTAGTCTGTCGTCCTCTCTTCCGTCACACACACACACACACACACACACACACACACACACACAGATCGCACAGTCCCCATCTCATTCTGCCCCTTTCCGCACATGGACATCCTATCATCGATGCCGTAATCGCTTGTCTTCCGCCGTCATCTTGCCTTCGCCGGATTCGCCTGTCTTCCGCTGTCATCTTGCCTTCGCCGGATTCGCCTGTCTTCCCCCGTTCGCGGGATTCCGATTATACAAGAATAGAAAGGGAAGAAAGCGGTCGATAGCTATTGATGGGTTGGTAACGACTAGGAGCAAAGCTGCGAACTCAAGGGCTCAACCTCGAACACTTGGAGAGGGATCTGATTCATAAGAGGCATGCTACATCCGTTGTTTGTGTCTTCATCGCCTCCGATCACCGATCAAGATTTATTTTTCTAGTATTTTTGATTCTGCACCGTCCTTGAATCTTTTGTATATTGTAATTTTGATTCATTACAGTTTGATTGCTTGATGGATTTGAGGTTTTTAAGCAGATTTGGGGATGTGGTTAGAAGTTGAACACGAGCATGGGCCGAGTTTTCAAACTCGAGTTCGGCTCGTATTGTTAAACGAGTTGAATGAGTCGAGCCCGAGTTTTACACTCACGAACTCGAGCCGAGTTCGAACATTAATATTTTGACTCTTAACAAACACGAGCCGAGCTCGTACATGCTAAAACTTAAACGAACCGAGTTCGAACACACCTATGTTCGGCTCGAACTTGGTTCGTATACAGCCCTAACCCCGAGCAACCTAATTCTGACCCGAAATCAACCAATAGGAGACATGGGTCTGGTTAAGCAACATATTGGGTCGGGTCCTATGGGACTGGCAAATTTTTGCTAGCGCTATTTTTGCATATGATTATGAATATAGAGATGTAGTGTCATCGCTAAGGTTCGATTACACATAGCCCATGAAATTTTGTTTCTAGTCAATGTGGACCACACTTAACCCGCACCAGCATCCTAACGGACAAACTGACCCGAGCTTTGAATAGTCATGTGAATCACACACTTGTTTTGTATGGGTGGATGGAGATCCCACATCGACAGTGTATTAGGGGAGGCCCTTACTGTATGTGATAAGAAGACAAGTGCTATCCTATCCCAACGTAGATCAGAAATGAGAGAAATAAATTTTAGTTGTACAAGACTCTCAAAAGCTCCGGTTAGGGATCGGGTCGCCTATGGGGGTTCAGGTTTGCCCCACTTTCGTAAAGAGGATGCTCTGAAGGCTATATGTATGACTGAGCCTTAGCGTCCACGAAAGGAAAATTTTGATATCTCACATCGATTATGTGCGAATTGTGATCGACCTTATATAACGAATTCATAATTACCTGCTTGGCTAACTCTTTTGAGGGAGACATCGGTTTATTTTGAATCCATTTACTGATTTGTTACAGATGGCATCATCCTGAGAGTAATGTGCCGATGCATGGTCCTAGGGATACTAAAGGTGTGCCAACAAGGACGCTAGGTCTTAGGGAGGGTGGATAGCCAGATGAGTTACTTGCTGTGTACTAGTGGATGGGAATCCTGCAACATTGGTTATGTTTCAGGAAGGCCCTGATCATGTTTGATAAAAAAAGGAGCGTGACAGCTTGTCCCACATCAGAAGTGAAGAGACAGATTACGATCAGCCTTGATATCCTTTTGACTAGTCCTTTTAAATAAAGTATCACCCTCTAATGAGGCGTGAACCCAGTAAAAGCAACGCCTAAACATAGAGAGGTAGATAATGTACCATGGAATGAATGTAGGTCAGTAGGTGCTGGAATTACCAAATCTGAAGCATTTTTTGTGAAGCTAAAGCAACAAGACCTTATTATTAAAAGGCTTATGTACAACATTACACATCAGAATTTTTTATGTCATGGCCATCTACATTACTGAACAGGCGTTCGGATTTTCATCACTGAACAATTGAGGTGCGTAGACGTAATGAACAAAATATGGAACACTACCCTCAGTTTTTGCCTCCACTTTCTTCTCTTCTTTCAATTCTACAATCTTTGTGGATACCGTGGATTTCACTTCAACCTTTACCTCCTTTTCTTTCTTCTCTTCCTTTTTCAGTTCCTTTGGAGCTATAATCTCTGCATGTTTGTGCATCCTCTCTCGCATGTATGTTAAGAGTTTCTCAGATTCAATGGTTCCTTCAATTGTTATAATCTGAGCTTTTGTGTCCGTTTTAGCGCTGTGTATACCTGCATTTGATACCAACATAGTCAACTGCTCAAAAACCAAAAGGTGGTCAGACTCACAGACAAACACACACGCCATATTTCACTACCTTTGTGCTTGAGTAATTTCTTTTGAAGGTCACGTTCACATTGGTCACAATGCATATAAGCCTTCATTGTTGTTGTCTTGATCACTTCCTTCAATTCAACAAATATTATATTAGTGTTACTAGCATATGAAAGTCATTTTAAATCTATCTCTCTCTAATAGAGCCGGTGAACTTAAAACCATGATATATGCAAGATTATATAACATTGGCAAGGATTCTATGACCAACATTATATATGTTTGGCAGGAGTTGCACTGACCACTGAACTTCAACGTAATGCACCTAGTTCCAGCTAAAAGCCCCGTTCAGTGTAGGCGACATGACAAAACAAAATACCATCGTTCATTTTAGTTCAGTTATGCAAGTAAAGACTCCAAACTTTACATTTGTGGTGCAACTAATCCTTATATCTGTACATGAGTTACAGGCAACGCTTACTTTTTTAGTTTCACCCTTTTCCTTCACCGATTTTTCCTCTGCAATCTTGATTTTTTGTGGTAAAATCTCAACCTTCCTCTTGCTCCATTTCTCTAATCGTTCGTGAATCTTCTTTGGGTCAATGGCACCTTTCACTGTAACTTCACTACTATCGAATTTGACATCAACACTCTGAACTCCTGTTTGGCAAGATTTATCATCATGTTGTTATATTCATTACTAGGATAGGATAAAAATAGAAAGAAAGCTGGGACCATACCATACATAGTTCAAGCCAAACTACTTAAATTTCCAAATTTTAATCATTAATAATACTGAGGTTGTGGTTCATATCAGGCAATGAGGACGTAAAGATTTCCTACATAATGTCTTTCCCTTTGCGGATTTTGAACCACAAAAAATCAACAAAAAGTTCAGTATACTGTTAATAAGAGAAGGGGTATAATGGGGTCCATTTAGTTATCCCTGAAAGCAAATGCTTATTCTTGAATTTTGTATTGCACCCACCATATTTCTTTTGAAGCGTTGAGATATTTGAGGAATGTATCATCCTTTTATTTTGCCGTCAATTCTCCTACTTTTTGATATCAAATTCCTTTTATGGTGCTCGTAAAATTTTCTGGATTACAGATAGAAGGGGGAAAAAAAGAAGAAGCGGACAATCAAAAGGGCCTCGAGTACGCCATGACAAGAATGAGAACAATGATTTCTGGCTTTTAACCAAAGACCATAATGCATTAGCTAGCTATTCGTTGAGAAAGAAAAGCAAATAGAAGAAGAAGGGGTACCTTGGGTTCTCAAGAGAGGCCTTTTGATATCATGTGCACACTTGGGGCAATGCAAATTAACTTTGTAAACAGCAGTTGTCACTGCAACAACTTTATCTTTCTTTTCTTCTTTGGCCATATGTAGCCTTTGGCTTTGATTTTAGTACCTCCAAGACCTGCAAATTCGAGGGTGGTCTCTTGGTGAGATTCTATTTGCAAGTGTAGAAATAACACCAGCGTATATAAGCTTAGAGGAAAAGAATCAAACGAGGGAGAGTGGTGTTTCTGTTTAATATGATAGTTTTGAAGTGTTGTACAAGGCAAGTGGTTGGTGAATTATCTTAGAGTAGTTCACCATACACAGGAAACTTGCTAAGAGAAATTGACTAGCAGGATTATATCTACACGGGTAATTGGCTTCTCTTGCTCTAAGTGTTCAAGTCTTTTTCTTGAGTTTTTACTTTTTGGAGCAGGGTGAGAAGGAGTAGGGAAGGGTGAGACTCAAGCTAGTGACCAAGCAAATAAGAGGGGTTAGTTACGCTTTACGAGGTGTACAACATCCAATACATGGGGTTATTTGGTTACGAAATGAGCTACCCATTTAGTTAGAGTAACTGATATTGTACTTGAAAAACAAAAATTAAGCAGAAGTCATTCGTGAGGTCTTGGAGCATCCAATTGGGTTGAGAATTGATAACAAAACATAGAAGGTATATTGATTCCGCAAAATGTTGAAGCCATCCTAGAGTTGTTGATTAGCACCGGAGGGAGGTAAAACACGACCCCAAGTGAAAACCTAGGTCCGTACACAGATAAAAGCACATGGAAATGGTCATATAGCCATTGTTCTGGGAGCATAATCAATATGCACCACTAACATTTTGCATACGAAAAGACAATGGCCCTCGCTACCTATTGAGGTGTTGGTCAAATTTTGCACACCAGACAAGGTAGGCTGCAAAGTTGGTACAGGTAGCTTCCGGCTTCTGCCTGCAGACTCTTTTCGTAACCACCTACTTGGTTGGTAACTTATATATATTTTTATTCTGCTATTACCGCGATCTCGACCTAGTAGATTTGCCAGGAAATACCAAGGCTGAAATTAGCTTTTTCATCGGTATTTTGTTCAGCCTCTTTAATATTTGTAAATTCAGGAAATTAACGAAACTTAAAAAATTGATGTCCTCCTCTAGAATTTACGTTTCAATTTCACTGCTTATCAGTTGCCATGCCAAATTACTGCATGATTCTGAGTTCAGTTTGTTGGACCAGAGAATATGCAAGAGATATTAGGCGGCTATGTGAACAATAGAAAGCTAAAGCACGATATAATGGGCTAATATATTTTCAAAATGCTACTCAAATCTGAGCAACTTAAACTCCAAACACTGACAAACGCCAAACGCCAAAGAGTACCTAATACTGAAGGGTAATAGCCATAATGCATATTTAACCAAGTAGGCTGTGCTCACTTTCATGCATCATAGTTAACCATTTAGTTAATATATCCAAATCTGTTCCTTCTTGGTTGAAAGGAATTCCTAATAATCCAACGAATCCTTCGGGGGCACGGGGCTCAGTTAAACTACCCTCGTTGCGATTCCCTAGATAAACAAGTGCTTAAACTCTCCATTGGCAAGTAGGCAAACCTGGTTGTAGTTTTGGGTATCTGGAAAAGAATGGGAAAACAAAAATCCATTAATAACATAGCCATTCTATCTTCAAACATACATTAGCAGTAAAATCTACCAGATCTAAAAACACATGCACTACAGAAAATTGTCATTTACAACAAACAATTCTCCGTAATAGCATCCACCCTTAGTATCAAGTAAGAAGCTCATTATGCGAACAATTGGAAGTAGTTATCCAACTCCAAAATTGGAAAGCTAAATTGGTTCTTGAGTCTTGCATATCGCTGGTCCGTTGTTATGGACCCCATCAAGAAAGACATACACCTGTCTGAAACAAGCCTAAGGGACTCATCCAAATAAGTGTTTTTTTTTCCTTACAAATCTTGAAACATGCATGCAATCCAAGGTAAATGACAATATTTATGATCGGAGTCCTTTGGAATTCTTTCTTGATAGAATATATCTGTTTGTGTTTGTTTGTCTGCATGCCTAAGTGTGTTTGTGTCTATGATGGGTGTGTGGTCTTGCTCAAGCTAAGCTGGAGGGCCAGAATTCAAAGGAAGTTTTATAAAGGAGCAGTATTCTTACCAAACGTATCACCAAAATTGGTCCATATTTCAGCGCGGATGGATTGATTATTTTCAGCAATACCAATTACCTCCACAAAAGTAGTGAGAGGAGAGGGCGGCTGGCCTTTAACTAGTAACTGTTGTTCGTCTGTTGATTTCCCAATTACAACACCAGCATCAAGGCGTACCACCTGAATTACTGCCCGAACTCTCCGTCCAACATACATGGGTAGCAGCTCAGCGTTAACAAAAACTGCAGGGTTTGATGTATCCATGTCCTTCAACGCAAATAAAAGAGCAAGTCCAGAGTCAACACAATAATGGGATAGTGAAGAAGTAAAATATTCAATGAAGGGGGCAAAACCATGTAGACATGTAGAAAACATAGAAACACTCTTTGGTAACAATTACGTCTCTCTATCAACATCATAAAAGATTCCAAGAGTAGTACCTACACAGGTGATCCAATCATAAATGATGCATTAACATGCTAGACTGCTGTAAGGTCCCAGTGCATTTGGTGCACTGTTCCTCACCCAGCCGTCAAAGATGAGCTAGCATTAACATTTACTCCACAAAAGAAATAAAAAAGAACCCAACAGCAGCGCACACAATGTTAGCAGGCCAAAGTTTCAATAAAGACTAGGAAAATCAGAGGTGAAATTATGAACAAGAGAAAGGTGTAGATCTGGGCCGTGTTCAAATAGAATATCTTGATCAACATGTGAATAGAAGAAGTACAAGACAAGGATTTACTAATTTCAGCATGACCCCTAGATGAATGGCAACCTCTGAAGCACAGGTGCGGCACTTTGGGTGAAGCATCAGCACCGGGTATGCGTCGGGTGCGGATGCAGGTCGGGTGCGGCATGGGAGTGGGTCGGGTGCATGTCCGGTATTTTTGATTCATTTTCTAATGTCTTAATTACCGGGTGCCGCTTGGGTGGGGACTCGAATATGTGGAAAGGGCAGATCTTTGACCATCGGCAACTCCAACGACCACCATTTGCGAACACTGGCAAGGAATATGAGAGAGAGGAGACTGAAGAGAAGAAGAGAAGGAAAAGGAAGAAGTACTCACTGCCGACCCAAGGCGGTGTGTGGTATGCAGCAATGTGCGGTGCGATTGATTCCAGAGAAGAAGAACATGGAATCCTGATTTTATCGATATGGCGGGAGACAGATATTTAAATTGTTGACTTTTGACAGCTTATATCCACAAATTTGTTATTTTTTTAAGTACCCACCTATTAACTTATTACAACCCCTATACTTCAAAGGAAATAAAAGTAATACCACATACAAACTTTATTGCGTTCAGCTATACAATTTTAATATATACAAAACAGCCCATTAAACTTAACAAACTCTCACTATTTGGTTGAAAACTTCAAAATTTATGAAGCAACCCATTAAACTTAAACATTCACTACTTTGGTTGGGATACTAATATCTTTTTTTTTACATATATATAATACACATAATATGATTCTTAAGATCAAATTGTTGTATACCTGAAAAAAATATTTACAAAATTTGTTGTATCCTCGCCGCACCCGCATCCTAAAATTTTCAAAAATGTCAAATCCGAACCCGTGTTTGTGCTTCATAGATGGCAACCGTGTGGAAAAGAAGGCGGTTATGGTTGATAGGCCTCCGGCGACGGTGTAGTGGGTGATGGATTAACTAGTAAATGGGACTCAAATTGGTGGTGATGGGTGAGAGGCAATGGTGGCTGTTGAAGGAACAGTGGAAAAGAGACCAAAGGGGGGAGAGATGGGTGAGAGGCGAAGGGATAGGGGAATATTAACACAATATATACACTCACATGCGTAGCATGTAGATTAGAGTATCTATGTATCTACATATACACACCTACGTATACATGTGTGTGTGTGTGTCTAAAGAGAAAGAGAGTGTTAAGCCAAAAAATAAAAATTAAATTGGGTTCCCAATAAGCAATACACAAGGGTATGGATGGTATTGCGGGTAAAGTATGTTTCCTAAAAGAGAAAGTGAGCAATAATGTTGGACATTCCCAAAAGGAAAAACGTGCAATAACCGGAGGGAGTATATAAGTTTATAACTTTCATAATCCTTTTGGTAAAAATAGGTCATTTTTTTTTATGGGACCTCGTGACAAAAAATAAAATTGCCACATTTTTTAATTAACATACTTTGACATAATAATATACCTTATTAGTAAGTTCATATAGTTAAAAATGATTGAAAATTGTGCGCTAATCATATTAGTGGCTCTAAAGATCTCCAAATATTATTTGACGCAAGGTGTTACGCATTAAGTTTATTTTTTTACGCAAGAGTAATTAGGGCTAGATTAGTAAGCCTTATAGAATTTGAAATTAATTCCTGAATTCTTTTAAAACTCTACCTAACCAACTTACTATTAAGTTTTAATTTTACACCGTGGCCTTAAAAACACTATCTAATTTGAATATAAAAATCCATATATTATAATGTATGAGACTCATAAAAAAATTATTAATGTTGCATTGATTTAAATTTACTATGTACAAGGTAGCAATTTAAAAAAAAATCAGTTTTGAAGGTCTAACAAGATAGGAGATACTACGCGAGTAGCAGTAACCACCATAGACTTTAAGAGGAAATAGTATTCGTCCATATCTCGGATTCACGGTTAAAGCCTTGAACTCAACTGGCAAAGAAGAAAGAGACCGCCCTCTTTCCCTTTCCTCATGTTCCTCGTGCCTTCTTTTTCTTTCCATCAAGATCCTCCCAGCCCTCGACGTTCATCGCCACCACTCGACACCGCGCAGTCGATACATACCTGGAACATATCCAAGACTTTCCTGGACGTATTCTAAACGTAAGGCTTCTGAAACTGTTGCCGTGGTGACGGCCTGATCTCGACAGTGGTAGCGCTCATTGCTTCACCGTCGCTTTGCTCTCTCTCTCTCTCTCTATATATATATATATATATATATATATATATATACGAGATGCCGTGCACACGCATTGCGTGTGTGATTCTATCATTGCAAACTATGAGTAATGTATTTTGAGATAATCTGCTTACCCACTGTTGCTTACAAATGCAATTGACATATTGTAATTTGAATTTTCTTCAGATGTGAGGGAGAAGGTGAAATGTAGAAGAAAATAGGTAGTTACCCGCAGAGAGTGGGTGTTTGTAACTAATGGTTTAATGGAGAGTGGGTAGTTATATTTTACAATTTTGTCCTCATGATAGACACGTGTCAGCGCCGAAGTCACTCTCAGTGTAACACCAAAAGGGTATTACCCAAAAAATAGACTTCTCATTATATATATATATATATATATATATATATTCAAGAGTTCAAGCCCTTGAACTACAAGATCTCTTAGTTTAAGTATATGTTCAATAATTTATGCTGCCGAAAATTCCGTTTTCCACCCTTAGGTATCCTATTTATGTTTTGACCCCTAAAAATCATTTTTAAAATTCAATTTTCAACCCTTAAGTATTCGATAAACACACAGGCCATGTCCTAGCCGGATCCTAAACGCACCCAGTATTTCAAAAATTAGTTCAAAATTTCAGCACACACATCCAACGCAAAACAAAGCCACACCCGACCTGCACTCGATGCTTGTGCTTCTTTCATTTTGGTGCACCTGGGCTTCATAGCAATACGTAGACCACTCGAGCTCACTATCTAATTAACTTCGATCCAGTTTAGTGGATGCTCAGGTTTTATAGAATCCCGAGCTAACACTAATACACATCCGAACAGGAAAACCACCTAAAAGCACAATGAACCTTACATGGCCTACCCAACAAGAACTGTAAAATGCCAGCAACAGAGATTCATGCACTCAAGATTCTCGTGTCCCAAGACAATAGGCCAAAGTAGCTGCAAATTCAATTAGAGAAATGTATCATCACAGAGCACGGACACGGGTGCGGGTGCGGGTGCGGATACAATACAGGTGCGGATACGCCATTTTAAAAATTTTAGGATATGGGTGCGGTGGAGATACAGAAAATATTATCTTATATTATATATTACAATGTACACCTAGTATTGACTATCTAAACAATTTAGATCTTAAGAAACTGCATAAAAAGACATAGTGCAATTTAATTTAACCATTTAAGAGTTGCAAATACCATCAAATATATAATAACCACCACAATACATCATATTCATAACCAAAGTAACAAGGTAACATCAAACACACTGTTTAAAACATATCAAACACACTGTTCATATATTGGTTGTAATTTACTGAGAAGTGAGAACAAACCCACTGTTTATATATTGGTTCTAATTTACTAAGAAGTGAGAAGAGAGGACTTTCTACCATAATTAACAAAGTAGTTCCACGTCCAATTCACTAACAGAGTAGCAGTAGGTAGCAAAGAGAATTTGAAGACAAAGACAGAGGAAGACAGAGAGAGACTTACCTTTGGAGAAATGCTGCCGGAGGTGAGTCGCGAGTGTCACCGGTGGTCGCCGGTAGTCTCCGGTGGTCGCGGGTGGTCGCCGGTAGTCTCGAAGTCGCCGGGTGGTTGCGAAGAGGACTGTCGCCGCCGCCGATGCTCTCTCTCTCTCTATCAGACTCTCGATCTGCCCTAATTTGGCTAGTTAGAATTATTCTTTTATGTTTTCACCCCCACAAAACTGAGATTCTATGTTTCTACCCCCAGACACCTTTCGAAAATTATGTTTTTGACGCCAAAGCACTATATCCGCACCCGAACCATATCCTATCCACTCTGGATCCGCACCCGAATTTCAGAAAATAAAAGGAAAATAATGGATGTGCACCCGGAACGCACCTGCACTCGACGAACACCGGACCCCTATACTTCTCCCCTTTTGAAGCACCCATGCTTCATAGTCACATAGAGAATTACTTTTATGGAAGCTACCTCTAGGCTTGCATAGTTATTGACCAGGTTTGTATAGATCCGTCCCATAGAAATGCGACAAAAGACAGAGGCACAACATGAAGAGGGAGGGATCCAAATAACTAGAGCATCAGCTCTTTGACGATGTGCCATATGTACAAACTACCAGCATACAAAAGACGATAGCACTAGAAATCTAAGCCTCTGAATCACCAGTCCAGAGAAAAAAAATGGAGTAATGAACTTAGTAAGAAGAATAGCCGTACACGGAATTTAGTTCAAAAATCAATCAGAATAAATAATTCTTCGCCAGTTCTCGATCTTTCCTTTTAAATTCTGCCTTCTCGTCATGTTTATACTTGTTCTTAAGATTTATTGTAATTGCATATTCAGACAATGTCATTCTCAAAAGAGCTAGCCATTAGATATCTACGAGATCATTGAATTGTCAAAGTGTTAACCCATATATGATGTGAGCAATCACATTTACATTGAAGACACTTTAACTAATTATCAATTGAAAATTCAAAGAAAGTCTAGCTCTTTTAATTCGAAAGAAAGTCAAGCTATTTTAATTCTCATTAATGTAATTACACTACACCTAAAGCACTAGAGCTAGAGCTAGACTCAAGTTGAGGACGTGAACCTGGACCATTCTTGTGCGCTACATCCATTGGCTGCCGTGGCTGTAATGTACAGTGAAGATGTGCGTGTTTGTGTGGTGTGCGTGAGTATGAGTGTGTTTTTATGCAACTCTGTGTGTGTGTGTGTGTGTGTGTGGAGTGTGTGAAGTAAAGGAGGGGCTACCAAAACAACCCCATATACATATGTATGTGCGTGTTAATGGGAAGTAAAGGAGGGGTTGCCAAAACAGACCCATATACATCTATGTGTGCGCGCGCCTGCGTTAATGGGTATATAATGTGTATGTTTGTGTACTGTGTATAATGAGAGAGGAAAGGGGAAAAGGGTAGTGTGTAGTGTGTTTAAGGAGTGAATGAAGTGGTATCTGAGTAATTCTAATTCTGGGAAGGAGTTGTGCGCAGTGGTAGAAAGTAAAGAAGAAGGAAGAAATGGGTTTATTGGGTCACATCATATTGAGTGGTACCCTATACTTGCGCGGGTGTACCACATGTTAGCGTTAGGTACGACATGAGCATTGAATAGTGTACAATGATCGTTAGCACTTGAAATTTTAAAGTATAATACTTTAGCTATATTAAAAATTTATGGTAAAATTTTATAGGGCAAATTACACAAATATCCCTGAGGTTAGGGTGTAATTACAGTTAAGGACACTAAGTTTTAAAATGTAACATTCCGTGACCAAACACTTTTAAAATGTATCAACCGTGTCCATCCGCCAGGGTTCCGTCCAAAAAGTGCAGTTTTTTAATGATGTCAGCAATACGTATTTTTAAAATGACGATACTACCCCTTGTACTGTATATACTGAATATTTTTAATCTTTGATTTAAAACCCTTAATTTGATTTCAGCCTTAATTTGAAGATTAGTGCCTCCCGATTTCAAAAATTAGGGTTTATTAGAGCCTTAATTTTCAAATTAGGGTTTCAAAACCCTAATTTGAAAATTAGGGTTCCAAAACCCTAATTCATAGTGAATCTGAAATTCACTGTGAATTTCATTCCATCAATTCCATTCCATCAATTCAATTCAATTTAATTCCAGAAATTTCATTCCATCCCTATCGTCCAAGTATCAATTCAATTCCATCACCAAAGACCACTCAATAAATTAAAGGAATTGCACCTATCCTTGGACCACCACCCCGCCGATCGCCCCTGCCAGCGTCGCGGACCTCACCCAGGCGCCGCCACACTGTTGATTAAGTCGTCCGTCTCCCTGAGCGCCACCATCCCAGTCTCTCCATCCCGGCGTACAACAGCCCGCGGCGGTGCTGTCGGTGGGCAAAAGCGGCAACGCCGCCCGTCTCGGTATAGATCGAGCTGTCGACAGAAAGGAAGATCGAGCGTGGTGGGGAAGAGAGGGGTCTTGCGGCAGAGATGGATCTTGCGGCGTGGTGGGGAGGAAGGGACAGCGGCGGTGTGCGGGGGGAAGAGCGAGGGGCGGGGGCGGCGTCAACGTAGGGGGAATGTGCGACAGCGGGGTGGGGAGAGAGGAGGGGGTGGGGTGGGGTGGGGGTGCAGGGAGATTGAATCTGAGAGTGAATTTGAGAGAGAAATGAGAGAAAACAAAAAAAAATAAAAAGAAACATGGAATTTTAATTTTAATTAGGGGCAATAAAGACTTTTCGCTAAAATCGTTAGGGTTTTTTGTATTCCGTCTGGTCAATGGACATAGGTGTAATTTGTCCAAACTATTGTCCTCGACTGTAATTATACCCTAACCTCAGGGATATATGTGTAATTTGCCCAATTTTATAATTTTTTGAGTTGGAGGTTGTATGTATGTTTAATATTTTCTATAAGTTCAAATTTATAGAATTCTTTTGGAAATTTTAAAATCCACGATAAATTTTGGAAAAAAATTAAAGTAATATTTTTATTGTATAAACAAGTCTCAGTATAAGTTTGGTGATTTTTAGAGTTACTTTATTATCATTACCGTATCACATTGGTTTTGGCAAAACGAATAATTAAAAAATAGTTGTGATGTTGTTTAAATTCTGATTTTAATTTTTATAATTTTATACATATTTTAATTGAAAAAATTATAAGACTCTATTTTTCAGCTAGAAATAATTATGGCTATTTATGGATTTTTCTTGCATTTAAAAAAATTATTTTAATTTGAAAATATTCAAAAATTCAGAAATTTCATATTTTGACTTTTTATAATGTTTTCAGCTACAAAAGTGGTTATTATAATTTATTAAAAATTTGGGTTATCATTGCGCATTAAGAAGTGTATAGAGTTTTCGGTTAAGATGGCCGTGTGGGGGACCCATGGGTTGGGCCATTCCGGGTTGAGGAGTGAGCACATATTGAAGATCGTTGATATTAAATTATATTAGCGTAATAGTGTAAATTGCTTTCTAATAAATAAATTACCAATCTAGGTTGATTCAGAGGACTTGGATCTAGGTAATTGTGTAGTATCGCTTAGCTTGGATCGATGTAAGAATTTTCTATCCGAACCCTACTTATTATCTGAATTCATATATTTTAGTCTTAACTTTTTGGCGAATTCCGTTGAACTATGGTTTTATAAATTTTCATGGAAATATTTGAATTTGCCCATGAAACCCTAACATGAACCTTGAAGTGATCGTTTGGAATTATTTGTTCATTCTCATTTGTTTTATTAGTTCGATCAACGTAAAACATTTTGAATTGTGTTTATTTCTTCTAAATGTTGATACGAGTTAGTAATTTTAGGGAGTTATAAGGATGGTGTGTATTGTTGGCATTATAATGATGGTCTGTTGGTTGCGTTGAACTAATACATAAATGGACTAGTTAGTGTACATATGCATATGTAAAGTATATCGAGTATTGCCGGGGTGACTATTGATTGAGGGATTAAGTTGATACTCATCCCTATGTCTATATCGAATTGTTGTAGTTTCATTTAAAAAAAAAATATTTTAAAAGTTGTTATTTGACTTAAGTGTAAAATCGTCCGAATCGTTTTGTTTTTAATCCTTAATCGACTTGAATATGGATTAGAGCCGAGCGTGAGAATTTAAGTTAGTTTTGAACATTAGAACCCTTACGTGGGTGAACATTGTTATTTAAAAATTTTCAGACTTGAATTTTATGTTTCGTTCATGACAGCCTCCTAAGAGTATGATTATTGGTTTGGTTGCTTAGATAATAGTCGTTCAATTATTTGAGTTTGATGATATTGTTGTCTTAGAGAGAATAACCGAATTCTGTCTCCGCGTCATGTTTACACTTGTTCTTGAGGTTTATGGCAAACGTCCCTATATATTCACACAATGTCACCCTCAAAACAACTAATCAATAGATATTAATGAGATCATTGAATTGGCCAGTGTTAACGCATATTGATTCGACGTGAGCAATCACATTTATAGTTTTCATATTTCTTACTCATTTGTCTTTTCTTGTTTCAGAAATTTATTAAGGTGAAGACAATTTCACTAATTATTACCATTTGAAAATCCAAAGAAAGTCTGGCTGTTTTAGTCCTCAATCAAAGACAAAGGCATGAAGCGAAGCTGTGCTTGCCACATCAGAAGCTTCTTAAGGAGTGAAAATGAATAATCACACGAGTTTCTCATGAAAGCACAGATAACGATTCATAATCAATCAATCAATGGGTATAAAGGTGCTCTTCTCTGACCAGAGACTATAGAGAACTTCGATTGAGGGGCGGATTTTAAGCTATATATTTTCAACGCTACAGCTCTCTCTCTTTCCCTTGCATCCCAAAAGTTAAACCATCAACAATGGCTTATGAAGCTCCTACCCAATCTCCCATCAAAACTGTAGTAGTCTTAGTCCAAGAAAACCGCTCATTCGATCACATGCTAGGATGGATGAAATCCCTCAACCCTGAGATCGACGGTGTAACCCCCCATGCACTCTCCAACCCCCTGCTCACCTCCAGCCCCAGCTCGAACCGGGTTCACTACGGCGACAACTCCGGCTACGTTGAACAGGACCCCGGTCACTCCTTCGAGGCAACGTACCAGCAAATCTTCGGCGTCCCATGGACTGAAACATCCGCTTCCAACGATCTCCTTCTTCCCACGATGGAAGGGTTCGTTGAGCAAGCCGAGAGCATATCGAACGGGATGGCGGATGTCGTGATGAACGGGTTTAAACCGGAGGCCGTGCCGGTTTATAAGGAGTTGGTGTCGGAGTTTGCGGTTTGTGACAGGTGGTTTTCTTCTATCCCCACGCTGACACAGCCGAACCGGCTTTACGTGCACTCCGCGACGTCGTACGGTGCTACCAGTAACGATAACAAGATGATGATTGAAGGGTATCCCCAGAAAACAATATTTGAGTCTTTGGATGAGGCTGATTTTAGTTTTGGGATCTATTATGCGTATCCTCCTTCCACACTTTTCTTCAGGTAAGGGGATTTTGATTCTTTTCATTTTCTCAGTTGTTTATGGTTCACCAAGCTCATGAAGACCCTTCTCCTTTTTCCGGTCATAAAGCAGAAATGCCCAGTACTGCATACCTTAAAATGTTACAAAACAGTATTTCTCCATTAGAGTTGGTACACTTTACGGCAATGAGTAATGAGAAATGAACAAGCATAGACGTAATTTTGATACTCGTTAATAAAGTGAGTTTTGTACTCTCAGTTTCTCGAGATTTACAAATCATCAAGTGCACTACATCTTTTCATCGTTTGGGTCAAATTTTTTGGTCGATAGACCACTCAAAAACAAAACTTCACATCATGTATATCACTTGTTAATGGCAACTCTTACACTAATTTAATTTGAAGCTGGAAAACATAGCCGGTTCCCACGTTAGTTGGCATATAGAATTGGTAATAATGCATGCATCTGCTTTAATAATAGCTTTGATAAGAATTGAGCACATGGACCCAGCTGAGAACACCGGTTCAGACCATGTGCTTTATTGAATTTTATACTACCCACTTTGTCGATAATATATAATTATTCTAGTACTAGTCTCGAAAGCCATCAGTTTTGCTGACTTCTCCTCTCTAACTTTTCTAAGCATTAGTTGAAATTAATTAGTTTAAATGGTTGAGTTGGTGACATTCACTTTTTGAGGTTAAAAGGTTCAGTGGGAGTTGCGGAGGCAGCAGGTGGTATAGGTGAATACGTGCCCGACTGTTGCTTCCATTTCATTCATTTGGTTCACTTTACAAGGCTCCATGGTAGTCTACAGATAAATCACCTGCTTGCCTGATTTTTGCCATTTGGCGCTAAAAATAATTGGTTTAAACTAGATGCGTCAATTAATAACAATGGGTTCATCTGACATTCTAGGGACGAAATCTTGAAGTCATGAATGTAGGTAGTGGACTTGCTATGCCTGTACGGTACGTGTAGTATGTGATTTGAATCTCTTAATTTCAAGGGTAAAGGGAAAGGTATAGATGTAAGTTAGACGCGATGCTATGATATTCTCACATTGTTGCGGATGCTATTGATGTGAATGTATGCTACTCAGAGAAAACTTCAACTTAATGGCGATAGAAATGACGTAATGTAATCAACAAATGAGACGAGAGAATAATAAAACCTTAATCATTAAGTTGAACTGAATGCAAAGAGGAGCCACATTTGTTTAAAGCTAGGATTTTGTTTAGTAGATAAGCACACATTGGAAACTTCAAGTTTTATGTTGAAGACATTCTTTATATTCTTGGACATATCACCTGCATCTTTTCACCCTACACAGTTAGTGGTAATAGCGAAAGATTTAAATATATATATTCAGCTATACTTTTATTTCATTTTATTTGTCGGTTAAAAGAGCATTTAAACCTTGTTGGTGATACGTGAAATGTCAATGAGCAAATTGGTGTCAATGAAGAATTTTATAGCTAAAATCCTTCACAATCCGTGAGCAACTAATTAACACAATGGAATAGTGTACTAGTTTGCTAGATTGGCTACTACCCTACATACTAACCCAGAACATTTTAGTGTAAAACAGGAACCTTAGAAAATTGAAATACGTGAACAACTTCCATCAGTTTGATCTACACTTCAAGCGACACTGCGAGGAGGGGAAGCTACCAAACTATGTGGTAATTGAACAAAGGTATTTCGAGACAAAATTGCTGCCAGGGAATGATGATCACCCTTCTCACGATGTATCCGAAGGGCAGAAATTCGTGAAGCAAGTCTATGAAGCATTGAGAGCAAGTCCTCAATGGAATGAAATTTTGTTCGTAATTGTGTACGATGAGCACGGTGGCTTTTATGATCATGTGCCAACACCTGTCACCGGAGTCCCAAGTCCTGATGGCATCGTTGGTCCTGAACCGTACAAATTTCAATTCGATCGGCTTGGCGTTAGGGTCCCGGCCATCTTGATCTCTCCCTGGATTGAACGAGGCACTGGTATGCCAAACGTTATGCATGTACTACATGGGTGGGATATTTCCAAACCAAGAGAATATATATATATTTTTAATAACTCAACTTTAGCGGTGCTAAAGCGTCACTAATAATCTTTGTGGCAGCTAGATAGAACTTTGCCATCGGTGACTATTTCAGCCACTAAAATCATGGCCGGAGCAACAAAAAAAAATAAATTTGGTTAGCTATTTTTGCACCTCCAATTATTGTCGAAGGAACATTGCTCTACACACTAGCTTTTTGTAGCAAATCAGTGGGGAAATAGCTAGAAAGATAACTTGGTTTCTTGGGTAGCTGTAGGTTGACGTTCTGCACAGCTAAGAGTATGCTAACTTTGGAAGTTTGATGACAAATGTGTAGTGCTGCATAAGCCTTCAGGGCCATATCCTACATCAGAATTTGAGCATTCCTCCATCCCAGCAACTGTCAAGAAGATCTTCAATCTAAAAGAATTCTTGACAAAGCGAGACGCATGGGCGGGCACTTTCGAAGGTGTTGTCAATAGAACTACCCCAAGAACGGATTGCCCAGGTAACCTCTACAACACTTTCGCTTCATCTTCCAATATCTAGCTTCTTTCTTACGGCCCAGTTACATGTTATGAACACATTCTATATAATTTGCCGAAAGTCAAACGTTTTGTGATTACTTTTTTTATCGTTTGAAATATACACCAAAGTTCAGAAATTAGTCATAAGTTCAAAATTTTGTTTAAAGTTTTTTTTAATATAGGTAATTTTGCTCGTCCCACCACTTATAACCTATATTCACAAAGTGGACTCAAAATTTTGGAAGACTTACTCTAGAAAACAAACTCACATTCAGATTAAGGGAGCTGATTATAGTCCTCCCCGTAAGTTTTGGTTGCTGCTACTCGAGTAGTAAGAAGTTAGCTACAAACTCCATAGAATGACAATTAATTGTTGTTGAAAGTAGTTCTTGTCAATCTTAGCAGCACATTTTTAACGTCACAAAAGAATTTAATAACTATTAATTATCAGCCATATGAAGGGTAGCATCTACTATTTTTCTATAACTGGCATAGCCCCCAAAAAATTTCCCATACCACACAGTAGACATTTCTAATCACGAATGTGCACGGCAGCTACTTTGCCAGAACCAGTGAAAATGCGAGAGGCGGAACCAAACGAGGACGCCACGCTGAGTGACTTTCAAGAAAACTTGGTGCAACTGGCTGCAATACTGAATGGAGACCATAAACAGGACAATTACCCTCAGAAACTAGTAGAGAGCATGACCGTCATTCAGGCTGTTAATTATGTTGGAAATGCATTCAAGAAATTCTTGGATGATTGCGATGAAGCCAAGAGAAATGGAGCTGATGAATCCCACATTGCTTGTTTAGCAAATCCGCCTCCACCGCCGGCGTCCAAATCCTTTGCACACAAGTTATTTTCCTGTTTAGTGTGTGATCACTGAATTTATCTTCATGCTTGTCTAATCAAATTGCTACCGTAACTTTTCAGCTTTAATCTGTTATGCAGAAGAGGGATACCTTTGTAATGAACACTTCATTTTTTCTACTGAACATGAATGCATTTGTGGACTTTCCTTGATTAACTATCATGCATTTGTAATTCTTATTGCTTGTTTAGCAAATCCACCTCCAACGCCTTGGCATGATCGAGATCAACGATTTGGGTATGATCTGGTCACTCGTCAATGCATAAATCACGGCAATTACCCTGGATCTCAGTGAGGACCGGTTAAACCATGGAGCCAGTAAAGACTTGAAATAGACTATAGTTGAGCTTAGAGCATAAAGTTAAGCCCTTGAGGAACATGTAGCCTAAAAGTTGAGTTTTTTTATCGTGTCCTATTACACCTCATTTTTGTAGACTGCATAGGAGCCGTAAATAACAAAACTTGCGTTTCACAGGTCATTGATTTTGACACGTGAATGTTTATGTGACATCCGTCCTCCTGTGATCTACAATGTCAGGCAAAGATTTATGTGACTACCTGCTCCCAATCTATTCTGGTCTCACCCAAGGGCCCACCAGGGGTCTTGTTTTGCGCGACACGTCACATATTCAACGTTCAATTTTTCAACGCTATCAACTGATCAAAATGCTCACGCACAAGTCACGTGCATTTTTCATTGACTTTTCGTAGCAATGCATGACTAAAATTATTTATGTCCCCAACATAACGACTTTGGCGCTACCAACACTTAGAAAATGTACAAACATGGATTTAGCACCCCTTCCCCCCTTAAGGGGGTCGGCCACCTCCTTTTAAAGGGGGGGGGGGGGGGGCACCCCTACCACAGGGGGCTGCTGACACCTCTTTTTGCTTAACTTATTCAAACGCATTATGGTCTGCAATGCTCACCCATCACCCGCGACTGTACGACGCCCGTTGTCACCTGTACACTGTCGCCTGCGCACGCGCACCATCTCCGATGCACACCACCGCTCCCATGCGCTACTCCGCTAATACAACCGTGCCCCCCGGGGCTCTCTGTCACAATGACGTGCCCCCGGCACCATACACACTTAACCACCCCCCACGCGCCGCTTCCACGACATGTGCCCCCGGCACCAGGTATTGACTCGCGACGGTCGTCGTCGCGCCCATGCGCCACATCATGTTACATGCCCCCAGGCATCACACTCATTCACCACACCATGCGCCCCCACCATGGACGTGGAACATGCTTCGACCCACTCTCCGGAGTGTGCAGCATTCTGAGAGGCTCCGTTCGTTGTGTTCCGGCACGAGGACCCTTTGCAGCGGGATAGGCTCGCTACCATAGAAGCTATCGCCGCCTTCATTCCGGGGGGGTTCGCTCGTAATGCTCCGGCACAAGGACCCTTCGCAGCGGGATAGGCTCGCTACCACAGAAGCTATCGTCGCCTTCATTCTGGGGGGCTCCGCTAGTAATGCTCCGGCACGAGGACCCTTCGCAGCGGGATATGCTCGCTACCACAGAAGCTATTGCCGCCTGAGATGACTTGCATGACACTAGGCACGTCTGAGCTGCGACCACATCCACTCACGTTACCGGTGATCATCGGCGCCTCCAGGACGATGACCCCTGGGTCACTCTGAGACGAGAGTAAGTCTTTAGAGAGCATTCCCTCACCGCTATTAGGTTCTCTCTGCGTCTCTTGACGCACCCTTGTGGGATTCAGTAAGGACTTGGACCAGTGGCTAAGGCAATGGGTTTACTCTGATCATGCCGACAATGTGTGGTTCGTCTTCTCTGACAGGTAGAGCGACGCTGTGTGGGGCAGGCAGAGCGAATTTGGGAACCGACAGTTCAATGGAGAACCGGTATTTTTAGACCCCTGATGATGTGTCACTCCCAGGGGTGTCAACTGATGACACCATGATGACACATGCACACTATTCCCTATAAATAGGGGGCTTTGGATTTTATTTTCAAGAGAACTATCTCATTTGACAATTTCACTTTCTCACTCCAGAATCCAAATTCTCTGAGATTCTAGAGAGAAATATATTTGGACCCCTGACATTGGACCCCTGACGCTGGACCCTAACTTGGACTCTAGCTTGGTTTGTCGACTGTCGTCCATGTTCGTCTCTGTCTATTTGAATTGGTACTGTAACTTTTCAGCTTTAATCTGTTATGCAGAAGAGGGATACCTTTGTAATGAACACTTCATTTTTTGTACTGAACGTGAATGCATTTGTGGACTTTCCTTGATTAACTATCATGCATTTGTAATCCTTATTGCTTGTTTAGCAAATCCACCTCCAACGCCTTGGCATGATCGAGATCAACGATTCGGGTATGATCTGGTCACTCGTCTGTGCATAAATCACGGCAATTACCCTTGATCTAAGTGAGGACCGGTAAAACCATGGAACCAGTAAGGACTTGAATTAGACTATAGTTGAGCTTAGAGCATAAACTTAAGCCCATGAGGAACATCTAGCCTAAAAGTTGAGTTTTTTTAATCGTGTCCTATTACACATCATTTTTCTAGACTGCATATGAGTCAAAATAACAAAACTTCCATTTCATAGGTCATTGCTTTTGACATGTGAATGTTTATGTGACATCGTCCTTGTGTGATGTACAATGTCAGGCAAAGATTTATGTGACTACTTTATTGAGGTTGATGTACGATGGCTAAGGTGATCAACATGTGTTTATCAATGCTAGGTGCTATTCTTTATCAATACATAAATGCATTTGATGGAAGTGCTTGTTGAACCATACGTTCAACTGTTGAGAGATTATGGGGGCTTAGAGCTTGACTGGAAAATGGTGGATTTACAGGACTAACAAGAAGGACTGTATATTCGGTAGCAAATATATTAATTAACAGCACTGAATGAGCCAAGATCGGTGATTAGTAGACAAGAACAATGCATGTGCCAAGAGGATAAGGTGCTTTCAACAGGAAAATAACAATTGAGGTGGCTGGAAGCTTGTCCAAGTTTCAGAGAATTGCGGTCATCCTTTCACGAGGAAGATAATTCTCTCATTTCCCATCTCTCTTCTTTCTTGTATATCTCTTCTATGGATCATCACTCTTCTTCCCCTCGCCCAACAAGATTTTTCATAACTCTTGACTTCTTTCAACAACGATGTGATAGAAACCAGAGGAAAAAATGAAGGGAACTAAAGGCTGGAAATGAAGGAAAAGAACAGTGGAGGTGGAAACCTCTAATTAGAGGGGTGGCAGTTGGTGATGCAGCGAGTAGATGGTCGTACGATTCACTAGCACTTTACTAGCCCATCCTTTCTATCCAAATTTGACCACGTTCAGAACCTAATTTCCGAGACACATTAGCAAATACTTAATGGTCAAACTTCAAAGCAACTCGATCAATCCCAATAGCATGTTCATGCTGTATCTTTTTGTCAAAAATATCTCTAAGTGTTGCATATGTGGTGCCCTCTTTTTCTTTTAGGTCAACTGCTTCCTTTTTGGGGGAAGAGTCTCCTCACTTCCTTGAGGCATTATCTTCCTTCCATCGAGAAAGGGGTCTCTCCCTTTTCTTGTGGTCTTGCTCCCTTTCCTTGAGGTCATTTTCTCCTTGTATCTCCTTCTCCTTGGGATATGCACCCCTCTTCATGCCTTGACCTCTCTTGGGGTCTCCACTTCTATTTATGCCTTGACTTCTCTTGGAGTCTAGATCTCCACCCACTCTTTATGCCTTCATCCCCCTTGGGATTCTCACACAACTGATCTCCACCATTTCCTTTATTAAAGTCTCCACCCATCTCCATGCCTTCACCTCTATTGGGATGCCCACCACTTTCGATGCCTCCACCAGTCTTCCATGCCTTCACCTTTCTTGGGGTCCTCATCGCCTCTCAATACCTTCACTTGTCATGGGAGCCTCCACAACTTGTGTAGGACTTCAGCTACCTTGGGGTCTCCCCTTTCTCCCTTGACATTTGGTGGGTATCCCCACCTTAACCTCCTCTCTTTGTGTTATCAAACCAACACCAAATGAAGGTCTCATCCAAATTTAGTGATTCATTGCCTAGCTCTTTAGGGGCTCTGTGCTCTATCATAACCACTACTACATCCATGTGCAGTGACGCTAGACTGCGTCTGAGCGTCGTCTTTATGCTAAGGCCCCCTGGCATTGAGTCTGTTGATCATGCCTATATGCTGCCTTCATGTTAAATGCCCCATACACCACTCATTAAGTGCACCCACACGCTATCTTCATTGAGCACGCCTTCAGCATCGCACATGTCTTAGCACGCCCATGCACCATGCTACTCATACATACTTGCCTCCTGCACTTTCTCATATTATCATGCCCCCAACTTTGGTCCATCTCTTCCCCACACGATACGTACTTCGCCTTGATCGTGGTACGTTCTTCAACTGGCTCTCTGTAGCCTTTAGCTTCCTTAGGGTGGTGTGACACCCTTAACTCCAGTGACATCACCGGAGCTGATATGTCATTCAAAGACTACATAATAAACATCATTCGCAGAATAACAGAGCAACTAAACCAAACATCATCAATAGACGCTACAAAATATGTTCTTACAAAAACTTTCCCAAATTAACATAATTGTTTTAGCCACAGAAGACTTCCAGTGCCTAGAAACAACTAAATCCTTGCAAAATGAAATGTGCAATTAAAGAAGTACGAAGCTTCACATCATCGACATCGGTACACCTTCTCTTTTCCCTCCCTAGAGAGTTCACCACACTCATACTTCGCACATAAAAATGGTAGATAAAGAATGAATGAAAGTCTTCCAGTAATGATCATGCAGGGAGCACAAGTTACCATTTTATTTAGAGAATTCCGGGAAACAATTATGAAATTTAAGGACAACAATAAATCGGAGTCCAACATGAGGGTAACATCATTAGTGATTATAGTTCAAAATCATGTTTGTTTAAACTGAGCAGCTATAAAGCCCAACATAACGCCATCATCTCTCTTTGGACATGGACTTACAGACTTACTGACTATGCACATATTATGCAAATTAAGAAAGTAATGCAAAGCAATAAGTAAAAAAGCAATAAATAGTAAATAAGTGAATAAGTGAATATCAATAAAGGTAACAAGATCACAACACAAGTAAACTCAATTGCAATGCAGACTCGGACTTGACCAGACTGGACTGCGGTTTGAGCTAGCACCCGAAGCTAGTTGGTTAGTGAAAGGCTCGAGTAGGTCTCCCGTGTGTGGAGGGCTCGGGGACTGGACGTAGGCTGGTGGGGCCGAACCAGTATAAATCTCTGTGTTGAATTTTTCATTGTTATATCTGTCATTTCCTTGTAATCTCGTTTTTAATTTATACTCAAAGTTGTAAAACACATATTCACCCCCCTCTAGGTGTACTTAGGGACCTACAAGTGGTATCAGAGCCGTGTGCTCTGATATTTTCTTTTGACTAAATCGTCTAGAGTTAAAGATCGCATTATGGAAGAAGGATCAGCAACCATCAGGCCACCTTTGTTGAAGAATGACAACTACAGCTACTGGAAAAATCGCATGAGAAATTTTTTGAGGCAGGATACACACGTGTGGTATGTTGTAGAAAATGGTCCTATAATTCCGATGAAGGATGGACCGGATGGAACCAAGATTCCAAAAGGAATTCTCGAAATGGACGCTCATGAGGCACAACTTTTCTCCATGGATGATAAAGCTAAGAACATTATCAGCTGTGGCATTGACATGAACGAGTACAATCAAGTCTCAGCATGTGAGACAGCTAGAGAAATGTGGAGGTTGTTGGAGGTCACTCATGAAGGTACAAATCAAGTGAAAGAGACCAAGATCAACATGTTGGTCCAGCAGTATGAGGCCTTCAAGATGAAGGAGCACGAGTCCATAAATGAGATGTACTCCAGATTTACACACATTATAAATGGACTAAAGCTTTTGGGTAAAATCTACCCAGAAAAATAAATTGTTCGAAAAGTTCTCAGATCTCTTCCAAAGAGATGAGAAGCAAAACTCACAGCCATTCAAGAGGCAAATGACTTAAATGTGCAGAAGCTTGAAGAATTGGTGGGTTCTCTAATAACTCATGAAATTACGATGAAGATTCATGACGAAGAAGAAACCACCTCCAAGAAGAAAAACTTAGCTCTTAAAGCTGAGACATCTCATGAACCTGCAGAGAGCAGTGATGATTCTAATCCTGAAATGGCTCTCATCACTCGAAGGTTAAAGAAGTTTCTCGCAAGTAAGAGATATGGGAAGATCAGGAGAAATCCTACAAACCAATCACATCAAAGAAGTAATAATGATTGGAATGTAAAGGAAAATTCTAATGCTTGCTATGAATGCGGCAGAACTGGGCACATAAAAAAATATTGTCCGCAACTCAAGAACAAAACTGCAAGTAGTAACAGTTGAGACTTCAAAGAAATTAAGTTCAAGTCCAGGAAAGCCTTGCTGACTTGGGATGACTCTAATGAAAGTGACAAAGAAACTAGCGAAGATGATGACGTAGCTCAACTTTGATTCATGGCCAATGATGATCACTCCGATGAGGTAATTTCTGAAAATCTTGATTATAATGAACTTAAGTCAGCTTTTCTCGAACTCAGTGAAAATCATGAAAAGTTAAAAGCTAAAAATGCTAATCTAAAAAATTAGGCTCTTTCTTTGATAAATATTGTTGAAGAGTTAGAAGGTGAAAATGAAGAGTTAGAAGAAAATGTTGAACTTTATATTTCTAAAAATGTTTCTTTAAAAAATAATTTGAATGCTTCTAAGAAGGAAAATTCCTACTTGTGTTCTGAAATCCAATCTCTCAGAGAAGTAAAAGTTCCAGTTGAAAACGAATCTTTAAAATCTCAACTGGAATAAATTTCTACACAAAAAATGAATTTAGAAAAGGAGATTGAAGATCTGAATTTTACTCTTTCAAAATTTACCCAAGGAAGAGAGAACTTGGATATTCTTTTGGGAAGACAAATATGTGTTTTTGAGAAAAAGTGGAATCGGTTACAGTCCTTCAAAGAAACAAAAGTATTACAAAATTTTTTTTAACAAAAATTTAGCTTCATGCTCACCGTTCACACTCTGTACAGTATGTAACAAGAAAGGACATTTAGTTAAAAATTGTCCTCTTAATGCTGTCAAAAATCAGTCATTCTCTTATATTACAAAAAATAAAATGAAACAAGTTTGGGTGCCAAAAATTTGTTTATCTAATCTTTCAGGACCCAATAATGTGTGAGTACCTAAAGGAACGAAACCAGAATATGTTGTAGGTATGCTTGAAAGCAAGGGTAGATTCTAACAAATGGATTCTCGACAGTGGATTTTCAAGGCATATGACAGGTGATCGTTCACTTTTCTTACATATCACTCCAAAGAATGGATGACTTGTTACCTTTGGAGACAACTCAAATGGAAAGATCATCGGTAAAGGTAAAATTGGCACCGGTTCCATATCTATCAATAACGTATCCTTGGTTGATGGTTTGAAGTTCAATTTGATAAGTATCAGTCAACTAATCGATAGTGGACACAAAGTTCAGTTCGAAGGCGATCAATGCCTAATCAGTCATGCCTCAGATGGAGGTACCTTGGTTGGTAAGAGAGATGGTAATATCTATACTCTATCTTTTGATGCATCTGACTCTTCTCATAAAGTTTGTCTGTTTGATCAACATAATGATATTTGATTGTGGCATCGTAGATTAGGTCATGTTCACATGGATCTAATCAAGAAACTGCTCTCGAAAGAGCTTGTTAAAGGCTTACCAAAGTTAAAGTTTGTCAAGGATAAGGTTTGTGATGCCTGTCAATATGGTAAATAGTCAAAAATGTATTTTCAAGCCAAAAATTTTGTTTCCACCTCCCGCCCTCTTCAACTCCTTCATTTAGATCTTTTTGGTCCCACT
Source organism: Escallonia rubra (assembly GCA_033065855.1). NCBI lineage: Eukaryota > Viridiplantae > Streptophyta > Magnoliopsida > Escalloniales > Escalloniaceae > Escallonia > Escallonia rubra. Next base: position 89,212 of record JAVXUO010001763.1, on the reverse strand, counting down.
AGAAATGCCAGCCTAGGTGGAAAATTTTATGCATTCGTCATTGTTGACGATTTCTCTAGATACACCTGGGTTCTTTTTCTAACTCATAAGGATGAAGCGTTTGAAAAAAATTTCAGTCTTGTTAAGCAGCTTCAAAATGAGAAGGAGTTGAAGCTTGTAAAAATTCGAAGTGATCATGGCGGTGAATTTTAAAAAGATTTTATTCTTTTTTGTATTCAAAATGGCATTTCACATGAGTTTTCTGCTCCTCGGACGACCCAACAAAATGGGGTTGTAGAGAGAAAGAATCGTACTCTTCAAGAAATGGCCAGAACCATGCTTCATGAAAACTCTCTGCAAAAATATTTCTGGGCCGAATCCGTTAGCATTTCCTATTACGTGTTGAACAGGGTACTCATCAGACAAATTCTTGACAAAACTCCTTACGAGCTTTTCTCAAACCGAAAACCTAAAATCGATTATTTCAAGGTTTTCGGTTGCAAATGTTTTATTTTGAATAATCGTGAGAACTTAGGTAAGTTTGATGCGAAGTCTGACGAGGGAATATTTCTTGGTTATTCATTAAAAAGTAGAGCATATAGAATCTATAACCGTAGAACTCTGACAGTTGAAGAATCTATGCATGTAGTATTTGAAGAATCTAACGTTGAAAAACCAAGTAAGAATGCAGATGATGACAGTGAAGAACTCTCCCTGGACTTGAACAACAAACTTAATGTCTCCTCAACTGAGGGGTAGTGTTCAACATCTTCTCACAATAACAGTGACGAGACTCAGCCATTTCCAAAAAGGTGGAGATATTCCTCCAGTCATCCATTAGAACAAGTCATAGGTAATGTGAAACGCGGAGTTACATCACGGTCTACGGTAAATCTTTTCTGTGCGGATTTTGCTTTTTCTTTCTCAAATAGAGCCTAAAAATATTTCAGAGGTTCTAAAAGATTCTGGGTGGATCCTTGCCATGCAAGATGAATTGAATCAATTTGAGAGAAGCAATGTTTGGTCACTAGTTCCGGCTCCTATTCAACAAAAGGTCATTGGAACCAAGTGGGTTTTTCGAAACAAACTTGATGAAGATGGCCATATTGTTCGTAACAATGCTAGACTAGTTGCTCAAGGATACAATCAAGTCGAAAGGGTTGATTTTGATGAAACCTTTGCCCCAGTCACTCGACTTGAAGCTATCCGAATGCTTTTGACATTTTCATGTTATATGAACTTTAAACATTTTCAAATGGACGTGAAAAGGGCCTTTTTGAAAGGGGTAATACAAGAGGAAGTGTTTGTTAAACAACCTCCTGGTTTTGAAAGTGAAAAATACCCCAATCATGTTTTTAAGCGGAAAAAGGCTTTGTACGGTCTTGAACAAGCTCCTCGAGTTTGGTATGATCGTCTTAGCAGCTTCCTTATTGATCATGGATTCTCTCGTGACAAAGTCGATACTACTCTTTTTACAAAAATTCGTAATTCGCACATTTTAATAGTTCAAATTTATGTTGATGACATTATTTTTGGTGCCACTAACAATGATCTATGCCAAGAGTTTACTGAGAGTATGCGCAGGGAATTTGAGATGAGCATGATGGGAGAACTTACCTTTTTCCTTGGACTTCAAATCAAGCAGTCAAGAGAAGGAATTTTTATAAGTCAGTCCAAGTACACACGAGAGCTTTTGAAAAGTGAAACCAATAAAACAACCCTAGAGGGGGTGAATAGGGTTTTTGAAAATTAATGGGGAATTTAAACTGAGCACAATCATAAATCTCAATCAAATCAAGTAAAATTTCAATGAAGATGCTAATTAAACAATTAAAGAGCAATAAGTAAAGAGATTGAGTTATAGATACTTGACAAAGAGATGTAAATGGTTCGGCTTGAACTATCCTCAAGCCTACATCCACCTCTTCAAGGAAGTCCCTTGCAAGAGCATTAGAGTCCACTAGCAACAATCTTCTTCCGGGTCAAGATCAAAGCCCTTACAACACTTGGTCATATCCCCACACCAAGCACAAGCCTTGAATCCACAAAGCTCATCCAAGACTTGACAAACCCAAGCCTTGATCATAATCATTTTACAAAGATCAATTGTGTACAAAGAAATTCTCTTGAAAGGAAATGAGTACAAATGAAGCTTTAGTACAATAGAGAGATGAGAGAATTGATGACTTGAAGTATGCTCACTCTCAATCAAAGAAATGCTCACAAAGATGCTCTCTTTAATGATGTAAAATCATGAAGACGAAGAGAGAAAAGTTTAATCTATGAGCCTTGATGTTTCTCTAATGAATTGAGGCTTAGAATGTGGTTTCCATGGTGTAAAATGAAGCCCCAAATCATTTATATAGAAAAGATATCAAATATAGCCGTTATGGGAAGATTTGGCATGATTTTGGGCAAAACTAGCCGTTATTTATCTCCCAACGGTCAATAGAGTCGACTGCATTAGGAATGGAGTCAACTGCATTCCCTTGCTGCCATTTCTCGAAACCCCCTTTCTTATTTTGGCCATAACTTTCTCTAGAAAAATCGGATTGATGTGCCGTTTTTTCCGTTGAAAACCTAATGAAATTTTTATTAATATATGAAAAGATTAGCTCCAAAAAAATTCTTCAAAAAATCTGAGTGAGCTCCAAAGTTCACTCATTTTCATGAAACACACTTGTGTGGAAGGTTATGAACTCACATGCCATGCACAAGGTGTCCTAAAGTAATTTTAGGCCATAGTCATCAATCCAAGTATCAAATCAAGACTAGTTACATAATAGTAATCATCAATCATAATCGATAGTAACTTAGCCTATGCATTCTTTGTTGCTCTTTGACATTGGACTTGATGAAGCTTCTGTAGCATGTCCACTATAGCTTTAAGCTTCTTTGGATTTAATCCATCTATCCAACTTCTTAAATGTGTCTTCATGAGTGTGCATGTATATACCTACTAAGAATACACTCAAAGCACACATTAGAACATAATCAATGTGTAGTTATCATCAAAACAAGATGTAAGCCTAGGTTATCCAACCATAGGGCTAACAAAAAGGTTTGGCTTGGATAATGCTAAACCTAGAGGTACCCCTATCTCTCCTAGCGTTAATCTTGTCAAAGATGAAAATGGTAAAGACGTAGATAACAAACTTTATCGTGGTATGATTGGTAGTTTGATCTATCTTACTGCTTCTAGACCTGACATAATGTTTAGTGTATGTATTTGTGCCCATTTCAAGCTTGTCCCAAAGAATCTCATCTTACTACAGTTAAACGTATTTTTAAATATCTCTCTGGGAATTTAAATTTAGGCCTTTGGTATCCACGTAATTCCTCGCTAGATCTGATAGGTTTTTCTGATTCTGATTATGCGAGATGTCTTGTCGATCGTAAGAGTACTAGTGGCACTTGTCAATTCCGTGGAGATGCTTTAGTGTCCTGACACAGTAAGAAACAAACATCTGTGGCTCTCTCCACAGGTGAGGTGGAATATGTTGCGGCTAGAAGCTGTTGTGCCCAAGTACTGTGGATGCGTCAAGCTTTACAAGATTTTGGTGTCTCAATAGACCATATTCCTATTATGTGCAACAGTAGCAGTGCCATTGATATTAGTAAAAATCATGTTCAACACTCGCGCACTAAGCACATCGATATTCGTCACCACTTTCTTCGAGATAATGTTCAGAAAGGTTTAATTGAACTTAAGAAAGTTGGTTCTGAAGATCAGCTCGCAAATATCTTTACCAAACCTTTAGCTGAATCCTCATTTTATTCTCTTCGTCGTCACTTATGAATGTGTGATCTTAGCTAAATGTTTTTTCTTTTGTCTTAAATCTATTCAGTCGACCGAAAAATTTCTCTTTGAATGTTAAATGTCTTGTTTCTGCTTGTTTTAGTCGACTGAAAAGTCAGTTCTCATTCGACTAAAAGCTTTTTGAATCTGTTGAATTTAGTCGACTGAAAAGTCAAGTTTCAGTCGACTAAAATCATTTCAGTCGATTGTAAACATCTTGCACCTTCGGCAATCTGTTGAATTCAGTCGACTGAAAAGTCAAGTTTCAGTCGACTAAAATCTTTTCAGTCGACTGAAAATGATGTTTCAGTCGACTGAACACCCGTCGTATATATATACCCCTCATTTTTCCCCTTCACTTTTTATTATTACCCTTTTCACTGTTCCTCGTCCAGTTTTCACAGTTTTTTACTTTTCTCCTCTCTCTTGCCCACCTGTCACTCAGGGCCTACATGGACTTAAACCCACGCCCTCGTAGTCGCCGACGTCTTGTAATTGACACCAACGATGAATCTGACGTGGCTCATCCACCTGCTGCTGCTGCTCCACCACCACCTTCCACACATCGCCGCACTCGTCAAACGACAACTGCTCTTGCAAGATCATTGTCCTCTGTACCTACTCAACGGACGTCAGCTGCTCCGTCCTCTTCAAGTGCTCCTCCTCATCCTGCTGCCTCTTCTTCTTCCTCTGCTCCTCCTCCAACCTGCCCGCCACCTACCTGCCCCTATATTTCTCCTACCAAAATACTCAACATTCCCTATTTTTTTGAGTCAGCCGACGACCAAATCAACTATTATACAAATTTCGGCAATCGGGAAGTCGTATCGGGTTTCTCTCTCCTCCTTCCGATTAGTTCGCATGTTTTATTCGAACATGCATTTTAATGCTCTGTCCTCTTCCTTTTTGACCACATATGTTAATGGGGTCCACATCCGTCTCAATGCCACCACCTTAGCCCAAATACTCGGTTTTACCAACCAATCCTTCACCATTGTTTTCCCCAGAAACACGTGGTGCACCACTAGCTCATTTACCCCACTCCAACAAAGACAACCCTTTTAGGAGACCCGTCCATTTCTTGACCCCGCAAACCTAGTTTAGGTGACCTTTCTCCTCTTCATCGTGTTCTCCATCTTATTCTCTGTTATAACCTCTCTGGCCGTGCCGGCTCTTTTGCTACTTTTTCATATCTCGACATCATTCTTCTCACCCACTTCATTCTGGGCTCTCCCTTAAACATTGCGGGCATTATCATGCTTGTAATGGATGCCCGGAAGAAGAAATCCTCAGCTAATCTTCCTTTCGGTCTAATCTTAACCCAAGTTTTTGAACATTTTCATGTCCCCCTTCCTACATCTATCTCGAAATGTATATCTATTCCGATTCAGCATAATCTTGACGAAACGTCTCTTCGTCGAGGGGGGTTCGCCGTTCGCACTGATCTCACCATCAACATTGTATCTCTTGAGCAGATTACTGTTACTGACCCCTCCCATACCCGGTCAATTCTGGTTCCCGCTCTCACTCCTGCTCCCGCGCTTGCTTCTGTTCCCTCTCCTGCTCCTGCTACCTCCCCTGCTCCTGCAGTTCCCCCCCCCCAGAACCTTTTGATCCTTCCACGTCCGTCCATTCTGCCCCCACCACCTTCTCCCTCTATACAATTCCCTACCTCCAACCTTTCCTCCTCGGTACCACATCTGCCCACCCCTCTGATCCCTTCTTCAGCCCGCTCAACGACTTCTCAAATCTTAATTTTGATGAGTTCCTCTCCACCGACAACACTACAAGAAAAACCACTTTTAGCGACAGACTTTTTTGTCGCTAAAAGTGGATTAGCGACGGACTGTCCGTTGCTAAAAGTCCGTGAGGGAAAACCCTGCACTAAAAGATTAGCGACGGAATTTGATGACCCGTCGGAAAAAATCACTTTTTACCGACGGAATTAATTATTTTTAGGCGACGAAAAATTCTGTCGCAAAAGGTAATTTCCGTAATTTTTATATTTTTTGTTATTTTCTCGAAATTTAATTTAAAAATGCTTTTAGCGACAGACATTCTGTCGCTAAAAGTCCGTCGTTATGTAGGCCTTTTAGTTACAGAATTTCGTCGCTAAATGTTGATAGGTAAAGGTTAAAACAAAAAAGCTATTTTTTAAATTGTTATTAGTTTTAAAAAATTCAAGCCTATTTCTATCAACAATTAATCCTATTTACCAAATATATCAATAAATTTATTCTTCAGGCTACCATTCTTATTTCAAGCGATACACATAAAACATAAGTCATACACCATCAATTAAATCCCAAAAATAGATATTCACCAAATAAAATAAATCCCAAAAATAATAGATAATAGAACTGTGGCAGTGGTAATATTACAAAAATGAAAAGCAACCACATCAATTTACAGTACACCAAAAGATTGATGCCACATCTATACACTGCTTGTGTGTGATCATTAGCAAAGACTTCAGGATCCTAATTTATGTGCTTCGACAGGGACTCATTTGCAAGCAAGCTCATGCCACTGAATTGGTACTCCACCTATTACACCACAAATCCTCCTATTAGTACGTATCCAAAAGAACACCCCAGCGCAAGGGTTTCTTAAGGAAAACCACCAACAGAATGGAGCCACATTCAGATGCCTAACAAGCCTATATTCTTCCATTTAGGATGAAATCAACCTCTGTACGGACCAGCAGAAGCACCAGTCTAAAATACCTTAAAGGGTTTCCGATGCACTCATGGACCAGCGGAACCATCAGACCAAAACTCCATAAAACACTTCCTATGCACTCAACATAGGTACATATAAACAGGACTATAAGATTTTAGCAAAACACTTAGGAAAAGAAGTTTGCAGAGATGAGGCTTTATACTACATTAATATGGAAAAAAGAAAACTCTCTAGTTTTTGCCATCATCTGTTGTATTGCCAGTAAACCTTAGATTACAGTAGTGTTCTATGCATGCACACACAGCAGAAGAACCCTAAACTTTAAATTTTATTTGTGTTCTATGTATAGATTATTCATCATAAATAAGGCATACTTCTATTTTATGACAATATCATACGTTTGTCCAAGAAGGATCTTAAGCATCTACCATATCCCATGGTCAGTGCAATACCAAACTTAGCCAAAACAAGATAATTATAGATAAGTAAACAAATTTGTTACCTCCACACGAGGAAGAAGATCACTTGAAGGACATGGAACATCCTACAAAATTGACCTAAAATCCTCCCCCCCTGCCTGGCACAACTCTACAACGATACATCAATAATATTTGAAACTTAGATGTTAAAGTCTAGAACACAAGTTGATCACTTTTCCTGTATTGCATTAAAAATAAAAACAGAAAATAGGGCAACACCCACGAACATGGAGCATATCCAAAACACCAATCTAAAAACGCTTCATTGGATCCACCAAGCGCTCTTGTTCCACTTTTTCAGGTGGTTATAACTTATAAGTATTTCCTACATTAAAATTCCTCTAAAGCAATTGAAAAGCAAAGGTACACACACGCACACCCAGAACAACCATTATCTAAACGTTAGTAAAAACTCTACACTGGGAAAGAAAAAACCTACTTTTCACGTGAGTCACACCAGTCTATTTTCAGTCCTTCTTAAGGATCCAACGAATTTTATTCCTAAAGAACATCAAACCCACAGAAAAGTAACTTAATTTTTAGATTCCATATGCAAAATTTCATCAGAACAAACACCCACGTAGATTATCTTCTAATAGAAGGCATACTAATTGATTGCAAGTCATCGAACTACAACTCAATTACAAGCGGAAACCAATTACAAAGAAATGTAGAGAAACTGACCATCCGAAGTCATTTCTAAGGGACGTGGTGGCACTCCCGTCGAAACGGAACAGATACTGGTACCCAAAAACCCAACTTCATCTTCTGCCTCTCTACATCGCTGCTCGAGAGCATCCGATAATACTCCAAGCTCAATCTCTTTGGCCAAACTCCACTCCTCGAAACCCTAAGCACCTTTGCCTCATTCGAAAATCGGTGAATCAGTCTCGCCAAGTACGTCGCCGCCAAGCTCAATCTCTTCGGCCAAACTCCGCTCCTCAAAACCCTAAGCGCCTTCGCCTCGTCAAATAATCGGTGAATCAGCCTCATCGAGTACGTCACTCAGGTGGCGGCTGATGGTCAGTTGTGTGAGAGGGGGGAGAGAGAGAGAGATCGAGGGGCAAGGGGTGGAGAGGGAAGAAAGAAAAGAGCGGCGGCGAAAATGAAATGGAAGCAAAGTTAGGGTTTGCTCAATTTATAGTAAGAAACAAAAATTATTTTCCAAAATAAAAATATATTTAGCGACGGATTTTTGTGTCGGTAATAACCCGTCGGTAAAAGTCCGTCGCCAAATACCTTTATCGACATAATATTTCGTCGGTAAAGATCTTTAGCGACGGATTTTTACCGACGGACAAATCCGTCGCTAAAAGTAGACCTTTAGCGATGGACTTTTACTGACGGATAAATCCGTCCGTAAAAGTGACTTTTAGCGACGGAATGAAATCCGTCGCTAAAAGTCTGTCGGGAAAAGCTATTTTTCTTGTACTGCAACTCCGAACTCTCTGAGCACCTTTCTCGTCTCTCCACTTCGATTCAGTTAATAATTAAATTCCATACCACCCTAGCTGCCTCTATTGCAGCCAACCACACCGCCCTTCTTCATGAGCTTGCCGCTCTTCAGCAGTCAGTTCAACACTCCTCAGCCCAGCTTCTCTCGAACCAAATAGATTTTCACACCATTATTAACGAACTCACCTCTAACCTTTCCTCTCTTCCTCTCAACCATACCCCAATCCTGAAGAGTTTGACTCGGATGCAGCATGATCTTCACCACCAGCAGGAAGTTGCCCTTCAGGCTCATCGTCGCCAGCCATATCTCACTACGAGCATTCTGACTAAACAGAACCGCTATCTGGCACATCAGATCTTCGATCAGGCTCATGGCTTTTGGGTGACTCGTCCGTATATCTTTTCGTCTCGACACACCGGCACTGAAGGGGAAGAATGGTTCTTCAACCCGCATCTCCCGTACAACCCTGCGAGGCCGCGCTCTCCTCGTGTCGTCGAAGTTGTTGAAATACCCACAACCGCTCCGTCGCCTGCTGATCCATCCTCTTCTGTATAAGGTGCTCATCGATCTGCTCCGCCACCTATTGATCCATCATCCTCTGATTTGTGCATTGCTTGCCCCTAGATGCCTTTTTCTTTACTCATTTGATTGTTGCATTGCATGTCCCTCTTTTTGATTTGACAAAGGGGGAGAACGATTAATTATTGAACATTCTTTGTACGCATCTTTAACAATTTTTTGCTGAATATTAAAAGATGTTCTTTTAGTTATTACTTTGTTTGATTGTTAACTGATCAAGGGGGAGTATGTTTATATAATATTAGAACTAATGTTGTCATCATAAAAAAGGGAGAGATTGTTGACTTATCGATTTTGATGATTCCAAATTTATTATCTCTAACATTAATCTGACAGCATTATTAAGATAAATATTTCAGGACTTATCTTAATCAAACAAAGACAAGATGATGTCTTGGACAAAGCTTGAACTCGGACTTGGATTTAAGATTCAAAGACTCGGACTATATTGAAGATGCAAGAACCTGAAGTCTATTTTATCCATGTTAGCATTTCTAAGTCCTTCTTAAAAGATCTCACAGAAATTCAAGTAAAGAACCAAAACTGAATGTTTCAGTCGAAGGCAAACAATTTGTAGTTGACTAAATTGTGCAGTTCCTTCGTTCCATCTTAAAAATATGTTTTTAGTCAAAGCAAAAGTTTTTAGTCGAAGCAAAAGTTTTTAGTCGAAGCCAAAAGTTTTCAGTCGAATGAAATGGACTTTTCAGTCGACTCAAACTTATGTTTCAGTCGACTCAAACTTATGTTTCAGTCGACTCAATTCTTCAGTGTCTCTTCTCACTAAGTTTTTAGTCGACCGATCTCTTAGAGTAGTTCTTTCAGTCGACTCAAACTTATGTTTCAATCAAATCTATTTTAAGGCTTTCCCTTCACAACGGTTCATTTTTATTCTCTAGTATAAAAAGGGATCCTTCAGAGCATTTAATATTCTTCTCGCGAATCTTTTTCAATACTCTCTCTAACTCATCTCAAAATACTCTCTCATCTTGTTCTCTAATTCTCATCTATTCTTTGTTGAGTGAGTTCATCTTTGAGATAGTTTATTGTAAGCTACTTGATTTGGTTCTTGAAAGAATATAGATCTTCTCACCTAAGAAGGCTTAGTCTTAATTTATTCACTGTAACATCTGCTCAAGAAGGAGCTTGTTTGTTGTCTTCAAATTATAAATCTCTTTTCATTTGTAAACTATTGGAAACCTTAGAAGGGTTTCGAAAATTGTACTATGGTTTGAGCTAGCACCCGAAGCTAGCTGGTTAGTGAAAGGCTCGAGTAGGTCTCCCGTGGGTGGAGTGCTCGGGGGCTGGACATAGGCTGGTGGGGCCGGACCAGTATAAATCTATGTTTTGAATTTATCATTGTTATATATGTCATTTCCTTGTAATCTCGTTTTTAATTTATACTAAGAGTTGTAAAACATCTATTCACCCCCCCCTCTAGGTGTACTTAGGGACCTACAGCTCGCCGGTGCTTACTTTTAATTTAGGGCAGAGAGAGAGAATGGGGGGGGGAGAGAGATAGAGAGAGAGAGAATGAGGGGGGGGGGGGGAGAGCGGTGTAGAGAAATTAGGGCAATTAATAGATTTACATTAGCGACCTTTAGCTCGATCGCTAAATTTAGCGACTGCTAAACTGTCGCTAAATATAGTCGCTAACTTTAGCGACCGATATAGCCGTCGCTTAATTAGTGACCGCCATATTGGACACTAATAGCGGTCACTAAAGGTGGCGCCATTTTTTTTGGTTGACCGCGCCATTTTTTTCCTAGACTTAGCGACTGCTATTTATGTCAGTCGCTAAAACGGTCGCTAAATATCAATTTAGCGACCGCCATAAACTGCGGTCGCTAAAGCCATTAATTCTTGTAGTGTATCTCCGTAAGGGTGACTACGTAACTAGTCTACATGCTCCTGCTCTGGCCCTCTTCATCGGCACCTCTAAGGATCATAACCTGGAATTCAAGATTGGTGCAGGTTCGGAGGGTATTACGCCTAGCTGTCTGGCAGTCAGGTATCGTGCATTCCTTACTGGTGACAGGTATTCTACATCTTTGGCATGGGTATTTGACTTGGCCAAATCAAGGCATTCTCCAGTGACACTGATATTGAGTGAATCAATCTTCCTTGACAAAAAGAGCAAAGCTATATGAGACAGGCTGAGTGAATAGCGATATGAAACTCTTGCAGTGCACCGATATATGGTGCACCCTCTGTGAGGTGGTATCTTCGGGAGCGTCATGTGCCACTTAATGGTAAGGCATTTTCAATTGCCTATAAATAGTGGGCTTGTGAGCTCATTTTCACAAGATTTGAACATTTGATTTCATTTGTGCAGTTTCATTCTCTCACTCCAAAACTTTATAACTAACGTATTCTAGAGAGAGAAAGAACCTAAGCATTGAACCTTACATTAGACCTTGGCACTTTGTTTCCAGACTTGGACTCGTGACTGCCTCCTGCACTAGTCACTCAGCGCCTTCATGCCCGCAACATTGCCTTTTTTACGGCTTTCTACGTTGCCTTGGCCTTTGCTCTGTCTCACATTAGCACACCTGGCATCTAATTCGGCTAATACTCGTTGTGGCACCTCCAGTATTGTACTTCAAACCCCCTGACTTTGCATTAGCGACGGTCAAGCATAGCAATTAGTAACGCTACAGAGATGGGGAGGCAACAAGAAGTTGTAGGTGGACTTGAGTTCCATGATGCTTGATGGAAGTACAAATGGAGTGTATAACATTTTTTTCACTTTAAGCTACTTGGGAGACTTTACGGTCCGCCAAGTCTCAATTATTCCCGGTGCACTCCAAAATTTCTGAGATTTCCTTGTTGCGAGAGCAAAGCTAGTTAACCTTGGTCAAGTGCAACACCTAATAGACATGCAAGAACAATGAAAAAATAATCCTTTCTTTGAGAAGACCATGACAAGATTTGGTATTAAGCCCTAAAGCATGCTTACGTAAAGGATTTAGCCACAAGGTATATATGAACCAAACTCAATTTCTATGTATAATGGATGTGAAATCTTAACACCTGCTCTCGAGCATAACGTGATATTTTAGTTGATGTCAGCATGTGACGAGAATGAAATAGCAAGCTCACAGCATCCAGGAGGCTATCGGCCACATGTTAGGACTAACTCTAATATCATGATACGACCACAAAATACAAAAAGCAAATTTATCTCCCACTTATAAATTGGTCCAAAAAAAGACTTAGTAAGCTAAAAAAAAGAGACATTGCCTCTCTTCCCCAGAATTCGAATGCTTAGTTGAATACCACGTATATGATGGAGCTGTCCAACAACTCGCACACAGGCATTCTCACCTGCTCATCAGATCTGCATTGACCTGAAGTGTATTAGAAGCTGAAAATTTGAGAGTAGGTTCCCCATGCTGCTCGGTTTCAAATGATATATATAAAATAAAATGTGTAAATCATAATCTTAGAACACACGCATAGCATATGCCTTTTTGGTTCCATTATGAACAACTTCTGCCTCGCATTTTGTTGGCGTGATAAAGCTGGCGAACACGTGCTGTGCACCAAGATATATATATATATATATAACAACGTGGGGCCAAAATATATTATTGCCTGCACGTAAATTTAACAACAATCCACAAGTGAAAAGTCACTTCTGACTCCACATCTCTTTCAGCTGCAACCCCAAAAAGCAAGAAATTTTTTTAGGCATTTAACTATTATATAATATATATATATATATATCTCCGTTAGGGGAAGATGCATTATTGAAATCTTCATAAACTTTTTAGTTTGAGCTTGGAGGATGCTTATAGAGTAAAAAACGCTTATATAACCTGCAATAAGTAGTGAAATTGGTGTACATATATATACACTGTACACTGACTTAGAAAGGAAAGATTTTGTAAAAAGATAGTTACAAACTTTTGTATAATACTTTTTTTCGACGATTCTACTTTATGAGTACATTTTAGTACCACTAAATAAGAGTCATCTAAAATATTTAATAATTATTGATCATCTCTAGATAAAGGGTTGTAGTTATATTTCGAGGACCTGACTATCGGCCAAAACTTATCAATCATTATATTTATCTCATCAATCATTATATTATACTTTCTCATTTATAAGTCTGTGAAGCAAAGGTTAGAGTGTTTAGCTGACTATCGGCCAAAACCCATTGTGCTCTTGTCAACAAAGGTTAGAGTGTTTCACGCTGATAAATCTTTCTTTAATTCGTACCAAGCAAACTCTTTTCGAACACCTGAAAACCTACCAAATTTTCATTGACAACAAGCAGCAAAAATGGCTTCCAACTCTAACACCACATACCCCATCAAAACAGTGGTGGTGTTGGTCCAAGAAAACCGTTCATTTGATCACATGCTGGGTTGGATGAAGTCCCTCAACCCAGAAATCAACGGTGTAACCGGAACCGAATCCAATCCGATTTCCACCTCGAGCCCCAACACAAACCTCATCCACTTCGGTGACCGGTCGGCCTACGTCGCTGCAGACCCTGGCCACTCCATCCAAGCCATCTACGAGCAAGTTTTCGGCGTGCCATGGAGCCAAGACGTGTCTTCGAAGCAACTCAAACCCACCATGCAAGGGTTTGCACAAAACGCGGAAGGCATCGAGAAGGGCATGTCTGAGGTAGTGATGAACGGGTTCACGCCGGACGCGGTGCCGATCTATAAGGAATTGGTAGCCGAGTTTGCGGTTTGTGACCGGTGGTTTGCGGCCATTCCGGCGTCGACCCAGCCGAATAGGCTGTACGTGCATTCTGCAACGTCTCATGGTGCTACAAGCGGTAACACGAAGCAGTTGATCGAGGGGTTCCCGCAGAAGACTATATTTGAATCATTGGACGAGGCCGGTCACACTTTTGGGATTTATTATCAGTACCCTCCTGCGACACTTTTTTACAGGTAACAATAATTTTCTTCTTTTTCCTGCAACAGATCGAGCGCTTAGAAACCCCCAAATAACTCCCTCTAATATATCCCCCCGGCCCCAACATCATCTACATCTAGTAAAAGACCGTTAAGGAGTTACCACAGATGACATCTTTTAAGCGACCATTGAGGGGTCACCGGCGGATGGAATCTAACCTGCTTGATGACATGACACCTCCATAATATTTACGTGTTCACGGTTTATCTATGCCTTCTCAACCGCTAGGCGCTAAGCACGTTATTTACTTTTTTTCTTTAGTTTCCATGTGGTTAGCTTAGACTTTTTCTTGTATACTCAATCTCTTTCTCTGGCTCAATTAGAAAACAATATCTTCCTCTGACAGAAGATACAAGGTAGTGCAGTGGTTTGGTTCGGCTTACATCCGGAAGCATTATTGAAAATAATATTTCTTGGGTTGATATGACTTTTTTCACTTCCTAGTACTGTTTGATACCATCTTAGGCATGGTGCCAAGAATATGCCATGTGAATAATGGATATTATAAAGTTAGCTGTAGCGTGCGTCAATAACTTTATTTGTTCAGAGAAAAGAATCAAACATGGGATGTCAACTGCGGTTGCTTCCTACATTTCATATCTAATATCAGCTACGCATCATAAGGCAACAAGCACGAAGAATATATAATTCTCCACATTGATAAAACAAACCTTGTACTTTCATGATATGATCACATAAGGTGTGCTCTGCTGATAACATGGCTAGGAATTTAGAAGCGGAGTTGATCATATTTTGTCGGATATTTTGTATTCTAATGATAACTTTTCACAAAAAATGTTTATGCCCGTGAAAAAATTTTAAGAAATTTTGTTTTCTGATTACGATATTCTCTGCTTGGCAGGAACTTAAGAAAATTGAAGTACATAAAGAACTTCCATCAATTTGATCTACACTTCAAAAGACACTGCCAAGAGGGAAAGCTACCGAACTACGTCGTAGTCGAGCAAAGATACTTCGACTTGAAAATATTGCCAGCGAACGATGATCACCCTTCTCATGACGTCTTTGAGGGCCAAAAATTCGTAAAGGAAGTCTATGAGGCGTTGAGATCAAGCCCTCAGTGGAACGAGATGTTGTTCGTTATCATATACGATGAGCATGGTGGTTTTTATGATCACGTGCCAACGCCAGTGACCGGAGTTCCAAGTCCAGATGGCATCACGGGGCCTGAGCCCTATAATTTCCAGTTTGATCGTCTAGGTGTTCGTGTTCCTGTCATCATGATTTCTCCTTGGATTGAACGCGGGACAGGTATTTATGTGCATTGTGCGTCATGTATTTACTACTGTTAGGGAAGATCACAAATGATTTGGAGTTTTGCGTACTTGTCGTGAAAAAGAACCAGATATATGTAACAGTTATAACTGATGATGATGATAATGCAGTGTTGCACGGACCTTCAGGACCTCATCCTACATCTGAATTTGAACATTCCTCAATAGCTGCAACGGTTAAGAAGATTTTCAATTTGAAAGAATTTCTAACGAAGCGTGATGCATGGGCGGGTACGTTTGAAGGTGTTGTGAGCAGAAAATTGCCCAGAACAGATTGTTTAGGTAGTCTTATGATGCTCTATATATCAATAACTCTGCTCCCCCTTCTCTTGAGAAATTTGTATCTTGAACATGCTCATTTCCGAAACCTTCTTCACTCCTTCGTTAATTTTGTTTTGCCTCAATGTACTTGCAATTGAGGGAAACTATAAACCATACTTTAGAAAGTAAGCAAGAAAGAGAAATCACTCTTTATAATGGAAGGAAGATTTCCACCAGGCTTAGCTCCGATTGCAAGGTGAAGTTCGAGTTTGCTTGTCTATACTTGTTTTGTTTTGGATTTGGGACTCCATATATATCCGGACATTGTCTTCTGGATTTGGAAGAAATCTTTGTTGGGAGAGGGGTAGAGCATCATTTTTGCTCAATTCCATCACTACATAGCATTCAAGTTAACATTACCATAACACAAAGATTTCATCAAGTTTTACGATTAAAATGTTTAACCCAAATTGCAGAAACTTTGCCGGAGCCTGTGAAATTGCGAGAAGCCGAAGCAAAAGATAACGAAAAGTTAAGCGAGTTTCAAGAGGAGTTGGTACAAATGGCTGCAACACTGTGTGGCGATCATAGGAAGGACACTTATCCAGACAAACTAGTGGAGAACATGACGGTTAGCGACGGCGTCGATTATGTTAAGAAGGCGTTCAAGATTTTTTCAGACGAATGTGAGAGAGCGAGGCAAAGTGGTGCAGATGAATCCAGTATCTGTGTGCCTGAAGACACGCCTGTGGCAGCCGAGTTCAGATCATTTGCTTCAAAGTTCTTTTCTTGCCTAGTTTGTGATCATTGATAATCAGAGAAGTACATAGAACCTAGATTATTCACGCCAAGATATATCCTTGGCAGGCTTGATTGCAATTCTTTGTAAGTTAGACGTCCGAAGCCATTGCTTGCATCTTGAAGATTGTTTGAAGTGAACGTGTTATAATAAGTGTAATGTAAATCCTCCTATTGAAGTAAGCTTGCAACATAGTTCTCTCTACTTGTCATTGTAAACTTTTTTTTTTTTTTTGGATGAAAGTCAATTGTATTACCAACCAAAATTTTTACATCTGAGAATTATGTCCTCATACACATCTCGCATTTACAAAAGCAGCTATATACAAGTAATGCATGTTTAATATATCAGTATTCCCTCATTTATTCCCCAATTACTAACTTCCTGTTTATACTATTCCTTTTGATTTGTCATTGTAAACTTAAGCCTTCTATTAGACCTTATTATGTTTAATGCAGTAAGGTACATCTAACTGCCTTACAAGTTGGGGAAAAAAGCACTTGACCCAGGTGTACAACTAAAATACCTCGAGAACACTATAAGAAACAGGGTTTCAACGACAGCGTTTAGCGACCACTCTTTTTTGGCGGTCGCTAAATTATAGTTTAGCAACCGCATTTGCAACTACTATTATTCGCAGACGCTAAGTGTATACATACGGCCCGAAATTTAGCGACCGTAGTTAGCGACCTCTGTGGCAGTCGCTAAAATTAGTGACTACATTTAGCAACCTCTAGGGCAATCGTTAAAATTAGCGACCGCTTTTGCGACCTCATTTGTAGTAGTTAATTAAGCGACCGCATTTAATGACCAGTTTTGGCAGTCGCTAAATTAGAAGTCATAATAACCTTCCTTCCCTTTTTGACTTTGCCCTAATCTCTATCTCTTTCTCACTACCCAAATTGTTGCCTCCCCCTCTCTCCTATGCCGTCTCCCCCTCTATCCCAACCACCGTGCAGCCGCCCAAGCCCATCTCCCCGGGAAGCCCACGCAGTCGCTGCTGTCGGCCTTACCACGGACACGCTGTCGCCAAGCCCACCTATCTGTGAAGCCCACACCACCACCGATCCCGGCCCTGCCACTTACAATGCCGCCGCCAAGCCCACCGTCATCCAGACTTGCGTTGTCACCTGCGCTGGGATTGCGTTTACAGTACTCCGACCACCGTAATAGAAAATTAACTGCTTACCATCTTTGTAGCAGCGTCATCAAACCTCTCTCCTGAGGCTTCAGGTCTATTGTGATAACATATTTGTTGCAAAATATATAACTTCTTCCTTTTCATCATTTGTAGCTTCTATTGTATCTATATCTAAAGGTATCACACGTGGAATACTACTTTCAACCTCCTGGAGCAGAGGATAGTATGTTTCACATTATAGGATTCAATTCTTACCATTTTTTAGCTAACCTCTCTATTTTGTTCCTTGTTTCTGATATTGACGTCTCTCTTGTGATGCAACTTAGCTTTGTTGAAGATTGTGTTAGGACCAAAATCGGTCCTATTATCAAGCCCACCTCCCAAGGCCTTATGCGACGTGGAAGATGTGGACCGAATCAGACAAGGAAGTGGAGGAAGTTCTTTGTAAGGATCATCTATTAAATGCTTTTCATTGCTTTATTTGGTTCTAGAAGTACATTATTGCTGAATTTTCTTGCTACTTCTGGTTGAAATTATGTTGAATTATGTTCATGACTATTTCAAATTCGAGTCTAACACAGATGAAGTAGTTGGGAGGCATGCTTGGGAGTGGCATTGTTCAGAAAATTACAAGAAGTGGATGCTAAATGCAAGGAGGCATGCTCTAGCTTAGTGTAACATAGATCTTTCTATGTATGACCAAGGACTTCAATCCCGAGTATTTTTCAAAAGCCATGTGGGGGCAGCTGGTGGAGTATTGGGTCTAGACATGAATGGGCCAAGCTCAGTGAGCGAGGGAAGGATATGGCGAGTAATGAGCGGAAGATGAAGCATAGTGCTAGATCACATCCATATGTCGTGCACAATCTGAAGCTGAGAGAAGAAGGCCCTGACAAAAGGAATCCTATTATGTTCCAAGGCTTTGAGGTCACACACAAAACAAAGTATGGGAAGTGGATTTCAGAGAGAGCAGAGCAGTTTGCGGTGAGCAAGGAACTATTCTTCACTTTTGCATTCCTTAGTATCATATTTGTTAACCCTACGGTTATTTAACCTAGGATTATATTTGATTTTGATGATAACTAACATTGATGATATTGCTGTCTAACATGCATTAAGTTGATGAAGCAATAGGAACAATCTCATACTCATGCAAATGGATTATTAGACGAGCAACACGATCAAAGACTCTCAACGGAACGCATCAAAGAGGAAATTCGACGATTGAAGTTTTCATGCTTTTATTTCCGTCTTTGTAAACTAGACATAGAGAGATGATCGTTACGATGACTGTATACCTAGAACTTGCCCATAGGTTTCCCTTGCATGCATAAAAAGTTTTTCATGCTTTAAAAACAGGAAACTGCATTTTCAGGGATGCAGTCGACTGCATTGGGATACAGTCGACTGCATGTTGGGCAGTAGGGTATTACAGTCGACTGCATTGAATGCAGTCGACTGCAATACTTCCAGTAGCCCATTACAGTCGACTGTATTGAATGCAGTCGACTGCAAGTTGGAAATTTGAATTTCCAACGGCTACTTTTTGGGTTACAGTCGACTGCAATGGGCATTGCAGTCGACTGCATTTACCGTTTGGCGTATTTAATGCCCTACCTAACCCCAAACGGTCATATTAATTCCCAGCTCTATAAATACTCATCTTGGGCATTGTTTTCATTCATCAATTGCATTCAAAGCTCTCCTATCTTTCATATTCTCAAAGATCAAAGCAATTGTTCAAATCTCTCTTGTTTTCATTGATTTCTCATCCTTTTCAAGAGAGCATTTATTGTGAGCTTACATTAGAGAGAGATACACTTTCATAAGTCATCATACACTCATCTCTCTTGTTCTAGTACTTCAACTTGTACTCATCTACTTCTTAAGAGTGAAATCTTGTACTCATTTCTTCATTGAAAGGTTCTTATATCAAAGCTTGGGGTTGTCAAGCTTTGGAGCTTTGGGTTTGTCAAAGCTTGTTCTTGATGTGGGCATAGCATCAAGGGATTGTAAGAGGTTCGATCTTGACCCGTAAGGAAGATCATACTAGTGGATTCTAGGGCCTTTCAAGGGACTTCCTTGAAGGGGTGGACGTAGGCTTGTGGGTATATCAAGCCGAACCATTTAATTCTTCTTGTCAAGTATCTCTAAACCCTTCTCTCTTTACATTATTGTTTTACATATTGTGTTGAGATTGGTTGTTTGTTTACTTGAGTTTTTGAGTTTGAGGTTTGTTGGTTGTTATATTTTAAAGTAGTCTTAAAACCCTATTCACCCCCCCCCCCCCTCTAGGGTTATTTTATTGGTTTCAAGTGGTATCAGAGCCTCGGCTCTTGTTATATTGGGTAACGCCAAGAGAGTTAATCGATCATGGCTTATGTTGGGAGTATGGAGGGTAGTTCTACCACTAGGCCTCCATTGTTTAATGGGACCAACTATAGTGTGTGGAAAGTTAAGATGAAAATCTACTTAGAATCTCAAGACTATGAGATGTGGGATATTGTTGAGAATGGCCCATTCGTTCCGATAAATGTGGTTGACAAGGTTGAAGAACCTAAATCAAAATTGGAGTATAGTGATCATGACAAGAAGATGATTTGTATGAATGCTAGAGCAAAAAATTGTCTTGTATGTGCTTTAGACACTAATGAACTCAATAGAGTCATTATGTGTAATTCCGCTAAGAGTATTTGGGATACTCTTCAAGTCACTCATGAAGGGACTTCTCTTCTTAGAGATTCCAAGATGAATTTATTGTTTAGAGATTATGAGTTATTCCATATGCTTCCAAATGAATCTATTACGGATATGAATACTCGTTTTACTAACATTGTGAACCCTTTGAAGCAATTGGGTAAGGAATTCACTAATGGTGATCTAGCGAGAAAAGTGATTAGGTCCTTACCAAGAGCTTGGGATGCAAAGATCACCGCCATCCAAGAATCTCAACATCTTTCCTCTTGATGAATTGATGTGCTCACTCATGACGTACGAAATGCAACTCAAGACCTTTGATCAAGAGGACGTCAAGAAGAAGCCTACATCAATTGCTCTTAAAGCTTCATCTTCAAACCTTGAGTCAAGTGATGATGATGAAGAATTTAATGAAGAGGATATGGCATTGGTTACAAAGAACTTCAAGAAGTTCTTAAGATTTAGAAGAAATGATGGGAGAAGGCAACAAAATGCTAGCAACGAAGAGAGACTTTGCTACAAATGCCACAAGCCGGGACACATGAAGATGGATTGTCCCATCTACAAAAAGGAGAAGAAGGAAAGAAGAGATGTATGGGAAAAAGCTAAAAGAAGACAATTCTCTAAGAAAGAGAACAAGGAGAAGGAAAGAGCAATGAATGCCGAACACACTTCAACATGGAGTGACTTTGATTCAAGTGATGAAGAGAATGATCAAGCAAATGTGTGCTTCATGGCAAATGATGAGGTAAGCTCTTCTTCCGGTAGTGATAGTGATAATGAAAGTTTTGAAGATGCTTATGATAGCTTATATGAGGAATCCAAGAAAATTTTCAAGAAAAATATTATTTTGTCTAAGAAATTTCTTGAAGCTAATAAGCAAATTGAGAAGTTGATAATGGAAAATGATAAGTTGCATGCCAAGAATGAATGCATGTCTAGCCATTTATATGTAGAGCATGTGAATAATAATTTGGTTGAATTTCTTGTTAACACTCCTAGCTCAAAACAAATCTCTTCCAAAACTTTGGCTTTAGAAAAACAAAATGAAGATTTACAAGTTGAGATTTGTGATTTAAGAAAATGTCTTGAAAAATTTGTTGATGGTCAAAACAATTTGGATGTCATGCTTGGACGCCAAAGAATTGGCCTAAACAAAGGCGGTCTTGGATTAGATCCCATGGCCATGCCTCCTAAAGTTTTGCAACAACAAGCTAGGTTGAATATTCTTACAAAACGACCAAAGAACTATTGCACACCTTTTACACATTGTGGTTGGTGCAACAAGAAAGGGCATACGACTAATCATTGTCCTTGTAGAATTGTGTTTGTTAGAGGTAAAAAGAAAATGTGGATTGTGAAAGGTCAAGAATACAAATGCAAGACTAACATCCAAGGACCCAAGAAAATTTGGGTACCAAAAGTCACTACTTGATTTGTGTTTATAGGTATGTCTCAAAGCAAAATCTAGTAGCAAGAAGTGGATTCTTGATAGTGGATGCTCAAGACATATGACCGGCAACATATCTCTTTTCACCTCGATTGATCTTAAGGAAGGAGGAAATGTGACCTTTGGTGACAATTCTCAAGGAAGAATCAAAGGTAAGGGAACTATTGGTAAGGAACCACATTCAATTGAGAATGTGTTATATGTTGAAGGATTAAAGCATAACTTGCTTAGTATTAATCAATTTAGTGATAAAGGTTTTAAAGTTATCTTTGAGGCTTCTCAATGCACTATTTTGGTTGGTAGTAGAGATAATAATGTTTACTCCTTTCAACTAAATGATTTAGCTAACCAAGATATCAAGTGTCTTAGTGCTATTAGTGAAACATCTTGGCTTTGGCATCGAAGACTTGGTCACATGCACATGGAGCACTTGAAAGATATTTCAAGCAAAGAACTTGTGAGGGGTCTCCCGAAGATCAAGTTTGAGAAAGATAAAGTATGTGATGCTTGTCAAATGGGTAAGCAAAAGAAGGTATCTCACAAACCGAAGAAAATGGTATCTACTTCTAGACCCTTGCAATTACTTCATATGGATTTGTTTGGACCAATTCCAACTACTAGTCTTTGTGGTAAATCATATTGTTTTGTTATTGTTGATGACTTTTCTCGCTATACTTGGACTTTCTTTTTGGCTACCAAAGATGAATCTTTAATTGTGTTCACTTCATTTGCAAAACGTGTTCAAAATCAAAAAGGTTATTTGATTACAAACATTCGGAGTGATCATGGTAGAGAATTTGAAAATTCAAAAATAGGAGCCTTGTGTGATGACTTTGGGATATCACATAATTTTTCGGCTCCTAGAACTCCTCAACAAAATGGTGTTGCCGAAAGAAAGAATAGGTCTTTGCAAGAAGCGGCAAGAACAATGCTTAACGAATATGGTTTACCTAAATACTTTTGGGCGGAGGCGGTCAATTGTGCATGCTTTGTTCTTAATAGAGTTATCTTGCGAAAGATTTTGTTAAAAACCCCTTATGAGCTTTTTAATGATAAGAAACCTAAGGTGAGCTTTTTTAGAGTCTTTGGTTGCAAATGCTTTGTTTTAAATACCAAGGATCACCTTAGCAAATTTGATTCCAAAACCTTTGAGGGTATTTTTCTTGGTTACTCTAATAATAGTATGGCTTATAGAGTCTATAATAAAAGTACTTTGGTTGTTGAATAATCCATTAACGTTACTTTTGATGAGACTAATCCTTTTCTTCGGAGGACTAACATTGTTAATGTAGATGACATGGACAATGACTTGAGAACGTTGGACATAAGTGAAACACTACAAGACAACCCCAAAGAAATTGATCTAGGGGAGCAACCATCAAGTTCTCAAGAGGGAAATGAGGAAGCAATCAATGATGCTTCAAACTTGGACAACTCTCAAGAATTACCAAAAGATTGGACTTACAAAAAGGATCATCCAAGCGATCAAATCTTAGGTAATCCTTCGAGTGGGGTAAGAACTCGACGCTCTCTTCAACAACATGTTAATATAGCGTTTCTTTCCCAAATTGAACCAAAGAAATTTTCCGAAGCTCTACATCATGAATCTTGGATGCTTGCTATGCAAGAAGAGCTAGTTCAATTTGAAAGAAATCAAGTTTGGACCCTTGTGCCTAAACCTCAAAACTTTAGGATCATAGGCACAAAATGGATTTTTAGAAACAAACTTGATGAATCCGGAGTCGTGGTTAGAAACAAGGCTAGATTAGTGGCCCAAGGTTATAACCAAGAGGAAGGAATTGATTTTGATGAAACTTATGCACCGGTAGCTAGACTTGAATCTATTAGAATGCTTTTAGCTTTTGCTTGCTATAGAGATTTTAAACTCTTTCAAATGGATGTCAAGAGTGCCTTTCTAAATGGTTTTATTTCGGAGGAGGTCTATGTGGCTCAACCTCCCGGCTTTGAACATGAAAAATTTCCAAACCATGTTTTCCGTCTTAGCAAAGCTCTTTATGGTTTAAAACAAGCTCCTAGAGCTTGGTATGAAAGGCTAAGTAATTTTCTTTTAGAAAATGGTTTTTCAAGAGGAAAACTTGACACCACTCTTTTTATAAAATCTAAGGGCAATGACTTATTGTTGGTGCAAATTTATGTTGATGATATTATATTTGGTGCTACTAATGGATCCTTGTGCGAAGAGTTTGCTTCTTGTATGAGTAAGGAGTTTGAAATGAGCATGATGGGAGAACTCACCTTCTTCCTTGGATTGCAAATCAAACAAAGCAAGGATGGAATCTTTATCAACCAAGCCAAATACACCAAAGAGCTACTCAAGAGATTTGACATGGAAGCATCAAATGCTTTTGACACTCCAATGAGCTCTTCATTAAAGCTTGATAAAGATGAAAAGGGTAAGGATGTTGATATTAAGCGCTATCGAGGTATGATCGGATCACTCCTTTACCTTACCGCAAGTAGACCCGATATAATGTTTAGTGTTTGTTTATGTGCTAGATTTCAAGCTTGTCCTAAGGAATCTCATTTGATTGCCGTCAAGAGAATCCTTAGATATCTTAAGGGCACTCACGATTTAGGGTTATGGTTTCCTAGAAACACTTCATTTTTTGACCTAATTGGTTACTCCGACGCCGACTATGCCGGTTGCAAAACCGAGCGGAAAAGTACTAGTGGAGGTTGCCAATTCCTAGGTCACTCTCTTGTTTCTTGGAGTTCCAAAAAGTAAAATTCGGTTGCACTCTTTACCACCGAAACCGAATATATGGCGGTTGGTGCTTGTTGTGCACAAATTCTTTGGATGAAACAAACCCTTTTGGATTTTGGACTCAAGTATGATCACATACCTATCTTATGCGATAATACTAGTGCCATTGATTTGACCAAAAATCCTATCCAACATTCACGCACAAAGCACATAGAAATCAAACACCATTTTATCCGTGATCATGTGCAAAAAGGTGATATTGTTCTAGATTTCGTGGACACAAATCACCAATTAGCGGATATCTTCACTAAACCTTTAGATTCGAAGAGGTTTACCGCTCTTAGAAGAGAACTTGGCATGTCTTCACCTATGTGACTAAATGTTATATCTCTTGTGCTAATCATGCAAGTTGCACTTCTCATGCTTGAACATTATTTAATATGCCTAAAGCATGCTTTGGTTGATGTTTCTCTTTTCAAAATTGTTGATTTTGTTGATATTCACTCAATCTCATTTGATTTGCACACACTCATATTTCTAAATCCTTTACACTTCCTATTTGTGCTATTTTTGTAAAAGGCGCTTGATACACCTTTCAATGGTTATTCAAGTACTTATGTGTTTATGATTTTGAATGCCCTTGTTGGCAATATTGATTATCCATGAATGGATACATAAGTTGATCACTTTCACACACACCCTTGACCTTTTTCAATGATGTCAAAAGGGGGAGAAACTATTGTTGATTCATATTTGTGTGGACTTGATATGAGCATATATTGCTTAAGTAGGGGGAGTCCTACATTGCTTAAGTTAGGGGGAGTCCTACATTGCTTAAGATAGGGGGAGCGTTTTGTCATGATTTCTTCTCATGACCCCTTATGGTTTTTTAATTGAGATTGTTATGCTTCACTTCGCATATTATCTTATATATCTCATATTATTTGAATCAATGTTTGCCATCATCAAAAAGGGGGAGATTGTTAACCCTACGGTTATTTAATCTAGGATTATATTTGATTTTGATGATAACTAACATTGATGATTTTGCTGTCTAACATGCATTAAGTTGATGAAGCAATATGAACAATCTCATACTCATGCAAACGGATTATTAGACGAGCAACACGATCAAAGACTCTCAACGGAACGCATCAAAGAGGAAATTCGACGATTGAAGTTTTCATGCTTTTATTTCCGTCTTTGTAAACTAGACATAGAGAGATGATCGTTACGATGAATGTATACCTAGAACTTGCCCATAGGTTTCCCTTGCATGCATAAATTTTTTTTCATGCTTTAAAAACAGGAAACTGCATTTTCAGGGATGCAGTCGACTGCATGTTGGGCAGTAGGGTATTACAGTCGACTGCATTGAATGCAGTCGACTGCAATACTTCCAGTAGCCCATTACAGTCGACTGCATTGAATGCAGTCGACTGCAAGTTGGAAATTTGAATTTCCAACGGCTACTTTTTGGGTTACAGTCGACTGCAATGGGCATTGCAGTCGACTGCATTTACCGTTTGGCGCATTTAATGCCCTACCTAACCCCAAACGGTCATATTAATTCCCAGCTCTATAAATACTCATCTTGGGCATTGTTTTCATTCATCAATTGCATTCAAAGCTCTCCTATCTTTCATATTCTCAAAGATCAAAGCAATTGTTCAAATCTCTCTTGTTTTCATTGATTTCTCATCCTTTTCAAGAGAGCATTTATAGTGGCTTACATTAGAGAGAGATACACTTTTATAAGTCATCATGCACTCATCTCTCTTGTTCTAGTACTTCAACTTGTACTCATCTATTTCTTTAGAGTGAAATCTTGTACTCATTTCTTCATTGAAAGGTTCTTATATCAAAGCTTGGGATTGTCAAGCTTTGGAGCTTTGGGTTTGTCAAAGCTTGTTCTTGATGTGGGCATAGCATCAAGGGATTGTAAGAGGTTCGATCTTGACCCGTAAGGAAGATCATACTAGTGGATTCTAGGGCCTTTCAAGGGACTTCCTTGAAGGGGTGGATGTAGGCTTGTGGGTATATCAAGCCGAACCATTTAATTCTTCTTGTCAAGTATCTCTAAACCATTCTCTCTTTACATTATTGTTTTACATATTGTGTTGAGATTGGTTGTTTGTTTACTTGAGTTTTTGAGTTTGAGGTTTGTTGGTTGTTATATTTTAAAGTAGTCTTAAAACCCTATTCACCCCCCCTCTAGGGTTATTTTATTGGTTTCAATAGTGGTTGTTATAACATATATTCCTTTCTTATACAGAATGCATATAAGGAAAATTTTGAGGCAAACTCCTAGGCAGATGGTAGCCAAGCAATGTACGAGATCTCTGTGGTTAGAAGCTATAGGGGGTCCTAAAAGATAGTATCCTCGGCCGCCCTCGTTAATCTGCACGTTCATTTTAGGCAGACAAAAGTCATCAGGTGTAAGCAGTTGTAGCGGTACTCGGTTTCAAGAGACGGATGCAGAACGCATATAAAGACTTGTTAAAGCAAAAATGGCTAAGATGATCCGACAAGGTCAAATTATGGTCGGAGCCGGACAACAGGTAATACCAACTAGTCTTTGGTTGTTTCCTTTTTATAGTGTAAGATGTGCTTATCATTATACCAATTTTTAACCTTATCTGCTCCTTCCTTGTCCCAACATCTCTCTATCTCATATTCTTCTCCTTTTCTCCATACTGTTTACCAAGTCTAGTCAAATGAGAACCATTGATTGTCTGATTTATGAATACAATTACCGTATGCAAAGTGTAGGGTTGATGTTAGGTAGGTAGCTGATTACTATTAGCTTTTAGCTCCAAATAGGCATGCGGCAGATCAAACAAAACAGAACAGCGTAGGTGTTGCAGCATCATCATCTTTGGATTTACCTACTACTCTGGGCATATCTTCAGCAAATTCACCACGACCTTTCTTAAAGCGGTCCTTTGATTAAGAATTACTTGACCACAGCATGTCTGTTAGCTTTTTGTCCCTCCCATCCTTTTGTATTAGGGGTAATTAGCTAATGACCCCATGTACTATAGGCAGTGTGCGATTTCTCCCCCTCTACTTCAAACTTAAGCACTAAACCCCCCACACTTACGTAAATTGGGCACGTTAGACGGAAAACATAAGTTTTAACATCACGTGGTCAACAAACGCATTGACTAACCTTTTTTTAAAAACAATAACATTTTTGCCCCTTCTCCTGGTGTCTTCCCTTCGGCAATTTCTCGTAAATGCTCCCCTAGGAGGTACAAAACACTCCCCTATCCACCAATACATCATGAAACTTTTCTTTATGATAACATTCTCCGAAAAAACCGCAAAACACAACAAGTAAAACTTCAATTCAGGAATGAGCTTCTTATAATTTGTCTGAAAATCCTGAAATGCCAAGTTATTCTCAAAAGCTGGATTCTTGTACAGTTGGGGCATTTAGTCGAACACCTTATCCGCAAGAATTTTCTTGGTCTGTCCGGATCCATTTGGCCACAGATTCCGATGTAGGTCCTTTTTTTGCGACTGAAATGTGGGTCGAAGTGATTTGGAGCTTCAATACCCTCTGACGTTCAAGCCTTCTCATTTGACTCATTGAAAGAAGTCACGGAATGTCTTTTGGAGATGAACCATGAGGTTGTTAAGGTGATCTTAGAGTGCAAGAAAGACATATGGAAAAATCAAGAATTGTTTGAGCTTGTGGAAGAGTACTTTGAGAATAGCTTGCAAACTCTGGATTTTTGTGTTGCATTAGAAAAGTGCCTTAAGAGGGCTCGTGATAGCCAGCTGCTTATCCTGGTTGCGCTTTAGCAGTTTGAAGAGGAGGATGGGGTTGAAGAGAATAGGTATACAAGGACACTAGAGGAACTAAGGAACTTCAAAGCTGCTGGTGACCCTTTCACTGAGGACTTCTTCCAGATTTTCCAGTCTGTATACATGCAGCATATGTTAATGCTTGAAAAGTTGCAAATTCGAAAGAGCAAGCTCGATAAGAAGCTCAAATCAGTTCATGCTTGGCGAAAGCTTTCGAGTGTCATCTTTGTAGCTACTTTTGCAGCTGTGTTGATTTGTTCTGTAGTGGCTGCAGCAATGGCTGCCCCTCCTATTGCAGCTGCTCTTGCTGCAGCATCTTCCGTTCCACGGGGTTCAATGGGAAAGTGGATTGATTCTCTTTTCAAGAACTATGAAACCGCTGTGAGGGCCCAGAAGGAGGTTATTAGCTCTATGCAAGTGGGTACTTATGTAGCTATTAAGGACTTGGACATCATTCGAATAATAATTGATCGGTTGGAGACCAGTGAAGGGATCATCGGATTGACAGGGAGGGGCAACCACCCAGACATCCCAGTTCTCCCTGGAGCCTCATTCTTTGAGCCAAACCCCACCCAGAACCAGTAAATGGCTAGATCTGTTCAGCCCTCCATGTATATATTTATATATTTACGATTAACAACCACCGACGTTTATGTGTTATAAAGTGGTAGAAGGGCATTTTGGTCAATTTCCGTAAACACAGCTAGTTTTGAAGTTTTCCGTTAACTGTGCTCAATTTTCATAACTGTGGGGAGGTTTAGTGCTTAAATTTGAAGTGGAGGGGGGCAAATCGTACAGCGTGTATAGTACAGGAGATCATTACCTATTTAACCCTTTGTATTATTCTTCTCGTGTTCTAAACTTCTATGTTCAACTACCATCAACTGTGATTCCTTGTCCTGCCACAGTTCCATCCATGATTCATATGGATTTTTGCTATGGACATCTTGGTTTACCGTGATTCTTTATTGGTTTACATCGTTACTTTCGTAATTTCTTTGCTTGATCATATCATATTCGATAAAAATGAGATGCCGTCATTCTTTTTAGATTATTCCTTCGATACTTTTGTTTGGCCAGAAGGATAATCCACTTGGATCGCACCCATCTAGCATCACTGCAAGGACAACATTGATACGCTTAGGAGTCATTTTTTCCTATTTTTGGTTTTCATCTTTTTGCATGTTATTTTGCTGAAATTCATGTTCTTGACCATTTTTAGGTTACAGGAGGACTAATTTATCAGAAACTGACTAACATTCAAGTTCAATCATATTGACAGGTAAGTTGCTGGAAGTAAAATGTAATTTTTTTTTAAAATGGCTCCTCAGTTGCTTTAATTTCATGTAAAAAAATTAAGAGTTCTTTTTAGAGGCAAATATTCATAATATGGTTGGTGATTCCATAAAATGATTGAGTAGTGAGTTCGATCATCTAACAGGTTCGGTACCAAAATTGTTACACAGTTGGAATACCCTGCTTATTGGTTACACATTTGGAATACCAAAATTGTTTTATATTTTGTAGGTGAAATTCTCTTGATTTATATGTAAGTTGATATGCTAGTACACATTTAATGTGGGCTATTTTCTTAAGTGGTTATATATGATGGTCAGCTTTGGGCTAGGGGTGGAGTTTGTTATGACTCCCCCAACTGTTCATTACATAGTAGCTATAGTAGCAAGTGCGAATTGAGGTCAATATGGCATAGTAGCTGTGTGTAGCTTAAAGAACCCATATGCTGAAGTTTGTTATGATTGTCCATGCGAAACAGCCTTCTTTCACAAATAATTTAGTCTCTGATCTTGATTTGATTATATCAGTGTGGATAAGGTATTACTATAATTATGTTGAATTATTTTTTGGCTTCATGCAGAGCGGTATTGTGCCTAATGTCGATATTCTCAAGGCGGTAAGGACATTGTTGGACCCAACATGCCTTCAACAAGGGATGCAGAATATGATGGTGACGACGTTGATGGGTTTGAAGACCAGTGTGTTCTTGGTTGGTCCTACTGTAGTTGTTTTGCTCGTGAACTATTTGACTCATTTTTTTATTTTTGGTTCAAGACAATGTCTATTTAATGGAGACTTGATGTTTTTATTTGTCACTTTGACATGATTGTTAGTTAAATGAGTTTTGGAGTGAATTATGTTTATAATTTGATGATATAACTACCTGGGACAAAATACAGCCTACTGGTCAATCCAAAACACAGGTTAGTGACCGCAAAATTCAGTCGCCAAATAATTATAAGCGGTCGCTAAATAAAGCAATGAATTCAATTGCAAAAAGAATTGCGGTCGCTAAAAGATATAGCGATCGCTAAATACGAAAATATATTTATTGCCAAAAATATTTAGCGACCGCCTGCAATCGCTAAATTGGCCATAGTTGTTCCTAAATAAAAAATAATTTAATTTAAAAAAGTATTTTGTGATCGCGCTGTCGCTAATTGTGGTCAACGCAGTCGCAAAATGCTAACGACCGCAAAGTAAATACGGTTGCTAATATTTAGCGACTTGGCCTCTAGCGACCAAAGTTGCGACCGCCGTTTGCAGTCGCTAAATAGGATTAGCAACCGCCTTTTCATGTCTAGTGACCGCGACCGACGGTTGCTGAAGCCCCTATTTCTTGTAGTGAAATGAGGTTTAGTAGAAATATTTTCCGTCCATTTTGCTTTGTTAACTCTTGTAGAAAGAGGTTTAGTACAAAAAAAATAAAAATTTGTCCAAGGGGGTAAATTGCAATAAAGGTATAATACGGGTGCAAAGTGATATTTGTCCAAATAGGGGATCAAATGCAAGTTTGATACCGTATTAAGTTACAAATCTCTCTATCTTAAAAGTAGTTTCTACATATTTTCATTCCAAAAATGCCCCTGCTTCAGAAAACATTTTTAAAGAAAAGCTCACGCTGCATCTAAATGGCGGGAGAGCACCAAACCGTTACCTTTCTGTTGAAATCCTCAAACGAGAATGGCAGTGGCCACCAACATCTCGCACATTGTTCTCCTGCCATATTCTTCCTAGCATGCGATGAAGCTCATATTGCCTGCTCCCAGATTCGTTCTATCCAATGTCAACCTCACTCTCCCTCTACCCAGCACCGCATCCCTGAAACGACCCATGCCACGCTCGTCAAAACATTGCCAACATTCAATTATATCTTCAAAATATCCTATGTCACGCACATCAAACCATCACCAACGTTTGGTTAACATTAATATGCAATTAATGTTCTTTCGAAGTTGAAATTATAGGAATTACACTGGTAAATGTTCATAAAGACAGCCTTTCACTCCAATGGCACCATCATAATTTAGTGGAGTCCTTCAATTTTATTTAGACACATTGAATTTGTGCCTTTTTTTAATTTGTTTGAATCAGTATCCTCTATTATTCGTAACCTTCGTGTGTCTTATCTCTTTTGTGCAGCAATTATTGGGAGATACATAGCTTATCTGCAAGGTTTACTCCAGCGAACAAGAAAGGGGTATGTTTGCTTTCATGCATGTTTTGGACCTTTGGGTTAATCAGCCTCTCCGTTTCCTTTTTATGGGTTTACTGTTTATAAAGTTACCTTGCATCCTTCGTTTTAGCTTTATCTACGTCAATTTTGCTTCTCATTCGATCTCTTGATATGTTTTAATAAATATAGTAGACATTATCGTGGTTGGTCTATGTGAACATCATGGCAATGGTTTATCCATGTTAACATTATGGTAATAATCAATATGATGCACACAATTACAATGGTCTAGGTGATACATCATGCAACGTCTATAATATCCCGAACTTTGGGAGCGGGATAAAATAACTATCGGTGCTCCGAAAAATAAATGGGCGTTAAATTTGAGTAATTCTCAGGTATTAGTAGAGTGTTGAAGCTTAAGATAATTTCGGTCAAAAATGTAGTTGTTGAAAATTTTGGGGTCATTTTGTAAATTTTTTAAATTTGAGGGGCCATTTTGCAAATTATAGAAATTTGTACCTAGGTGTCAATTTCTTGGAAAATTTTCTGAGTTGATGCCACCTCTTCCTTGTTATTTGATGACTCATGACAAGTAAATTATAACTTAATGATTTACAACAAAAGAGGAAAGAAAAAGAAATACAAAACAGAGAAACAGGAAGAAAGAAGAAATGAAAAAGAGAGCAGGGAGAGAGCTCGGGGGAAAAAAGAGAGGAAGAAGGGGGAAAGGGGAGAGAAATTGGGCTAGGTTTCTTTCAAAGTAATCCCCCTACCTCTGGGTGTGTGTTTTAGTATGTATTTCAGTGTGTGTTAGAATGAATTTAGTGTGTGCTTAAACTGTGCGTGCACTGTGTGTGTGTGTGTCGTGAATGTGGCTGTGCAAGGGGGGATTGGTACATGCTTGGGTGCCTCGGGTGAGGATTAAGGGGAGTAAAATATGGTGTTTTAGCATGTATCAGTGTGTGTTTGGGGCCATGAGTGTGTGTATGCAGTGTATGTGTGTGTTTTGCCGCAGGTGTGTGTTTTGCCGCAGGTGTGAGGGGGAGTCTCGGTTATGGTGTAATTGTGTAGGTTATGTGCGTCTATGTGTGATTATGTGTGTGTGTGGTGGTCTTAATGTGTATGTAAGAGTAGACTGGGTGATAGAGATGTCAAATGGGCCGGGTGGCCCGCAGGCTGGCCCGGCCCCGCCCTTTTTGGCCCGGGCTGGCCCGGCCCCTTTTTTGCCCGGACTGGCCCTAACCCTTAGGGCTTGGGCCAGGGCCAGGGCCAGGCCGAATTCTTTGAGAAACAGGCCCGGGCCCGGCCCGGCCCTAAAACGGCCCTTTTTTGGCCCGGCCCTAAAATGGCCCGGGTTTGGCCCGGCCCGGCCCGGCCCCGTTAGCCCCCCCTAATTTTTTTTTCTTTTCTATTTTTCTCGTTAGATCAGTATTTTCCAAGTGTCGAGGGAAAGATCTACTGGGAGGGCTTCATACCGGAATCAACACAAAGTATATAGCCAGCACTAGCACAATGGTACTCTTTCCTGCAACTCTTTTGCAATGATGATCACTTCTTCTCTTTTTGTTAGTGAGCCACTTTATTTCAACTGTCCTCCTCTTTTCCATGCAATTACTTGTAAGTTAGGGAAACTATATGGTGCATTTCCTAGTGGTTTTGAATCCACCACAGAATTACTACCAAATGAGCAAAATTCTTTACTGTGTCCACCAAAACCACCCATTGTTTTGTAAAGCTTTGTGGTTTTATCAAATCACTATGTTTGATCATCTGATAGTAATTTTTGAACATTTTATAGTAACTTTTGCACATTGAGTAGTCAAAACGCTAGCTAGGAATATTAGTGTATGGTACATTTAAAACCACCAAAATGTACCAACCATTTTTAAGTTTGTTCCTGCAGGTTGAAGAGTACAGTGGACTATCCCTGCAACCTCATAAAGCCATTGTTGGAGCTAATGCTTTTGCTCATGGAAGTGGAATCCACCAGGTTAGTAACTATGAACAAAAAATTTTGGATTGGGCCCGGGCCCGGCCCAAGCCCGGCCCTAAATATTGGGCCTAGGGCCTGGGCTTGGACTGGGCCCATATATCCCAGGTTTTAGGCCCGGCCCGTTTTTCATTTGTGAGGCCCGGCCCCGGCCCGATTTCATTGAAGGCCCGCTGGGCCTGGGCCGGGCCGGCCCAAGCCCGGCCCATTGACAACTCTACTGGGTGAGGGTTGGGAGTGTTTTCAGTGTGCCCGAGGGTGTGCAGGTGTGTGGAATGTGTGACGGTGTGTGTGTTTTCTCGGGTGTGTGTGTGTGTGTTGTAAGTAGTTATGGGTGTATACATGTGTTTAGATGTGTGTTGTAGGTGTTTTAGTGGGTATGTTATGTGTAGCTGTGTAAATGGGTTCGGCAGTGTGAGAAAGATGAGAAGTGCGTGTGCGTGTGCGTGTGTGTTTAGGTGTTATAGTGTGGGTGTAAATCTAAATAGTACTTGTAATTGTCGCTAAAGGGGGTGCTTAGGCAAATATTCTTAATCCGATTTTTTATAAATAGTTAGGGTCAAAATCTGACAAAGTCCAAAACAGTAACCCCCGGTATTTTTACGAGACGTATGCAGTTTTGGATATGATAGGGGGTGTTTGGGTAATTATACCAAGTCCGGGGGGTGTTTTTGTAATTTTTCACACCACTAGCGAGCTGAGTGAAAGCGTAGTTAAGTGTTTGGAATTGATCTATTGTTGTTTCATTTATTTAGATACGGTAGAAGGTAACTAAGATTAGATTAAGAGAAAAACTTTCGGATTTGATTAGCTGTTCTGTAAGTGACCTGTTGATTCAACTAGTGTTTCCATAAAGCATATATATTATTTACTTTTCATAAGCACTGTTTATCAGCTATGAACTATTTTGGCTATTTACCTGCTTTTGCCTCGGAGAAATTTTTTTTGTCAAAAAGCTTGTGGCGATACTTATTTTCTTGTTAAAAATCGGACCAACATGTAGATGATATTTTGTTTGAAGTTATAATGGATTTTGGATTTGAAGCGCTCGGTGCAAATGAGATGTTTGGTTGTTGATCTATTATGATTATGAAGAGTTCGGAAAACTATTGATATGTTGTGAGATGGTTTGACCATCAGTGATTGAAGGATTATATTGTGATAAACGGAAATGTGGTTTTTGCTTACTCGGTTGTTGTTTCCCATATCTAATGGGGGAAAGTTTGATTGTGGATCCAGGTCAATGGGGAGTTGTACGTTGACGTAATGCGCATTACTACTTTAAGTGGTCGCCCCTGCTTCCACTGTGATCATTATCCCAAGATGGGATTTCGGGTCCAAGTCAGTGGGATAATGTACGCTGACGGGTCCAAGTTAGTGGGAACAAATGCTGATCTCAGCATATTGTTTGAGCCGGTGTTTGGTTGGAACAGTTTGGTGATGATGTTTTTGGGTTAACTGATTTTTATGCCCTCGGATTTGTTCCCTTTATTCTATTATGTTTTACAGAATGATTTCTTATAGATGTGAGTTTTTACTCCGTGATTTCATCTCGTAAATTGCTATATTGTAACTTGAGTTATTATTTTGACGTGCTATGGTCCAGCTAGTTGAATCACTGGTTACTTACTGAGCACGTGAAAGCTCATTCATTACTTATCATTTCGAGTTAAAGAGTAAGGCAAGGATGACGGGCGTGGGATTAGAATTTAGAGTGGAGCTCCAGACACTACACTAGACGACGTTGAATCCTACCCTATGTGTGGTTGTAAGAAGGGTCGTAATGAGTTTACACTAGACGACGTTGAATCCTACCCTAGGTGTGGTTGTAAGAAGGGTCGTAATGAGTTAGGACATGCAGTTATATATGGAGTTGTGGTTGGGTTTCAAGTAGCATGGTTGTTGCCTTTAGAGATAATTGCATAGTTGTTGATAAATGTTTATTTGTATTAAGATTAGAACTGAAGTTGTTACTTTTGGAGTTGTATAAAATTTAGTTTTAGTGGGTAAGGCCTGTCAGAGCCCTTGGTGGGAGCCCAATGGGCTTGCGGCCGGTCATGGACCTGGTTCACGGGCTCACCCGTGGGTTCGGATCGTGACAACATCTGTGTGAGCAATTAGTACATCATGTGGATTGCAAGAAGTTGGTAGAAATGAGGATGGTGATAAGTGATTGGCAGAGTGGTTCTTGTGCGAAACTCAGGGTACGAATTAGAGGGACTACATTTCTTGTGGGGGAGTGGTCCTTAAATTTGATCCATAGTTTTTCTGCCAAACAGTTGCGTGCTTACCTTTGTCCATATTTGGGGTGTCTTGGGCAATGCCCATTTCGGTTTCTTCATGGCTATATTTATAAGTTCAGGGGTGTGTTTAGAAGCCTTGGCATCACAGCTTTTGAGCCCCTACTTTATGTCTCATGTGGTGTCTTTGCCACGAACGTAATGGTGTCGTGTCTATTCTACATGTGAAGCAATTCTCTTTCCGGTATCCATGTTCTTTAATGTCAGACGCTTGTAACAACTTCTTCAGATTTTTGTTGAACTTCTTTTTTTCATGCTTTAGATTAACACTTTAGGGTTCACGATCTTAATTGTTGTGTATATGGATTCCCCCTGTATCCACTTTTTTCTTTTCTAATAGAGTCTTATGCAATGAAATAACAGAATGTGTTGCGAAAGTTGGAAGAGGGAGATTTGCAAGCGTGAGATCGAGAGTCTAACTCTCACTAATGACATATGAAACTCTATCTCCATGGGCAATAATTGCGGTTCCAGATAGTACCAAGAGAGACAAAAGTGGTTTCCTGCGTTTGTAGCTAGAGAAGTTGAAATTGAAAAGCTTAGGAATCATACTTATGTGAATGTACGTATCAACAGGTTAACTTACCAACAAAACCAAGATGAGATAGTCCTTAAAGTCCAATGCCACTTAGGATAAACTAAGTCTTCAAGTCAGCATGAGGATCATCGATGGCTTTTAAAGCCCCGAATGTACTTGCACATATCTCCATTAGTCTAGCAAAAGGGATTCTAGTTGTTGTTGCTCTATCGCCAAATGGCTGGAAATGGTAACAAAAGGGATTCGAATTGTATAGTGGACTTACACGTAATATATGTATCTGAATTGTTAGCCAATGCAATCATGCATAGATATCTTGTTCTTCACCAACCAATCATGCTTAAGTTATAGTTTAAATTTGCACATGCATTTTTTGTGTGAGCCATTAGTAGATCATCTGGACTGCAAGATGATGCACTTGGTCAAAATTAGGATGGCGATAAGTGTTCACTAGATTACTTCTTGATCAAAATAAGATATTGTGCCTTAGAAGAGCTAGAATTTCTGCGGCAGTCGAGGTACAAGAGCTCGATCCGTTGACATTTGTAAGAAATTTTTGGTCTTTTGCATCCTCTGCATTAGGGGTATCTTGGGTGATGCCAAATTGATTTCTTCTTCGCTTAATTTATGGGTTCAAGGGTGTGATTAAAAGCCTAGGTATCTCTGCTGAGAACAGCTCTTCTTTGTCTCTAGTGGTGTCTTTGACATCTTTGCTGTATTTATGGGTTCAGAGCTGTGTTTAGAAGCCGTAGCGTCACCGGTGGATCGAGGCTCCTATGTCTCTACTATTTTAGTTCAACATCTTTGTTGCATCCACATCCTCAGTCTTTACACTTCTCTAGCTAATTAAGTAGAAATTTGCTGAGCAAAAAGAGTGGGATACCTTACCAAACTGTCATTTGACTGAGTAAGCCTCCAATTGATCTTAAACATCTTATGTTGCTTTTCAACTTATGTGGTAAGATTGTTGATTTGACAAAGAGAGATATCTCCTAGAGGACTGTGATTTCTATGCAGAGAATCATTTTGTTGCAAAAAAATGCTTGTATAGAATGCTTTAAAGAAAATGGTGTCATTTTGGATAAAAAATGTTCATACCCGCCTATGAGCTTGTGTGCATACTCGTGTCCCACTGATGTTCTAATTATGTTTTCACATAATAGCCATTCTCAGTAATTCTAGAAGAGCAAATATGCTGGCCGCTACTGGTTCCTCAACTTGTTTTGAATATTCATGCACTTGACCAAAGGTATGCTTCCATTCCAACACCAACAGCGTACCTTTCTTTTGTTCGTGCGCCATTGCTTTGAACAACTGCCAAGAAACAAGAAATGCAAGGTATGACTTGCCATGACTAGGATGTCTATAAGTTTTCTCTTATACAGAAGCTTATCTACTCACTTGACATAGTATTTGGACTATTATTGAGGATACTTTCTAATTATAATGCTCTAATTTACCTTAGCTAATAAAAGATGAAACTTGCAATTTTGACAGACTTCTTCCATCTTTTACCTTTGGAAGATCCGGCTCAAAGAATAAGTTAAAGAGCATGAGTCTCTAAGTTAGTATGTGTTGTAAATTGTGAGTTAGCCAGCAGAAGAGTGATAAGAGCTAAATAAATTTAAGATAGAAGCATGTTAAAATTACATATAAAACAGAGAAGTAAAAGCTCCAGCCAGATTTTCTCCCCAAGGTTCAAACTCTGACGGGCTCTCGTGAAATAAGGTAGTGTAAGAGACGATTAGTCACTTGTTGGATAGAAGTGGCCCTACATCTATACTAGCGCAAGAGCACCTCAAGTGGGATAAGCAAACTGATATGGGGTGAATGGACTGAAAAGTCGGCTAAGAAGTAGTTAACTTGTGGGAAGCAGCAAGTTACAACTGATATGAGATGATCTTGTCAAATTCATTTCTATGGGGCGGAGTGAATTTGCAAAAGGCATCTTGATGGGTGCTTGTGGGTTGCCCGAACGTCAATTTATGATGTCATCATGGTAGCGTGTCACCATTTCCAACATCTTATTTTATTAGCAACGGGTACTTTGACATTTAATGTCACGTTGAGCTGATGGAAACTGCTTTCAGGAGGTAGTTCCTAGATTAAGAGTTGAAAGCTATAGACGACAATGAAGCTGTGTTGTTTGAGACTTAATGTTTCGTCACTTTGATTATCAAATCCATCTATGAGTGATCACCAACAGAGAAAGGATTCTGGTCCTAGCTCTGGAAATGAATTTGCGAAGGTGAAAATGTTGGATTTAGCTAACCAGCTCCTTTAAAATCAGTCGTCAAGTGGTTTGTAATCTTTAAAGGGAATGAAAAATCTCCGCATTAGCATTATGCTCTCTCTAGATATGGGTGATTCTACATGGTTGGGCAAGAAAACTTTGGCAATCATTATGCACATAAGATGGGGGAGACTACAACATCCATTTCTAGGATTAGATTTCAGAAATTGTTCAATCATGCTAAAAAGAATTGCCTTCTTGAGACAGAAAAAACTTATACAGAACAAAAAAGAAGAAAAGTAAGGATAAGGCAAGAAGGAGAGTTTCCCCTTTTTCTCCTAGTGATAAGTAAGGAGAAGAACTTCCATTCAAAGAAGGTCCTTATTGAGCCAAAATAAGAAGGGCTTAATAGCAAAAGAAAATAAGGGAGTCTCCTCATATAGACCCTCTTGTGTTTATATGTTTTTATTGCTTTCCGTGGAAGGCTTGGATTCTCATTTCCTTCAAATGCTTACGTGCCTTAATGGTTTTTATTTTTTAAGCCACTCAAGAAAACAAAATGATCTTAACATCAATCTCTAAATACCAAAATAGCTATTAAAACATGTTTCTTCGTTCTCTTGCTGATGAATTCAAAATTCCTACAACTCTTACTAACATAGGCATCATAAACTTGTTGGGGCTTGGCACTTTTGGTTTGAACTGCGGAGCAAATGCGAAGCACGTCGCACAGGTAATCAATATGGTCTTGTGTGTTCAATGGTTAGCAGTATGATAACATTACCTTTTTATGCTGTTGACCTATGGAATAAGCTGCTCAACATAAGTAAGGATTACAAAAGGGTTGATAACTAACACAATGGTTTTAACTAGCATGTTAATTAGGTTACCACATATGATATGCAAAAATTTACGATCTCTATTGATGTTGTTATCTTTGTGCCTTGGCTAGGTAGTAATAGCTAATATCAATGACACAACCATAATTGTCTCTCAATCGAGCCCTCTCATGGAAATCCACATCTAGAGCTTTCTCCCATTAGTAGTTGTGCTTAGTTTGGAATTATATCCTTCTTTTGTAGCATGGCGTTGAAGATTGCTTTTGTGTTAATGGTAAAACTGATAGGCAGACTTAAAGTGCATTGGCTGCCGGTGTTGGAGAAAATATTGAATTGAAAAGTTTGGGATACGATGAATTCGATTGAGCATTAAAACTATGCCAAGAGCATAGCAAGAGACTTTGCTTGCCCCATGCATCTGATGCCCCTGTCCATGATCAATTAAGAGCAGTTAAGATATTTACGGTTTTCTCTTAGAAAAAGGTGTGCAATATTTTACTCCTTAGTCCATAAAGACGTGACATCGTTAAGTTATATTTTGCATTTGGAACAATTACCATTTAAATTGTTATTGCATGCCTATAGACATAGCAAGTCTTCCTTATCAGATTGTTTTACAATTGACTCTACTTTGCCTTGCATATTTGGAGGCCACCTTTTCATAGGAACAACAAAAAAAAATTCTTTATGTGGACTGCTATCCATGGATTTAGTCAAAGGTTTCAAATTTTAAAGTTACAAGTGTTGCAGCCTTTGTGAACATCTAATTTCTGGTGATCTTACAGGTAGCATGTCAAAACATGTACGCAAATGAAAAAAATGGGAGACAAAGCGTAACGATGATATGAATAGGTACGTTTGACTAAGTGCTTAAGAGTGTTCTTATTATGTGGAAAAGGTCTCTACTAACAATAGGAAATCAAAGCGCAAGAATCTGAATGAAATTGTCAACAAAGCAGAAATGTAATGGATGCCCAAAGTACATCATGCCACCACTAGAAGTGTAAATTACTTTAATCTATTCCATTGCACTTTATCTTCTTGATGATACAGGATCGAATACTTGTGGAAGGATTTTTATATTCTTTATTGCAGATAAATACTAATATTATAGGTTACGATAGGATGATTATTTTAATTCATGCATATTTGAGAATAAAGATTTACCTAGCACTACTTTGCTTGTTGTGATGCTCTAAAATTATATATTAACTGTTTTTCAGAGACATTTTTATTTGTACTAAAAATTTCAGCTTGGTACAAAATTTTGTCATATGCACAGTTCCCATATTTTGGCATTGTACTACAAGAATTTCTTGCACAGACATCCACATGTGCCGTCCATGTCACCTGGGGGGGGGGGTCAATATCGCCAAGCATTTTCTTTCGATGATAAACATTCTTCATTTTATATCGGCCTAAATTTCAATTTTAATTAGCACTGGTCAATACTTAAAATAATCTCTTCTTCTATTTATCAGTCTTTCTTTCTAACAAGTTTAACCCACCATACTTTCAATCTTTTACAGTAGAGCCGCCACCGCTTGGATCAGCACCACTCGCGACCACAAATTCTAAGAAGTTATATCAATAGTTGCATCCCCATACCATCACTTACACACACCCGAATCAAACTTGCCATCGTGACCTCTCCAACGAGGTTGCTGACCACCATACTCACAATCTATAAACACCAATACCTCCAACGAATGTCGACTACCATGTCAACTAAATCTCCAAGCGCCAATATTATCATACAGATTTGAAACCCAAAATCTACTATATAATATGAGAATAAGAAACAGTTTACTATTGATCAAAAACCAATCGACTTATTCATCAATTGCAGCAACTCTACAGTTAATTATTCAACTTTTGTTACTAATCGGCCCCTTTACAAACCTATAGTCCCCGGATGGTTGTTTGCTTATCGGATTCAACAACCCATCATCTAATGATGTATCATCATTTTTACATATAAATGAATCTAGCAAACTCATATGGTGTGAACCAAATTTTGGAGTCTATGTAAGGACCTAAAGGATGCCGGACAAAGAAAAAAAGGGGAGGGTTATGTCATGGCTTTTGACATTTAGATTGAGTGGCAGTGGCTAGCCATGGGTGGTCAAGAGAAGAGATTAGGATAACAATGATGTCAGAAAAGTAGGTTCGTAGGTGACATGGATGTGCCAGTCAGTTGCCAGGTGTTTAGTTATGGGACATAGTAAGGGTGGAGTAAGGACAAAGAACAAGGCTTCATTCCCAAATAGGGCATTAGCATTGGTATTGGCAGTGTTGCAAGGTCAAGGAATGAGGAAAATACGGCAGGCAGTCGATTGTCCAAACTAAGGTCCGAGAGTCACGGTCCAAATGCAATGGTTCAAATGTCACGGTCCAAGTCAGGGTATTGATTCAAAGTCCAAGTTCAAGAACTTTCTCTCCCTATAATCTCTTGCTCTGGATTGTAGAGTGAGAAAGTGGTTTTAGGATTGCTCAGTGTGTGTTTTAAGAGTTCTGTGTGTATGATTGATCATGGGTAGGGGGCTGTCCATGGTTGTATAGGGGTGTGGGTTTAAGGGAAAATTGGTATGTATATGTGAGTGTTTACTGGGTTGTGGGTGATGTAGGTGTGTGTGTGTGGGGTAGGAGGTGGGGGTGGGTGGGTGTGTGTCTGTGTGAGTGGTGATGGTGTGTGTGCTGTGTATGTGTTGCGTGACGGAAGCAGGGGAAGGGGAGCAGTTGTGGCCGTTTGGGTGTGATGTTGTAGTGTTAGTGTGTAGGTAGGAGTATATGGGTGCATTGTGTGTTTTTCAGTGGGTTACCAAGCGATTTGTGTGTGTTTTGTGTGTGAAGTTGGGTGTGTGTGTGTGTGTGGTTGTGTGATTATGTGTATTTTAATGTGTTTCAAGTGGATTAAAGAGTGTTTGGTGATGAATCAGTGAGTGTATGTGAGAAGTGAGTGTTCATATGCTTTGGTAGAGAAGGGGGGAAAAGGAAGAAGACGAACTATGTGTTTTCAAGGTGAATTGGTGTGTGTTATGATGTGAATAGTAATTGTTTTTGTCACTAAAGGTGGGGGTTATCTAGGAAGTTTTAATCCGAATTTTTATAATTAGTTAGGGTCAAAATTTGACAAAGTCTGAAACGGTAATCCCAATATTTTTACGAGACGTACATTCCGGAAATTTTTGGGATTTTTCGGTGTATGATAAGGTTGCTAAATTAGGTTATCGATTATAAGGAATTCTCGAATTATTTGACATAGCAGACCAAGTTATTTTAATCTAATTTTTTTAGAAAATTCTTATTTTACTGATATGTTTCATCGTCTAAAATTTTGTGTCATTCAGAGGTCGATATAGCTATTTTTAGCAGAACCTGCTTCTAAGTTCTCGGTCTAGACACCAGATCAAAATTTTCGAGCAAAATTTTTTTTAACTACTTTTTAGCCCAAATATGACTTCAAGATGCTTAAAATAGTTTTTAAGATGTTTTTGAGATTTTTTCGGTGTCGGGAATCCCTAGGGGATATTTTGGTAATTTGCCACCCAGATGGGGTATTTTAGTAATTTTACCTATAAGAGGTATTTTTTAGTAAATTCACATACGGTAAGGATATTTTAGTAATTCTATTTATGGAAAGGCGATTTTGGTGATTGAAGTGTGAGAGGATGTTTTTGATAATTTTACACATAAGGGGTATTTTGATAATTTTACATACTCAAAGAGAGGGCCGTTCTGGGAGTATGTGTGAGTTAGTATTGAATTCATAATATCATAGTATATATTGTATACTAATAAATGGATTGTTCTATATAGGTTAAAGCAACAGACGGTTTGACTAACTTAGCTTCGAATCCAGGTAAGGGATTCTATCTGAACCCCAGGTAAGAATTTTTATCCAAATCTTAATTTCAATAACATGTGCTTATTCTTTTGATTTGCTTATGGCTATTGTCGAACATTGAGTTACGTATTGATATCAACATGTTATTGTCAAGCAAACCCTAATATTGAGCCTGAATCGGTTGTTTGAAAATTTTATCGATACTTGTCTGTTATTGCATACTGAGCAAATTCGATAACTGTTTGTGTTCGCTCTTCTAAATTGTTGTGCTTAAATTCTATAACGGTTTGTATTTGTTCTTGCTATATGTTGTGGCTATTCCTAAATTACGTGTGATGTATTGATATCAGCATGTTTAATTATTGTTAAAACCCTAGTTTATATTAGCTATTTGAATTATGTTAATACGTACAGTTATTGCAAGTCAAGCAGTGAATTTCTTATTGATTCTATGATTGTGGTTTTTGTATTGACCGGGAATCTGTTATGTGGGGGAGGCGTTATAAGGGGTTTGAACTTACGTAATTATACAGGGCTAGTACATAAATAAGAAGGTCTAGTTATCTACATCATGCATTGCATGTGTACACTTTATGTGCATTGCATGTGTACACTTTATGTGCATTGCCTGAAT
The DNA here is from genome assembly GCA_033065855.1 of Escallonia rubra. NCBI lineage: Eukaryota > Viridiplantae > Streptophyta > Magnoliopsida > Escalloniales > Escalloniaceae > Escallonia > Escallonia rubra. Next base: position 45,263 of record JAVXUO010001763.1, on the reverse strand, counting down.
GACATTGCTTCTGCCCAGGATCAATATCTTTGAATATGTTTACATTGTATCTTACAATGACTGATTTGAAAATGATGTTCAAATGACTGTCATGTTATCCGATTGAATGGGATTGAGTAAAAGTCTTTCCCGTATTGTGATCAAACTGTTTGTGATTGTCTGAAACCCTTCCCCTATTGCCCTTTGAAGTATCTAGGTCCGTTTTGAAATCCTTTCGAAAATCATCATTTTATTTTTAAACGATGACTTTGAAAATGATTTTCAAATGATCGTTTTGGTATTTGGCTATTATTGTTAATGTTCATTTAGGAAACTGGGATGATTGTTAATGTTTGTTTGGTGTCTGTCTATGATCGTCTCTAGTTATGTTTCGTATAAGCCTATGATTGATTATGATTGTTGAAATGTTTTGAGAAGTTGTCCTCGGATGAACTCTTGAGTCGTTTTGTAATTTTTTTGGTTGTCCCTTGAATGACCTTACTAGGCTCTCAAAAGCTCACCTTTCATTTGACTTCTTTCTACATGTAATGATCAGCTGTAGCATGCTCGGAAATGAGTTTAGAGTCTGTGTGAGATTCCGGTAAGCCCATCACTACTGTATTGTGAAACCCCTACTTCGATCGGTATTGTCAACTCGTTCTAGAAGAACTCGAGTTTGTAAAGAACCTAAGTTTTAATAGTTTAAGTTTAAGCAGTTTTATAAATCTTTTATTTTGAAGAATTTGAGTTGATATTTAGTTAGATGCTTAGAAGTGTGTCAGTAAATAGGATTTGATAGGTTTAATGTGATGTGGTAAATTAACGTTCCAGGAATTCGGGGAGATGGAGCTTCAGATTTTTGGGATGTTACACCTAATGCCTAAGGGGTGCTGCTGTATGGATAGGCATGTTGGTCACTGATGCCAAAGACGGGGGCGAGTTCTACCGCCAAGGGTCTGGAGGATCGAGTCGAAGATGTTCCCAACACTGGGACCTTGGCAGTGTCCAGAACCTGCCCAGGTTCTGAAGGCTGAACTTGAGCGGTAAGTTGCTATGAGGCTAAGGCTTTTATAGATATCTATGTTTTCGGCACAACAGCCATGAAGCGTTGGATGGTTGGAGTAAGTTGCTCAATTGCTGCATCAACTACAACATGAACGTTTGGCGTTTCAGTCTCAGGGGTGAGACTGGAATGTGATGGTACTTGTCCCCCCTGGTAGCTAATGAGTGGTTCCTCAGGGACAACAAGGTTCATGCCTTGGCTAGTGGTCCTGGTAACTCTCATTTGTTGAGGCATGATGGTCAAATGTGTCTGATAGAGATGAACTGCACTACAGTGTCACCTCCCCAATGGAGTCACCAGAACTGATACCAAGAAAGTGGGTCCATAGGTTACATGGAAGGGCCACAAAGAATACTGTCCAAGTCAGCTACTAGGTTTCCAGTAGTGGTACTTGTAAGGGTGGAGTAAGGGCTGAAAACAAGGCCTCCCAGACAAGGCCTGAGGAGTAGCAGTCATGTGAGGGTGACAACAAATACGACCGACAGTCGAGGGTCCAAGCTGAGGTTCGAGAATTATGGTGCAAATGTCATGGTCCAAGTCAGGGTATCAATTCAAAGTCCAAGTGCAAGAACTTTCTCTCTCTAGAATCTTTTGCTCTGGATTGAAGAGCTTGAAAGTTGTTTTGGCAAATGATTTTACACGTGTCCAAAATGGAGTCTAAAGTCAATTTTTTATAACCACGAGTATGTTTGTGTCATCAGTCAAGACATGGCACTTTCTAGGAGTGCCAAATCACAGTTGGATTGCATATTCACCCTACCTACCCGCACTACTTTGCTCTATCTATCTGAGAAGACTGACCACACAACATTGGCATGATCAAAGAATGCCTTGATCTAGCCATCAGTCCAAAGCCCTTACTGGGTCCCAAGGGGGGGCTTCGAGAGATGCACAGAACCTAACAGTGGTGGGGGAGGGACCCTATACCTCACTATCAGACAGACTAGGCGCGATGCCTTTCACAAACCTGCTCCTGTCTCGGAATGAGCCGGGGGTCATCATCTCTGGGGGGGGCATGATCACTGGTAGCGCAAGTGTGAGTCATAGCTTAGACGTGTCTAGTATTATGTGAGTCGTTTCAAAAAAAGATAGTGTCTTAGAGAACGAGCCTATCCCATTCCGAAGGGTTCTCATGGCAGAGCACTATGAACGAAGCCCCTCAAAATATTGTACACTCTTGAGAGTAGGTCGAAGCATGCTCCACGTCTAAGGCAGAGTGCGCATGGTATGATCAATAAATGTTGGGGGTGTGGTAATTCGATAGGTTGTCGACGGTAGAACTGTATGATTGGCGCATGAATGGGCCCGACGGGATGCATAAGGTGCTGGGCCACGCTCAATGGTGATAGCATGGGGTGCGATGAATGAATGTCGTGCAGGGCACTTGACAATGTGTCAGTGCATTGGCACTGTATAGGGATTGAGGGATTGAGGCATGTATGATGGAGGCAGTGCTCATGCACAACGACGGGTGTCCGAAAATGGGCGTCGTGCAGGGGGCACATGATGCGTAAACAGTGTTAGGGCACAACGACAGGTGTCGTGACGATGGACGTCGTGCGAAGGGCACGTGACATGGAGACATCGTTCAGGGGAGGTGACAGGTTTCACAGAGATGGGTACACCTCTGAGGGAAAGTTGAGGCCAATTCATTCTCAAGGGGAGGCAGACGGCCAACCTTTTTTTAGGGGGAGGCGGCCAACCCCTTTTGAGCGGAAGGC
>JAVXUO010001763.1:0-35000 GCA_033065855.1 Escallonia rubra | reverse complement strand
AGGCTTTTAGCGACGGGGAAATCCGTCGCTAAAAGCCAAAAATCCGTCGCTAAACGAATTAGCGACGGATTCACCGTCGCTAAAAATCCCTCGTATAAAAGCCTGTCACTAATAGTTTAGCGACGGAATTTTTAAATCCGTCGCTAAATATGTGATTTTTACCGACGGATTTATTTTTCATTAGCGACGGAATATCCGTCGCTAATTATATTTTTAAAATTTTTAATTTATTTTCTTTTTGTCAATTAACGACGGATTAAATATTTAGCGACGGAATTTTCCGTCGCGAAATAGCTTATTTAGCGACGGAATATTCCGTCACTAAATATTTAATTGAAAGGAATATTTTAGCGACGGAATAAATCCGTCGCCAAAAGTCAATATTTTTTTTAAAATTTGTTTTTATTTTTCAATTACCTAAACCTGTACAGAAATACAATTCTCAACAACAACGCGCAATAAGGGAAATACAGAAAAAAAAATATATAATCAATTATAAAAAATATTTATTATAAAAGAAACTAATACATGTACAAGCCGGGAACCGGAGATAGCCGGTTAGGAGAGGGGAAAAGAGTACAACCCGGGCGCGGGGGGGGGGGAGAAGCTAGGAACGGGCACGGGAAGGGGCTCATCAGGGGTTCCCGAGTCCCGGATCTGGATCCTGCTGAACCGGGGCCGGGGCGGCTGGTCCAGCAGTGCCCTGCTCCCTCATCATCCGGCACACCACTGTAGCAATGCGCTCGATATCCTCCTCGTGCAACTGAGGCCGAGGAGCCGGTGTCTGTGGAGGGGCAGCAGGGGGTGAGGACGCTCCTATCACGGCACGAGGAGTCGTGCTAGGCAGGCCGCGTATGCGGCCTTTCGGCCGATTCACGACCTCCGGCGTATCCAGCCATCGCTTCAACCCCCCAGTACTCGCAGCCGTACTAGTGGACGCTGATGGCTGTCCGGACTGCTGCTCGGACCCCCTTAGCTGTTCATACGAGGCCTGCAAAAATAGTGGTTTAACGATATGTTATGGCATTAATTAACGAAACAGACATTGAGGATAGAAAGAAACAGATTAACTTAAATAAATTGACTCACATCGATCCGCCGGGCAATATCTGAAATATAGTCGCCCGCCTGGTGCGTCTCGTCCTTGTCCTTCTTCCGCACGTGCGTCTGAGTATAGGTCAGAGCTATGACCTCATCCTCCTCTAGATCCGGGTGCTCGACCGCGTTCATATGTCGGACGATGTCGTGTGGCACCGACCCCCCCGTGTGCGTCGGATCTCTGTTCTGTCGGGTGTTCGTCCCGCGCTTACTCTTGGCGTCCCAACCTGGATCCGCAGCCCACCGATCTATCATCTCCCCCCATACACGGTGAGATATCCAATGTGGGGGATATTTCGTCATGTCCGTCATCGGGGCACCCGCGGGCAGCGCCTGCTGCGCCCGGTCCCGTGCATCGTGGAGCCATCGGCGGTAATTCTTGCCGATGTAGGCAAAGAAAGCCTGCTGCCCCAGTCCCTGCTGCTCAGGCGTATCAAACGTGAACCCCTCCTGTAATGCATTCAATAACACAAATTAACAACATAAAACAAACTGTAATTTAACATTTACTAACGCTGAAAAAAATACTTCACCGTACCAGCCACTCCTCCCATAGGGCCTCCCTCGCAGCGGCATCCCATTCCTTCCAGTACAGGCGTGGCTCGAAGAATCGGCCCTTCACAAGAACGCCGATCTTCGTCCTCGCCATATTCTCCAGGATCCTGCCAAAGAAGTAATTAAATTAATTAATACAGTTCAAATATAAATTAACACCCAAAATTTTTAAACATAAGGCATGAGGTGATATTTTTAGTACTTACAGGCCCTCCTGCGTGAGCGTAACTCTCTGTTTACGCTGGGGGTCGATGCGTACCCCGCGTGTCGGACCACGGCCTCGTCGAGATCCTACAAAACACAGACATTAATACAGTTCTAAAATGAGGATAGCGAAAAGGTAGGAAACGCCGTTATCAACTATACCTGAGGTAGAACCCACGGAAGATGGAGACGGCTGGGGCGACGGCGATGGCTGGGGCGACGGCGATGGCTGGGGCGACGGCGATGGCTGGGGCGACGGTGACGGCGACAGCTGGGGCTGGGCCCCCGATGGCTGTCCGCGATCACTCTGTGCCTCGTCATCAGTAGGCAATGACGAGGTGGGACTAACCGGGGAGGAAGCAGCTCGGCGTCCAGCCCGGCCACGAATAGCCCGTATCCTATCCATATCTGACTTCATATAGATTATATACAAAGACATTAACACGTGAAAAACAATAATCTTGGCATAAATCATCATCGGCACTATATATATATATATATATATATATATATATATGAACGGATGTGCAAAAACACATCAATAAACACCAAGTTCTAAAATGTTACTACATTTTTCCCGTGATGTTACAACATTACAAGTCAATCATTTTCAGTTTGCGAATCATCTTCATCACTATCCTCGTCGCCCTCTTCTTCGTGGGACTCGTCGTCCTCTTCATCTTCTAATTCATCCTCTTCATCAGTAGACTCGGTCACATCATCTCCAACACTTTCAACATCTTCCGCGTCATCATCTACGACTTCTTCTCCCACAAGAAGTGTTGTTGGAAGAGGAAGATCGTCCTCCTCGTTGTTGACCTCAACAGGGAACAAGACACGTGGTTGGTCGGCTTGAAAGGAGTCTAGCTCACTGTCATATGTCACGGGCAATTTCTTGGACTTGATAGTTGTATACCAATGAGATTTGGGATTGGCGACGTCCTCCGCGTAAAAGACTTGTACAGCTTGACTAGCAAACACAAAGGGCTCGTCTGATGCAAGTCTTGACTTGACATTGACATCTACAATCCCTTGAGAGCTAACACGGATTCCTCTGCTGCATGTGACATCGAACCACGTACACTTGAACATTACCAGGCGGTTTTGGGAACCCAGATATGTTAGCTCAACAATCTCATCTAGCTCTCCGTAAAAATCCATGCAATTCTCGGCATAACAGTCGCCGTTGACCAAGACTCCACTGTTTTGGGTTTGTTTTGTTCGGTCATCATCTTTTACGTTAAACCTAAACCCGTTGATGATATAGCCTCCGTAACAGGATGTTTGTTTGTTAGGGCCTTCGGCTAGTAATTTCAAGCAGGAGGCCACTGGTCTATCCATTGACTGAACCTATTGTAGATGACGGTAAACATTAAGGATAAATCAGTATACTAATTGGCCACAGAACTGTATATAACACATAATATAATTTCGTTAAATAATCTTACACGGATTTTGAACCACTGTACAAATTGTGATTTCCGGTGAGATTCAAGTCCAGCGGGATCAGTGATTAAAGATTCCGCATCGAACTCACTGCAAACCAATATGCATCTAACTCGCTTAACACACACTTTCAATTATGTACAGCAATGTAAGTGAATTAAGACTTTAACTTACTCAACGAATGCCGAAACTTCATCGCAATTTAGAAGGGCATATATTGTTGCAGCACTGTACTCTTCATCTGTTAGCCATCGAGTATACGTTCGGCCGAACGGACTACCTGACTGCTTGAATATTGACAATTGCCCTTCCAAATTTGTGCTTGCTCCGGGATCATTTCGGCCTAGTTGATTTAACCTTGTACCAACATCCGAACCGAAATATTGACTACAAAAGTTTACAAGTTCTTCCATTACGTAAGCCTCCGCAATTGAGCCCTCAACCCGAGCCTTATTACGGACTTTTTTCTTTAAATGGAACATGAACCTAGAAGTTTAGGGAATCGAGTTAGGTGGAATATCAATGATAACAGATGTCGCATTAAGTGTAAACGAACAACTGTAACAATTTAAGGATTACCTCTCGAAGGGATACATCCACCGATATTGCACGGGTCCACCCATCTTAGCTTCATATGCCAAGTGAACAGGCAGATGCTCCATTGAATCAAAGAACGAAGGTGGGAAGATTTTCTCCAGCTTGCAAATCGTCACCACAATGTTCTTCTCAAGCACTTCCATGTTACTCACCCGGATCGTAGAAGAGCATATATCTCGAAAGAAATGAGATAATTCAGTCAAAGTCTCGCAAACAACCCGTGGCAACAGTCCCCGGAAGGCAATAGGAATGAATCTCTCCATGAATACGTGGCAGTCGTGACTCTTCATCCCTTGGAACTTGCATTCCGAAACATTGCAACAACGAGATATGTTGGACGCAAACCCATCCGGAAGCTTCAAATTCTTAACCCACTGACAGACCTTCTCCACTTGTTTCTTGTCTAGACAGTAAGGTGCTTTCGGAAGTATGGTCCTCCCACTGACTGTCCGAGGATGCAATTCACGGCGTACACCCAACTGTTGTAGATCCCTTCTCGCTTTAAGGTGATCTTTCGATTTGCCCTTGAAATTCATCACTGTGTTGAACACATTATCAAAAACGTTCTTCTCAATATGCATCACATCCATGTTGTTTCGGATAACGAGCGTCCTCCAGTAGGCTAACTCCCAGAAGATACAAAATTTTCTCCAGTTGTGCTCTTTCCCGAACCCTGCAATCTTCTGATCCGGCACACCCTTACCGTGTGGTATGTCAGTATCAAGTGCCTCCAGGTGTGAGAGTACTTCTTCACCAGATGGGTAGTCCAGCGTGACAACCTCACGCTCGATTGTCCCGTCAAATTTATCCTTCTGCCTACGAAACTGATGGCCCGGTGGCAAAAGCTTACGGTGACATCCGAACCACGAGGCCTTTCCGCCGTGCTTTAACGTATGACCGGGGTTCACGCCCATACAAGCAGGGCATGCTAGCTTCCCATGTGTGCTCCAGCCACACGTCATTCCCAATGCGGGGAAATCATGTATAGTCCACATCAAAGCAGCCCTCATCTGAAAATTTTGTTTAAGGGATGCATCATATGTTTCGACTCCATGATTCCATAATTGTTTTAACTCATCAATCAACGGCCTTAAATACACATCTATGTCCTTACCGGGACTCTTCGGCCCCGGAATAAGCAACGACAAGAACATATACGGCTTCTTCATGCACATGCCTGGTGGAAGGTTGTAAGGGACAATAATAACAGGCCAACAGGAGTAAGGCGTGGTAGACTGACCGAAAGGGTTGAACCCATCGGTTGCCAGACCAAGTCTAACATTCCGAACTTCCTGAGCAAAAACTGGATGCCTGCGGTCAAACTCCTTCCACGCCTCTCCATCAGCTGGGTGTGTCAGCACATCGGCATCGTTGCTGCGAGTCTCACGGTGAGCCCTCATATGTTCAGCCGTACTGGAGGAGTAGTACATTCTCTGAAGCCGTGGTGTGACCGGGAAATATCGCAATATCTTCCATGCAATGTTTTTCTTCTTCCCTTTGTCCGGTTTGTACCTCGAATGATCACACACTGGACATAATGACAAATCCTTATTCTCTTTCCAGAATAATACACAATCGTTATTGCACGCATCTATCCGGTCGTAGCTCAACCCAAGTTTCCTCATCATCTTCTTCGCGTCATAGTACGACGGCGGTAGCTTTTCACTTTCGGGCAGTATTTCTTTGATGAAGGTAACAAACTCGTTAAAACCTTTCTCGCTCAGCCCGTGGTCTGATTTCAACTGTAATAACCTACTAACCGCAGACAGCCGTGTGTGTTTCGGAGCTCCATCCCACAGCGGCTCTTCCGCAGCTCTCAACAACTCATAAAACTGATGAGCCCCCTCGTTCGGCGGTTGTGGCCTGTCGTTACCCCAGTCAACATTAGCATGCCCAACATCCATAATCATATCTCGGAAATCATATCGTGCCTCCTCCCTAACTTCAGTTTGACTAGCCAGGTTGGACGACAATACTATCGTTTCCCCGTGCTGCGTCCACCTTGTGTATCCACCCATAAAACCGTACCGACGAAGATGCCATTTTACTTCAATTCTTTTTCTCCAGTGCAACAACTCACATCTACCGCACGGGCACCTTATCTTATCAAGGTCAACATGTGCAGGATGCGCATAAGCGAAGTCGAGAAATTCGTCAACGCGACACTCAAAATCTTCAGCATTCTTCCTTTTCATCCAACTTCGATCGACTGACATGACGACTGAATTATCGTACTGTATACCACCTTCAATAATGACCAGTGATTAAGCATTGCCGATGTAAATATCAATGCATGAATGTTACAACACGTCTACATATTTCCCCTCCACTCTTGAACAGGTAGTGGTCCTATCCCATTCAGAAAAGCACATGTTTATAAAACAGTGAATAACTCATGCTTAGTCCGATGTCTGTGGAAAATTCGGCAGCACCTCCCCGCATTTCTCCAAGTACACCACATCGATTAGGTGTTCTAACATTCATCTAACCTTGCTCAGGAAGGTTTGACGGATGTTAGAACACCAGATCTGTATGCACCCGGAGAAACACACGAGAACGTGTACCAAATATCCACGACATAGAACATAAAGCATGAGTCAAAATACTGTTTTATAAACAATTAGCTTTTCCAAACTGTCCAAACTGGACATCCAAAGGCTCATTACAAGGCATTACTTTGTAATGAGTACCTTTGAACGGGAACTAAGGGTTTTTATGCATGCATGTGTTCAGAAATTGATAAGATATGCAAGAATCTTTCCGAAATATCAAAACTGCAGAATGATCGTTGCATATGTTATCAATTCCACATTAAATAGAACTCGTTGGCAACGAGTTGAACCATCTCGTTGCCAATGGACTTCTCAAAACAACAATTAATATAAAGAAGGCAGGGTTTGTAAAGAACGAGTAATTGAACCATCTCTGGGCAACATGGAGTAATTATGGGATGTACAAGGGCTAATTAGGGCTAACTGGGTTATTAGGGAACAAGACACGATTATTAATTATAGCTGATTAGAGTTGATTAGGACTAATCAGGGTTATTTAGTCCTAATTAGGGTTTAACAATTGCCGAGTAGTGATGATTAGTCCTAATTAGGGCTAATTGGGCTTAATTGGGTTATGTTAGGGCTAATTAATGTTAATGAGGGATAGTTTCGGATGATTATAGCTGACTAGGGTTGATTAGGACTAATTAGAGTTATGTAGTCCTAATTAGGGCTTAATTGTGCCGAGTAGTGATGATTAGTCCTAATTAGGGCTAATTAATGTTAATGCGGGCTCGTTTCGGATAATTATAGCTAATTAGGGTTGATTATGACTAATTAGGGTTTAATTGTGCCGAGTAGTGATGATTAGTCCTAATTAGGGCTAATTAGGCTTAATTGGGTTATGTTAGGGCTAATTAATGTTAATGAGGGATAATTTCGGATGATTATAGCTGACTAGGGTTGATTAGGACTAATTAGAGTTATGTAGTCCTAATTAGGGTTTAATTGTGCCGAGTAGTGATGATTAGTCCTAATTAGGGCTAATTAGGCTTAATTGGGTTATGTTAGGGCTAATTAATGTTAATGAGGGCTAGTTTCGGATAATTATAGCTAATTAGGGTTGATTATGACTAATTAGGGTTTAATTGTGCCGAGTAGTGATGATTAGTCCTAATTAGGGCTAATTAGGCTTAATTGGGTTATGTTAGAGCTAATTAATGTTAGTGAGGGCTAGTTTCGAATAATTATAGCTAATTAGGGTTGATTAGGACTAATTAGGGTTATTTAGTCCTAATTAGGGTTTTGATGGTGCCGAGTAGTGTTGATTAGTCCTAACTAGCGCTAATTAGGCGTAATTGGGTTATGTTAGTGCAAATTATGACTAATTAGGCTAACTACAATCAATATGCGCATAATTGGGTTCATTTGGGCTAATTTGAGGTAATTACAGCTAATTTGAATTTTATCAGGTTCTTAGGGTTAATTAAAACTAATTAGGCTCGTTAGAGCTAATTAGGGTTAATTGATTTACTAAAATATTGTTAATCAGGACTAATTAGGGCTAATTATAGCCAGCGCTGGAGCCACGATTAGATTCCAGGGGGTGCATGCTAAAAATGTCGCATTAACCTAACTAACCTAAATTTAATGCACATTCAACAACCTCAATTCCGACACCTCATATAGGGTGTCGATATGGTGTCCGATACGTTTCTGACACCTCCGGACACGTGTCAGACACATACCGACACGTGTCTGACACATACCGACACGTGTCCGACGCCTTTGGACACGTGTCCGACGCCTCCGGACACGTGTCCGATGCCCAGCGACACGCACCTCCGGACACATCGGCATACGTTAATTTGTTTTCTAAATGTCGGACACCGTCGATCAGACGTGGTGTCCGTGTCTGCGCTAACTAACAGGTATCTCAATCCAATTGGGTCCCATCCTCCGTCAACAATCTCAATTCTCAATTCTCAAATGCTCAATGCAATAAAAATTAACAAAAATCACACATTCAATCCAATTGGGTACCATCCTCCGTCAATAATCTCAATATCTCAAATGCTCAATGCACAATTAACAATCTAAAATCATCAATTAACAACCTAAAATCATCAATTCATAATCGCAATTACTTCAAATGCACAGCTAATAACCTAAAATCATCGATCAATAATCACAATTATAAAACGCACAATTAACAACCTAAAATTATCAAACAAATGAGCAATGTTCAAATTTTTTAAAAAATGTTCAAAATTCACATATCCGATGCGCTTGAATTATTTCAATTTAGGGTTCGATTGTATTAGGGCATTCAATTTAGGGTTCAATTAGTTTCATTTAGGGTTCGGTTCGATTAGGGCATTCAATTTAGGGTTCAATTACTTCAATTTAGGTACAATTAGAGGGTTCTATTGATTCAATTTAGGGTTCGGTTGATTTGAGGCATTAAATTTAGGATTCAATTCAATTTAGGGTTCAATTAGGGGGTTCTATTGATTCAATTTAGGGTTCGGTTGATTTGAGGCATTCAATTTAGGGTTCAATTAGTTCAATTTAGGGTTCGGTTGGATTAGGGGGTTCAATTTGGGGTTCAATTAGGGTTCGGTTGGATTGGGGCAATCAATTTAGGGTTTAATTAGTTCAATTTAGGGTTCGGTTTAGGGTTTAGGGTTTAGGGTTTAGGGTTTAGGGTTTAGGGTTTAGGGTTTAGGGTTTAGGGTTTAGGGTTAAGACCACATTTTCTTTAACATCTACCAATTTATGATGGCAAAATTCGTAACTTCCAACTCTTGAACAGCTTCTAATTAAGGGGCCATGAAGCTAATTTATGTGTTGGTGTTATCGTATTCCCCAAGCCTTTTTTTAAAACCAAAAGGTGAACCCTCCTCCAAGAGTCGATCAACCCCGCCAAGCCAAGCAAAATGCTATAACTACTAAGATCAAAGTTGTAAAAAGGGATTAAATATTCAGTATTCGTGTGTCTGTGTATCTGTGTTTCCTAAGCTTCCTTCAGTTCCTAGATCATGCATACGAGTGGGCTCTGCCAGAAACAAACTGGCATTTGCAATTCTTAAAGCCAAGATGCAACTATACAAGTTGTATCTTGGCTGCTCAATACAAATCAGAAATGAAAACCATGGAACCCCATCTCTTCAGTAACTACCCTCAGAAACAATGGAACACCGTCACAAGAGAAACTGTGGAGCACCTTTACAGCAGAAGGGAAATGGAATATTTAAACTTACAGAAACTTGGGCTGATTTGAAGATGGGCGGCGCGGTTGTGGTGGCGGCGCAGCAGTGGTGGTGGCGCAGTGGTGGTGGCGTCGCAGCAGCGGTCCTTCGGTTTTGAAGATGGGCGGCAGTGGCGGCGTTGGAGGCGGTGGCAGGATATATTCCGTCGGGGGCTAGGTTGCCGGGGATGGCGACGGAGGATAAATCGCCGGTGAGAGAGAGAGAGAGAGAGCAACGGGAGAAAGAAAAGAAGAAGGGGATCTGATCTATTTAAGGCTTTTACCGACGGAACATACCCGTCGGTAAAAGTCCGTGGGCAAAACCCTACTTTCACCGACGGGTATTTTTACCGACGGAATTATTCCGTTGTTAAAATAGTTTTACCGACGGAACACACCCGTCGGTAAAAGTTCGTCGGCAAAACCCGACTTTCACCGACGGTTATTTTTACGGACGGAATTATTCCGTCGGTAAATAGTTTTACCGACGGACTTTATCCGACGGGTGTATTCCGTCGCTGAAAAGACTTTTAGAGACGGAATTTTGTCCGTCGCTAATTCCCTCTTTTCTTGTAGTGTAACTCTAAGTTAATCAGAAATATAGCCTCTCTCTCTCTCTCTTCCCCCACCCTTCCCCGTCCTCCGGTTGTCTTCTTCACTGGACCTGTTGTGCTGTAAACGAAATGGCCTGTGTTTCCGACGACTGATTCAGCAAAAATTTACTTTTGTAAATTGTTAGATTTTATAAATGTTACAATCAGTACCTCAGGAAGGTGAAAATTGTTGAATTTTATAGACATACAACTGAATGTAAGATCATAAATTAGGGTTTAATCTGAGAATTAGTGTTTGTAAACCCTAATTTAAAAATCTTAATTTTCAAATTAGAGTTTCAAAACCCTAATTTGAAAATTATGGTTTGAAATCTTAATTTAAAAATATACAGTATAATGGTAGTATTGTCATTTTAAAAATACGTAATGATGACATCATAAAAAACGTACATTTTTTTACAGAACCTAACAGACGGACACGAGTGTTACATTTTGAAACTTATTGTCCTTGACTGTAATTATACCATAACCTCAAGGACACTGCTGTAATTAGCCCAAAGAAATAAGAACATAATTAAATTACATTATTTTGATTCCAAAAAAAATAATAATATCACCTCAAATATTACTCTCGATTATATACACGTGCGACGCACGTGTTCTATCCTAGTATGTGTATATATATTAGATTCCCTGTACAAATTGTATTTAGGATACAAATCAAATAAACACATTAAAACATAGGAGATAAAATGGTTTGGAAAGGGCAACATAATTTTAAATACATTTGCAAGAGACATCAAATCGAGCTCCACTTGTTTTCCTCATTCGATGGTATAATGATGAGTGGCTCCATGGGTTGCAAGACAAGGAATGGGTAGGAAAGACATTTAAACACGAGCAAGGAAAAACTGAATTGGCTAAGACTTGAAAAGAGGGTGGTTATTATCATAGCCTCATAACTGTACTCGTAGCCAATAGAATACTGACAACTAATATTATCTATTTAAGAAAATAAAAATTAAAAAAACTGGGTTAAGGGTTTGGAAAACCAATAGCACTTTATTGAATCCAAATATATATATATATATATATATATGGAGCTGATCCGTTGATAGCGCGGGCAAAATATGAGAAGTTGCCAACGCGATCTGGCCGTCTATCCTGAAAGGATAAATAGCCCAGATCTTTTTTAAAAAAAGATTGTCAGCCGTTCGCGACACTGTGCATCGGACGAGACTTTTACCAAAAAGCCCATCCCATGTCGTCCGCTACACAGTCTCGCGAACGACTTTTTGACCCTAACAACCGTCAGGTAAAAAGTAGTCTACTACACTCTGTAGCGGACGACTTTTTGCCTGACGGTCGTCAGGTCAGTCCACATCCCCCTTGACAGTTGTCACATCTTGTCCCCACGCTAATCGTCCGCTACACAGTGTGGCAGACTATTTGGCAGATATACCCCAAAAGTCCCCTAATTCCCATCTATTTTTCCATTTTCATCTACTTGAGATCCACTTGCTTCCATTTTCAGCTCCCTTCAAGTTTCAAGTAACACTTGCTTCAAGCTTCACTCAAGTAAGGTAAGTTTGTGAATGGTGATGTTTTCTTTATGGGTTGGATGATGAAGTTTCTTTTTGGGTTAAATACACGTTAGGGGACTTCCGTCCAAATTTATGGGTTGGATCCTGAAAGTACCTCGAAGTCTCACTTGAGGGTCCAAAAGTTTATTTTTTACACATAAGGGTCTGTAATTTCAATTTCACAATAAATAAGGACTTCCGTCCAAATTTCTAATGTTTTAGGCAAATCTGTCAAGGGCAATTTTGTCCCGACAGGTTAAATTGATTTTCTTCTCTTTTTTCAATTTTGAACCCCACAACCCCCTCACCCATCACCACTGCGGCTCACCTAAAGCCACCAGCAGATCTGCCTCACCACCGCACCACCAAATCATAACCATCGGTCGGCATCCCTGCTGTATCATAGTAGTGCCACCGGCAGATATATCAGAGTCATCGGCGGCCCTATCAATCAACCGATCGATCACTAACACCAATGTCGTCGCCGGTGATCTCTCTCAAAACCAAGAACAAGTTGTCGCCTGCGATCTCTCTCAAAACCAATAACAAGTCGTCGCCAGCGCACCCCAGCACCACCACCATCGCATTAAAACTGAAATCGGCCGGATCTCCACCGGCGTAGACTCGTCGTCGGGCAACACTAAGGACATATCTGACATATTTGGCTACTCTGATCCTCTGTAGTCCATCCCTTCGCCTTTCGGTACTGGAACCATCAACCGGTCAACAAGTCAATAAATGTCTTCCCGTCTTTCTTTTTCCCGAACCACCCAACAGTGAAACTACATCTCCTCCTCTAACTTGAGCCCTCTTTTGCCGATTGACGCTACAAAAGGTGGGCATGTGAAGGATAACTTACCAGCGGCGATTTGTTCTTCAAACGTGAGCATCAGGTAGCCAGCACCCTTATAGATTTTGTCGGAGATAATCACATTTGTAGAGTAGTCTATAATCAGTTAGTGGGATTTTTGGTTGCTTCTGGCAATAATGAAAGCCCTGTGAGGTGGGTTTTCTGGGGGTGGGTTTGATTACTGTGATTGGGTGGCTTTCTTGTCTAGTTCATCTAAGCCTACGTATTGGAAGGTTAGGTTGTAGACCACAAGTCTATAATTTGTTACATGTGGGTGAAATTTTTAAAAAGAGTACCGATTTTGCCCCTAACGAATTTGCCTAAAACATTAGAAATTTGGACGGAAGTCCTTATTTAATGCGAAATTAAAATTACAGACCCTTATGTGTAAAAATAAATTTTTGGACCCTCAGGTGAGACTTCGAGGTACTTTTAGGATACTAACATGTATTTAACCCCCTTTTTTTTATGGATATATAGATTTTTTGGGTTATTTTTTGTAGTATTTATCAGTCTATTTATTCATCAAACTAATTTTAATTTGTGATGTTCAAGAAATTAATTTGTTAACTTCAAAAAATTTATTATAATTAAATTCAATTTTTTTGAGATTATGTTTATTGTATTTTGGCAGGCTAAATTTGTCTATTCATCTTAGTATTTTTAATTTGTTATGTTTGATAAATTAATAATTGTTAAATTGGAGATACGTTTGAAATTATGTTTGGTATATTTGTCATGCTAAATTAGTCCATTCATCAAGGTAATTTTGATTTGATATGTTCAAGAAATGCCATCTCATACTTAAACGTAATCTATTTCTACGTAGGTTTTGTTTCACAATGTCCGATTTCGTTTTAAGCTCCAACACCCCAGTAGAACACCCCAGTAGATGTTAGTGAGAATAAGATAGTTGATAAAATAAGTATCTTACTCCACCATCCTATATGAGCGTACTGATATGGTTTGCTTGGTCATATAATACGGAGGGATCTTCTCGTCTAGGGTTAAGGTCCATTTTTTTGCAACTGAAATTATGGAAAAATGTCAAGTTTGGAAGCTTTTATCAATCGCTCGCAAATTACCAACCCTAGCACATGCATAATACATACAACGCTAGCACAGGCTCAATGCACACACACACACACACACACACACACACATATATATATATATATATATATACACACACACACACACACACACACATACACGGAGTCAGATTTTACTAACGCTAGCACATGAACAAATAATACGCAATACATATATATATATATAAATTACCAACGCTAGCACATGCTCAATACATAATCAAAACCATGCATAAGACGTAATCCTCAGAACAACTCTAGATTATGAACAAATAAAGGATTGGTTTGTGAACTTACGTGATTAATGAAATGATTAAAGGATTTCTTGGGAAGAAATTGTGCAGATTTGCTTGCCAACGCCGGTAGAAAATTTTGTGAGAAGAAAGAATGAAGAAGAGTTTCGAAGTTAGCTTTTTGTGTATATATATGGACCGTCCACTACATAGTATACCGGACAGTAAAGATCATCCGCTACACAATGTAGCAGACAATATTTATTTAAAGCTTGTCCGCTACACAGTCTCGCAGACCGTGGGGATAAGGACAAAGTAACAGTCGTAACAGTCGTGAGGGGACAAGACTAATGTGACAACTATCAAGGGCGATGTGAACTGACCTGACAATCGTCAGGCAAAAAGTTGTCCGTTATACAGTGTAGTGGACTACTTTTTGCCTGACGGTTGTCAGGGTCAAAAAGTCGTCCGCTAGACTGTGTAGCGGACGGCATGAGAGGGGCTTTTTGGTAAAAAATCTCGTCCGCTACACAGTGTCGCGGACAGCTGACAATCTTTTTAAAAAAATATGGGCTGTCCATCCTTACAGGATGGACGGCCAGATCGCGTTGGTAACTTCTCTTATTTTGCCCACACTATCAACGGATCAGCTCATATATATATATATATATATATATATATATATATATATATATATATATATATATATATATATATATATACTATAGATGAGATGAGAGACAAAACATGACAAGGTGAGTTAAATCAAAGAGGGCACTCCACATTGCCATCCCTCCTTGCTCCCACTGGGAGCGCAAGTAGACCAAGTAAACTAACAAATTTCATATATTTTGCAGAAGAAGCCAAATGTCTGTGAGGGCTAAAGTCCAAACCGATTAAATGGAGAAAGAAACCATAAAGACTCCACATTTCTTGTTACAATAACAAAGAATGGGAACACAAAGGTCAAATACAATAAAATGCAGAAAGCAAACTGAAGGTGGTAATTAAAACAAAAGAAACCAAAAGATCCAGCGTATACACTAACCGCTCAATCCCAAATGGAAGTCAGAAGAACCATATATACCACTCTTTCTCCCTATTATATCTTGTCTCCATTGCTCCCTAATGCAATAGTAAAGCTCTCCAGAAATGGACAGCATGAAAGCAAAACGACCGAAATTATGCTTTCAAAGAACAGTGTCTTCACCCGACTCAATTTAAAGGAAACAAACCAAAATTTTCAGTTCCGCTATTACTAGTAAAATAGAAACATGATATTAATGAAATTTTTTAATTTACAGCTAGCATTTCTCAATTCAGTTTCACAGATGTGGCGAAATTGTTAAAGACAGCTTGAATTGTGGTGTGAGCTAATTGCCCTACAAACTTAGCAAAACCCCAAAAATTGTCTTTAACATAATCATATATCAAAAAATTGATAAAGAAATTCAAAAATTCCAAAGTTGGGTTATCAAAAGAAACTACACATGTCCTATTACAGCATCTTCTGACTGTCATTATGTTCTATAGATGCAACTCTTACTTTAAAAGGGTTGATTGTGACGTATTCAAACATTTTGTTGGGAACTCTTTTATACAGTAAGCAAAAAAGAAATAAATGTATTGATAATCATAGATATCAGGCTATAAATGATTTCATCTCTATTTCACCAATTTTATGGTCAAAGAATGCTTAATAAAAAGAGTTAATTACCTGAAACCTTCAGCCCAGCCTGGGAAAGGTTCTTTATATGTGCTGGAAATCAGCAGGGGAGAGGCGTGAAGGGCTTTGGCGGTGGGGGTGGCATGGGGGTACGACGATGGAGATGCAGTGGCCGGTGACAGTGGAGATCGGCGAGGCAGAGGGGCGCAGGGCTGTAGCAGTGGGGGTACATGGATGTTGCGCCGGTGGGGGCGTGACTAGCTGTGGTGCAGTGGGGCTATGGCGGTGGGGATGTGACAATGAGGTTGAGGGTGGGCTGTGGCACCAGGCGTGGGGCTTGGGGATCGTGGGCGGGGGAAAGAAAAGCGAGAGACAGAGAGAAAATAAAGAGAGAAGACTGCGGCGACGGGGAGGAAAGAATATAACTAGGGTTTTTGTCCAATTAAGTACTAAATTTTTTGAGATGGATTTTTGCAATTTAAAATTTCAAATAAATTGACTTTTACCGACGGAATAAATCTGTCAGTAAAATCCGTAGCTAAAAATAATTTAAAAATTATTCTACAAAAAAAGAAATTTAAAAAAGGAAAAATTAAAAAAAAATCAAATTAGCGACAGATTTATAGTCGGTAAATGTCTGTTGCTAAAGAGCTTTATCGACGGAATTTTGTGTTAGTAAATCTCTTTAGCGACAGACCTTTACTAACGGACATATCCGTCGCTAAAGGTGCTTTTAGCAATGGAAATTTATCCATCGCTAAAAGTTGTTTTTCTTGTGGTGGGAGTCGCCATCTTATTTAAGAAAAATCTAGAAATGACTCTAAAGTGTCCCAAAAGGACGACTAGTCTATCAAAATTAAGAGAGGGGTTCGAGGACTAAGTTACGCAACGGGAAGGTGTTAGACACCCGTCGCGCCCTTTTGGTCTCTAATTCATTTTTATTGAATTTTGGCCTTAAAAACATATAGCACGCAGAATATGATAAAACAAACTCTAAACTCGACATCGTGGGTCGAATTCCCTACATATTTGATCCAACAAATTGGAATCAAAACCGTCATACTTCGACTCATGTCCTACAGAAAATAGTCTATATTTCGAGCCTAGACATAGACAAAGAAAGTAAAAGACTATTTTTATGTTTTCAAATAGAAATGTGATTACGGGAAATGGGAGACGCTTTAGACCATTATTATCTAAGCTAATCTAGAAAAAAAAGTAAATGTACCTCGAAAAGGCGCTGGCTTTGAAGACTTCAGAACTCCTTATGATGAATCCATGATGCATGTGATTGGTGCATATAGAAATGGATATTAAGTGTTAAATTTCCCTTAAAGATGATCTATCACTTCTATGAAAGAATGGTATAAAATCTCTAGGGAGAAAAAGCTTGTCTTTGAAATTGTTGGCCAATAGCCTTATTTATAATGGTCTAGGATGCCAGAAATGGTAAAAATGACCATATAAATCTTTGATTTGAAGATAAGACGAAATATTTGATAAAAACTGCAAATTGACGAAAGTTAACTAACCGACCGGTTTGTTGGAAACTGGTTGGTTTATCCCAGAATTTAAAAATATTTTATTCAAATTTCAAGACATTATCTGACTCTAATTTCGATAATTATCTTTGATTTGATTTGATAAGACATACCAAATTCAGAAATTATCTACATATCTTATATAAATCAAGGATCAATCACATGAATGAAGGATAAATCACAAGATATTTTCAAATCATCTAATCAATCACAATCTCTTGCCCTTAACTTGGGTTAAAACTAAGTAACTAGGCTAGTTTAACCAATTGGACTGGGACTCTAACTAGACTGGACTGGACATAAAAGGGATTGGACTAGACCCCTTATTGGACTTAATTAAATAAACTAAGCTCATCATATTACTAGGCCTAAGCCTATAATAATAATAAACTTAATTAAAAATAAAGTCAAATAATCATTTAATAAATAAAAGACTACAAATATGGGGTGTCCACAGAGCCCCTCGATAAGGAAGCTCGCTTGCGGGCGAACATCATCGTAAAAGGACAACACATTTTTTTAGTGGAAACACAAAAAAGACTACAAGACTCGAAACAGAATCAAAGACTTACACATATATGAGGTCGGACTTTTATAAGGCTTCCTACGTATCCCTGGAAAGGAATCAGGCCAACTTAGTTCGGATATAGAGATATCATTCGAAGCTGGGGCCGACAGTAACAATAATTGGTTGTCGAGCAATACCAAAAAGTGTGAGTGAAATTGGAGCCAGAGCCAACAATAACAACAATTGGTCGCCAGATGAAGGACATATTCTTAGAAGCCGGTAACACATAAGATAGAATTGGAACTATGACAAAAAAAGTCACTGCCTTGAGAGCGGAGCCAATAATAACAACGATTGGTCGCTAAAGTATACTGAAAAATCATGTCTAAGAGCTGAAACCAATAGTAACAACCATTGGTCACTTAAACATGAAGGTACATCCCAAAACCGGAGACAACAGTAACAACAAGTTGTCGTGTACTAAAAGCTTATGACTGGGAGCCGGAGCTAATGGTAACAACGATTGGTCTCTTAGCCATAAGGATATACTCCTAGAAGCCGGGGCTAATGATACTCACACTCTTGAACTCTACAAGGCAACGACTAACACACCCTACCGTCTTGACAACCCGTACCAATACACATCCCCCTTTCTTTCTTTATGTCACTTTCTCTTACAAAGACGAACACAAACCAACAACACAGCACACACAAGAACCCATAGCACTCACAGAATAATCTTTGTCAAAAATACAAAAATACATGCACAATGCACACTCATACAAGCTTAGGATACACCTACATATGGTACCACTAAATTTGCCATCGAGAATGGAAAAATTGCCAAAATAATCCCCTAACAGCCAATGTGACAAGAATTATTTCACAATACTTCAAAACTCATCTATATATGTATTAGGCTAAAATCAGGCCAAAAAGTCCTTTGCAAAACATTATTTTATTTCAAAACTCCTTCTGGTTCTTAACGGGGCACGAGGCGACCAAAGTTAGTACACATGACAAACGATGCTGAAAAGCCTTAAAACTCTAGACACTCAAACATTTTGCTGGTAAGAGGTTGCTGTAAAATTTTCAAGGAAAAATAATATAATTTGCTACTTTTAATAAATAAAGAATACCATTTTCAAATAAAATCATTTCACGCTCTTCGAGGACACAAAAAAATCCAATAAAATTACACATCATAGATCTTGCAAGAGTAAAAGGTTTAATGGTTTGCACTTAACCAAAATCATAGCAGAAATGACTTTTAAAAAAATCAAGATCCAGACTCTAGGAAATAATAGATTTATAGCAACACTTTCCATTTTCTTCTTTCTCGAGACCCCTAAATCATACACACTGTACACCCACTTTCTCCATTTCCAGCCAGCCAACTATACTCACATACACCCCCCCCCCCTTCTGCAAATACTAAATACACACACAGCACAAGCGCATATGCACACACAGAGTCATTTGAACACATAGAAAACACATACCCATTTGTGCACAGCCTCTCACACATACACCCACCATGCATTCATCCTAAACACGCATTAGAATACATACGACTATACACACCACTTCAACCTCCAAAGAACATGCATATTTACACGCTAAGACACAACAATATTCACACAACTGCCCCCACCCCCATCCAACAACCCCACACACATACACAACCAAATTTCACATATCCATCCACTTACAAACACCTGCACATACCCACATATCCAGATATACACAATCGTACTCCTCACCCAATATATACCCACACCACAGTGCCCAACGTCCATACCCTATTGCACATAATTGTCTGAAAACAACCACACCTACACACCTGACAACCACACAGATGTCGTGCACCCACAATTATGCTCACAAACCACCATCCACCACCAACGCTGCAGCCAAATGACAAGCATTGCACAGCCACCAAAATCACAACACCACCACCAAACCTTGTTTCACAGTCAATACCACAACCAATTCTACACCATAGTCATGGATCCCAGTGCCGACGACAATCGAACAACCATTGATGTTGAACGAAGGATATTCCTTTAACAGTGGACAGTGCTTGGGTGGTAGGGCGGTTCGATTGAGGACCCATAGTAGGGGCTTATAATGAATGGTCGCCGATGGTTGTAGATTTTGGCTGTGTCGAGGGGCTAAAGATTGGTTATGAGGTTGGGCCATTTTTTGGCTAACCGTACGGCTGTAGCGACAGCTACCACTGTGGAGTCGTGGTGGCTATGATGCAATGACAGTAGTGGCGCGTTGTCCACGGTTGGTTGTTGTAACGATGACAGAGACTAATTTCTGGGGCGATCCGGAATAGGGAATGTCCATGGTGATCGCCTGTGGCCGAAGTCGTGATGGCCACAATGGGCATTGGTAGTCCACACTTGGCTGTGGATTTGGCTGAGATAGAGATGTCAAAAGGGCCGGGCCCCGCGGGTTGGCCGTACCCGGCCCGACCCTCTAGTAAAAAGTAACTGCCCTAAAATAAATAGCTTTGGACCTGGGCTTGGACCAGGACGAGGTTTCACCCAAAATAGCCCGGGCCATGCCCTGCCCGAAAAAGCCTAGGTTTTGGCCTGGCCCGAAATGCAGCCTGGTTTGGCCCGATTTTAGGCCCGAATTTCGGCCCCAAATTTGGCCATATTCTGGCCCTAAAGTGGGCTGGCCCACTTATTTTCAAAAAAAAATTTCCCTCCCCTTTTCCCCCCAACGGCCATATTCCCCAAAATTCCACTTTTACCCCCCAACAATAATATAACGGCTAGTTTGGGGGGTATTTTGGTCCAAGTTAATTTTTCCAAATCTTTTAAGGGTCTTTACACTTTTACCCTCCCCAACAACTATAAACGGTTAGTTTTAAGGGGCATTTTGGTCTTTTGTGGACTTTAAAAAATCTATAAATTCACACCCTTCCTTTCAAATTTTTCGCACCAATCTTCTTACTCTTCCTTATCTAAACATTCTACATTTCTACAAGCTTTGCTACTATTTTCCTCTCTAATTACTACTCTTGCTAATTACTACTCTTGTTTACTAATTAGTACTCTTGCTAATTACTACTCATGTTTACTAATTACTACTCGTGCTAAATTCTAATTACTAGCTATTCATCTTATTCATTTGTTACTCTCTAATTATTTTGTTTACTAATTAGTAATTAGTGAATTCTTATTTATTAATTACTATTACCAAATTATTTTTAATTACTAACCCCGGCCAATTTTGAATTACTAATTACTCTTATTCCCTAGTTACTCTTTAATTTTTTTTAATTGTTATTTCTAATTACTTATTACTGCTCTAATTTTATTTTTCAATCCAGTAAAAAATTTTAGCGTCAAATATGGCTGGACTACTGAAGAATTTGAAGCGTGGATCATCATCACGGAAAACACCACCACCAGGTCAAGCAGCACCACCAGCACAAGCACCATCAGCACGGTCATCACGAACACCAATCCAAGCACCACCATAACCATTCGTTCCTGGACGAATGAGTACATGTTGTATGATAGATACCCAAGCCAATTGGGAGTTCAATCAAAACATTCCAAATATTGATTACACGCCTTCACAAGATAGCCCGCATTTTAGTTAAGGACGCAGCTCGGTTGGCGAAACTACTACTATGTGGCATGATGTTAACCTGATGAGCGGTCATGATGGAGAAGGGCCGAGCAATACTTCCGATAATCAGCAAGAAGTCCAAAAGGTGAAAAAAAAGAAAGCCGAGTGTTGGAATCATTTTGATGAAATTACGGTGGAAGGCGGCGCCCGGAAAGCTTGATGTAAGTATTGTGCTAAATTATTTGCTACTGGTTGTGGTAATGGACATCTTAATAGGCATTACCCTCAGTGTGTACCTCGAAGCGGCCACGTCGAACCTACCCAAACACAGTTATCTTTTGACGGTAAGTTATTTGTTTATAATCATCGAGAGCAAAGAGACGGTCTCGCTGAATTTGTTATTCACGATGAACAACCCTTTAGTTTTGCCGATAGTGCTAAGCACACTAGATATATGAACACCGACGTGTAACCTTTGTACAAAAAGGTTCATAGAAACACAACTAGATTCGATGCACTCTGGCAGTATAAAGCTACTAAAGCACGCCTGATCGATTATTTCTATAATTTTGACAGTAAAGTTAGTCTTACTTCTGATATTTGACAATCTCTGTTTACTTTTGTTAGTTATAGTTGTGTGACGGCCCATTGGATTGATGTAGATTGGATTATGAACAAGAGGATCATCGCTTTCGAACTCTTTCCTTTTCCGCATGATGGAATTAACGTTGCTACTATTATAATTAATTCATGTTCCACGTTTAAATTAAAGAATAAGATTATGAGTATTAGTTTTGATAATGCTACTAACAATATAGCTGTTGTTGATGCTTTAGAGGAGAGCCTCAAACCTGTACTTTATCGTAAATTATTTCATGTTCGTTGTGTTTGTCATATATTTAATTTAATTGTTCAAGATGGCTTAACTGCTTCAGGAGATATTCTTCTCAAAATGAGGGGTATGACATCGTATGTTAATAGTTCAGCTTCGAGAACACAACAATTTAAAACGTTGTGTACTTAATATAATATGCCTCACAGGAGACCAATTACAGATGTGGTCCATAGGTGGAACTCTACATATCATATGCTTTTACATTATGGCATACAAAGAAGTCTATACGCATTTTCTACTAACCTTGTTCCCAGCCAGCTTGCCAACTCAGACGGAATGGCAGATGACTACACACCTAGCTGAATTTTTAGAGGTATTTTACACGTCTACCAATTTATTGTCTGGTACGTACTATCCCACCTCTCCTCTCGCTATATTAGAAATTCTCAAGATGGCTACAATATTAACAAAATGCAGATATATAGGACCCTTTCGAAAAATAGTAAAAGTGATGGATAAAAAATTTAATAAATATTGGAATGAACTACCTGTTGTTTTTGCTGTGGCTACTTGTTTAGATCCTAGGTTAAAGTTGCATGGCGTGAACGTCTCGATACAAGAGATATCGATATTAATGTGCTACTCAGTAGATGACACAACTGAACTCACAGCGAAAGTGAGCAAGACAATTGAGGAACTGTCAACTTATATTGTAACTTTACTGACGTGCGCGGCCGAGCTTCATCATCGACTACTGAGAGACATTATTCATCATACCTTAAGGGCTTTGAACATCTAGTAGCAAGCCAAGGTACTTCTAATTCGACAGGTTCGTCTACTTTTTCCTCTTTTAATGAGATTAGTATATATTTCAATGCTGATCATTTTGATTTAACAGTGCAAAAACATATTAATTTTTATTTGTTAAATTTTTGGAAACAAAACCAAAACATGTATAAAACTTTATCCCAAATTGCACGGGATGTACTGCTGTGCAAGCCTCCACGCGTGCTTCAGAGTCGGCATTATCAGTGAGTGGGAGGGTTTTGGATGATAGAAGGAGTCGTCTTAACCCCGAGTCGCTCGAGCTATGTGTATGTTGAAAAGATTATCTTGATGCAAAATACCGTGAGCAAGATAGACCGATTGATGATAGGAAGAACAGTGACTCGGACGTTGAAGTACTTCCGGATGATTAGGTAATTTCTTTTTATTTTTCTTTTCTCAGGTTTTAAGAATAAATTTTTTCACAAAATATAATTTTTTCATATATTTTGTGAAAAACTTATATATATATATATAGTTTTTTAGAAGCAAGATATATATTTCTCCATATATATAAAAAAAATAGGTAACTTCGCCTGTTTGTTTACAAGCAGCCGGTCCCAAGCCCGGATAAAAGGAGGAGGGCCTATGAACACATTTATCTTCAATTTAACTCTATCGATTTGAATATTTGAATGCTAGAAATATTATTGTTTACACACATATTACTACATAGTTTACTGTAAATTGTTTACATAAGTTTTTATCTGATTTATTGCTAATTGCTTATATTATTTCAGCTCAGTTTCTGTGATAGATTATTGTGTGCGTGTCTAGGGTAATTTAACGTTGCTACTACTTACTTGCATACACATAAGGTAAAAAGTTTGTGCATATGACTTCAATAGATGTTTATTGAAAAAAAGAGAGAATAAGATGTTACTGTATTAAAAAAGGAAAGAAAAGCCAAATACCATGCAAACACTAATTTGATACCCGTGCGTTGCAACGGGTCATTATGTAGAATTTCACTATTCGAGAATATTTGGGTCAAATTATGAGAAAAATGGTGATGAGTGAGAATTATTTACCTAAAAAGAAGGAAATTTTTTATTATGAGATATATATCATCGAAAGAACAATTAAAAAGAAAAAAAAAACTACTGACCTTGAAAAGAAAATACCAATCTATTGGGTATGAACTAATCAAGGAAATATTTAAATAGATGACATGGAACAATAGTGGCATAAAGACCATTATCATTTAACATAACGTAAAAATAAACAAAACACAATTCCAACCATGTCACTAGTATACACAAAATAGAAAGTATCCATGTTGAAAACAAAAATCTAAAAGTTTTCACTGAAAACAAAAATCGAATCATCCAATGTCTCCTACATATAAAGAACGGCATCTTTCATTAAAAATAGTCGTCCAAGATATAAAAAAAATTGTAAATGTCCAAAGATATATGAAGAACACATAAGTGCTTGATGAACCTTCCAGGTAGTGTCCAACAAAAAGTATGGAGCAAGTGAAGTTTATGTGAGAAGGGCGAGAGAATTGTGAGAGAGATTAGGTCAGAAGCATAATAATTTAAAATCTAATAAAAAAGAAAACGTGGTAATGATGATGAATTTAAAAGAGGAAACGTTTGACATCGTGTTATGATGAATCTAAAAAAAAAAAAAACTTTGAAATTATATCATGGAAGATAGATTAGGCTTAACAATTTCGGTTAAATCATTTCATATTTATAAACTCCTATATTATAGGCATAACGATTTCATAAATATGAAATTTGTTAAGGATACAAATTAACTATATTATCTGATTTCACATTTAAGTTTAGTGGTAAAATGTTAAAGTTTAGGCTTTAGAAGATGTGGATTCATTTGTATTTGGAATTTGGATAGAGACATTTAAAAAAAAGATATTGTAATAGCAACCTATAATGACATAAAAAAAATTAATATAAAAAAATAAAGAGGATAATCCACATGCACAGATGTAGAAGGAAGAAAAAGTGCTAGTAAAAGCCCAGTGGACAACTTTTTCTTAGTTTGGTTTTATAACGAATATATTAATTTGCAAAATAATCACTTTAATTGATCTTGAAAGAATATTTACATTGATTTCAAGATGTTAAATAGAGTTGCAATTAAGGATGTAATTGCGTAAATTTATATCATTTCCTCAATTAGATTAGATATTTCAAGAGAAAAAACGTTTGAAAATAATCATGGCTGAAGATTGAAGAAAATGCAAGATTTTAGGGGCAGATAGAGAAGCTGGGAATGAAAGAGAGAAAATAAGGAGATAAGGCAAGATTTTAATTAGAGGTAAGATTTTAGGGCTTTGAGCTTAGGAAGAGGAAGAAATTGGGTGATGAAATCACGAAATTGATGGTTTAATTAGGAATTTAAGTTTGCCTGTGCGTGAGAGAGAGGGGGGAAAAAGATGAGGCTGCCTATTTGAGACTTAGGAAATATTTGTGGAATCAAATATTAATTAGATTAATGAGAAAATAATAATTGCGGACACTTGATTGAGGCATTATAATTGCAAGTTACTTTTGAAATTTAAACTGATAAGATAAAATTTAACTGAATTCAAAGGTAGAAAGTCATAATTGTAAGTATTTAAAATTGGTTTCATTTAACATTAAATAAAATCCACGTAGCGAAATGATAGAGTGTCCACATAAGCGATGACGTGACCACTTTCTCTTAGCTTCGGCATTCATATATATATAATTAGATTTGCAAAAATTTAAAGAGCTACTGTATTAAGCAATTTGATAGATGTAATCGTCATTTTCTATTTACCAAACTTTTGAAAAATGCCACTTATAAATTATAATGCTAGTAGGCCAAAAAAGGCTTGTTAATATTACACCCAATTAACATGTATCAATCTCAACCTTAATTTGATGTATTCTTGTTGGCCATCAACGCAGGTGAATAACAAGGAGTTGGGAACAAAAAAAGAAAAAAAAAATGGATTGGGCCCGGGCCCAGCCAAAATATTGGGCCTAAGGCCAGGGCTCGGACTGGGCCCATATATCCCAGATTTTAGCCCGGCCCGTTTTCCATTCATCTGGCCCCGCCCCAGCCCATTTTCATTGGAGGCCCGCTGGGCCGGCCCATGCCCGCCCTATTGACATCTCTAGGCTGAGACAGTGGTAGTACGACGGCTTGGCGGTGGCAGCGGTGCATTGGTTGTCTCACGATGGTCGCGGAGGTGTTATGCGATGGTGTTTGGTGAAGGAACGGCCAGAGTTGTCGCAGGTGGCTGCGTGTATGGCTGGAAATGGGGCTGCCCAGATCTGGCAGAGGCGTCACCCATTCTAGGGCCGACTGCCATCATTGTTTCTCACTATCTTCTCCCTTTTTTGTTTCTTTTTTTTATCTCACGTTCAATTCGACGTAGGCTAATTTTTTTTGTTTATTTATTTTTTTCCAATTCTTGCTATCTTTTTTCCATAATGATTCCCTCTCTCTCTCACACACATATTTAGTCTTTATCAAAGTCACCCCTTCCACTTTCATCGGTTGTCTATGCGCCCAGCTTCATTTTGTAGCTTATTGTCGTTTCAAAATGTTACTAAAGGTTGCTAATAAAACTTGTTCACTCTAATCGTCACTAGAAGCCTCAATTACTATCAATTAGGAAGTTAACTTGTCGCTAACTAACTAAATAATTTGCTATAATTACCATACAAGCAACTTCATCATTGTAACTTATAATTATGAAAAATGATGTCGCTAAAGGCCCTTAATGATACCGCTCATAATAATTGTTACTAAATATCCTAAAATAATCACCTGGAAAAACTAGTACTAAAATAGAAAGAAATTTTATGGGAACAAACCTAACCCTAAGTTCGGGGTGTTACATGTAGTATCTTATAGTTTCCTATAGAATGAAGGAACTTTCCAAAATATATAAATACTAAGATCATTTTTGTTGTTTTTGGGCAACAGAACAGTCGAGCAGAGGGGCGGTCGCGCATGCGTGGCCTCATGCTCCATATAAAACACTAAATTAACATAAATCTAGGGGTTGTGCAGTATTAATACATAGATCTAGGGTTTATGCAATGCTGGAACATATATCTAAGCTTTGTTTGAGTGGTGGGATAAGTGGTGGTGGGTGGTACTAGGTGGCGATTATAAGAAGAGGGGGCGGCGACAGTTGGGCTGTGGTAGTGACTAGAATGAGGGGCTAGGGCTGGTCGCCACATGAGGCATGGGTTATGATGGTGATGATGGGACTGAGTGTGGCTAATGGGGGCAGCAGGATGTGGTGGGGCTAATGGTAGTGGCATGATGGGGTCAGGCTGCTGGCGGTGACAGGATTGGCTAGAACAGGTGGCGATGGCGGGATAGGGTGGGGTAGGTGACGATGGCTGGAAATAGTGGGGCAGATGGCAACATAGGGATTGATGGTGGTAGTTGTGGTTGTGAGTGGGGTTAATGGCGGCGACGCTAGGGCTGGGCTAGATGGCAGACAGGGGTAATGGAGGTGGTGGGGTGGGGTTGGGTTGGTAAGGGCGGTGGCTAGAGTTTGGTTTAGTTGGTCTTTAGAAGAAAATTAGGAACTTGGAAGAGAAAAAGAAACAGAAGGCATTCCAGTCAGTTCATTGCATTAATCTCTTCGAAATGCACTTCTCAAGAACTTAAGCATCACATGCTACTAATTTGGACGATTTTTTTAACGATTGCGATACAATTGGTACCTTAGGTGTCTCTTTATAAATTTTTAGCCTCAAGGGGCTTTGTACAACTCGAACAAACCATAAGAGTTTTCTATACAATTTTCCCTTCTTCGAATATAGGACAAAGGACTGTGGACGTGGCGGGTGGCTTTCGGTCGTGATTGGTCAGGGCTGTGGTGGTTGTTTGTGCGTTTCTCTTTTGCTCGATGAGATAAGATTATTATTCCTTTTTGGGGAGGTTTTTAGCTGCAAATTACCTTATAATTACAGGTGTACAGTCACTTTAGCAATTGATTTCAAATATCACTTTTCTTTTTCTTTTGTGATGAATTTACTTTTTGCTAGTATGTTAATTCCTTAAAAAATTATAATTATTAATTTCTTTTCAATTGTAAAAATTTTATTTTTAGAGATAATCGGGAGTTGAGCTAGAAATACCCTCAGTTACTATAGTTAGGTGTTGCAAAAGTATCGAATGTTCTAGTACGGATTGTTTTAAGTGATGATTTTGTAAACATATAAGTTATATTGAGTAATTATAAAATTGCAATAAGTTGAAGGGAATTTTACCGCTTAAGCTTAAAGAAAAAGAAATATCTCCATGCTTTTCAATGCGACGGTTATATTTTTGACAAACAGATACATTATACTCCGGTTGCATTGCCTTTCTGATCAGATCACTTTGACAACGGATACATTATGCTCTCACAACATCATTGTTTTCCTCATTATGTCATGTAGATGATACATGTGGAGGCCGGTTCGAAGAAAATGTAATTGCTGAATTTTGAAGAAAAAGGAAAATACCATTTTTCATAAGTCATAACGACAAACAGGAGAAGGAATCAGGAGCAGAAATTGCATCACCCTTTTGAAAATTCATGCCTGTTTGCGAGTGTTTTTAGGAGAGAAAAGAGAGGAAAAGAAAGGAAAGTGGCTCATTTCCTCCCTTTTCTCTAGTTTGTGAGTTTTTTTAAGGAGAGAAAAGAAGAGAAAAAGGAGGGAAGTTTTGGTCTCTTTTGTCTCTAAATCTTTCCTCCCAAAATTGGGAAGAAACGGATAGAAAAGAAACTCTCATAAGTAATATTTTAATAATGTCCATATTACCCTTGAGATTATGATGACTCAATTTTTAATGACTTTTAAGTCCTAGAGTTTCTTACAAAAACGTATCATATCATTTATGACAAACAAATTGAAGACCAATTTGTATTTTTCTAATGACAAGTTTGTGTGTTTTTTTTATTATAGCACTAACCGGTGAAGACTTATCACGTTATTATGGTATAAACTTTCTGTGTTGTCCTTGATGATCAATTTTTTTTCTTCGTCTACATTATGTTCTTAGTTAGGATCATACTCTAAAGTTTTTGTTTGAATTAACACATTATTATATAAGAATATGTATGTAATGTTATATCTTTTATTTTCTTTTCTTCTGAATTCACGTACAAATGAAATAAAGAGAAAGGAAAATTGTATTTCCTTCTCTTCCTT
Source organism: Escallonia rubra (assembly GCA_033065855.1). NCBI lineage: Eukaryota > Viridiplantae > Streptophyta > Magnoliopsida > Escalloniales > Escalloniaceae > Escallonia > Escallonia rubra. The sequence goes on along the minus strand of JAVXUO010001763.1, from coordinate 5,917 downwards.
TCTCTTCTGTTCTCTTCCTTTCTATTCTTTTCTCTTATAACGCTGATATATGTTTTTTTTGCCATCCACGAGTGCCTCCCTTTCTCTGCACCAGAATCAAGTAAGAGAGAGAGAGAGAGCGATGACAAACGACACAGCAATGGAGAAGCAGCAGCAGCTCTCCATCTGCTGCATATCCCACGAGTTTTTCAAATCCGCCTCCAAACACCCCGACAAAATCGCCGTCATTCAATCTCGCGGCGGCGGCGCTCAACTCGCCCGAGAATTCCGCGAACTTTACGACCACCATAACCAAAACGACGACGCCGAGAAACCGTTCGACAAATTCTTCGCAACTGACTCGCCGTCGTCTCGCCCTCCGGTGTACGAAGGTGACGAATGCTTCACGTATTCGCAAGTTCTGGCCGCGGTTGATTCGCTCAGCTCTCGTCTCCGCCGCATCCTCGACGGTGGTGGTGACCCCCAACTTATTACACCTACCTCAGGTCAGCATATGCGCTATCTCTCGCGTTGATAGTTTTGAATTGTTCGAATGAATTGTCGTTGTTAATTATGTCGTGATTGAGTTAATATTATGAATGTAGTTATTGGACTGTACAATGTGTGGGAAGCAGCAATTGATGGATTAGGATTTGGTTCGCATTTTGCAGCATTGGTTTAGAGCGCCAAGTGGTTGCTGGTCCGGTGTTAGCATGTTTATGGACCAAGTGACCAACACATAGGGAACACCAAATACGGGCTGTATTTGTTATTCTGTCCATTTCATCGATTTGTGCCCTTTGACTTTTGCGAATTCCTAGGATAGGTCTAGTACGTGTAAAAAGATTGAATTGAACTCCAATAACAATTATAGATTGAGATAATTATAGCAAATCCCTTGAGGTTAGGGGGTAATTCCACGCATGTCCTTTGACTTCAGGAAATGTCAAATAATGGTGGAATACGGACGGCCTTCACGTTTTGGTGAAAAGACGATTCCACCCTTTGTTTGTATTGAATTTATCTTTGATATGCCATCTTCCTTTTCTTTCCTTTTTTTCTAAACAGAACACCCACCCCATACTTGGTCTTCCCCATTAAAGTTCGACACACCACCAACCACCAAGCACAACCACCAATCACACACATGCACGTGCGCACGTACAGACACACACACACACACAGACACACTAATTGATTCAATTCACAACTTCACCCTCTATGCCATGAACCACGACGGCAGCCTATCACAGCCCACCATTGCTCCCATCACCATCATCGCAGCCCTCCACAAGCCGTACCACCCACCACCATAGCCCATACAAAATGCCCTACCAACCACTGCAATCCACCGCCAGTCGGCCCACTCCCCACAAAGTCACTTTGCGACACACACACACACACAGGCATACATTCCCACACATGCACGCACCCATTGTTATCGCTGCCGCCGTCCTTGGAATTGGCGATTGTGGGTAAATCGAATCAGTGTGTATGTATCTTTTGTGTGTAAGTGATAAGTGTGTCTGTTGTGTGTGATATGATCCGGTCCACGGCTCCACCACAGGGTGGCGCCTCCCTCTAAAGGGCTAGCTAAGTAGGTACTTTTGAGTTTACAAGCAGGGTTTTACAAGGTCAATCACAAATCATCTCACATCCGATGTGGGATATAACAATCTCCCCTCCTTGTGCCTTCATCCTTGCTAAGACTCGATCATACATAGCCCAGAATCTTCCTCTCTAGCCGATGAGGAATATATCCGGCTCATCCTTCGTTGCCCTAACTATCCTCGTGATGTGGGATATTTCTGGGCTTGCCATCGTTTCTCTCAACCATCGGTTGGGATGATTTGTGATTGGCCTTATAAGACCCTGCTTGTGAACTCATAAGTGTCCACGTGGCTAGTCCTTTTGAGGGAAACATTGTCTTGTGGTGGGGCCGTGGACGGGGTCGTTACAGATGGTATCAGAGCCGATTCTCAAAAGCTCTGGTTAGGCTATCCAGTTGGGTTGCCGATGGTTGGGGGAAACAATGGCACGTCCGAGAGATTCTAGGCTATGTGTGATCGAGCCTTAATGAGAATGCTAGGCATAAGGAGGAGAGATTGTGATATCCCACATCGGACGTGTGATGGTTTGTGATTGGCCTTATAAGACCCCGCCCATGAATTCATACGTTCCTTCTGGGCTAGTCCTTTTATGGGCGGCATTGCCCATGTGGTGGGGCCGTGGACGGGGTCGTTACAATGTGCACACATGTGTAATTGTGGGTAAATTGAATCAGTGTGTATGCACGCGCGCGCGTGTGATTCAATCAGAGTGTGTGTATGTGCGCGTTTGTCTGATTCCGTGTGTGTGAAATAAAGCCAAGGGTGAAGGTTGAAGCTGGGGTGGGTGCATTCAAGGGTAGGAGTATAAAGGGCTATATTGGCGTTTTTAAAATATGGTATGCTGGGATAAGCGAAATGCATATAGAATTCGAACAATGTTACTCCCTCCGTCCGACATAATTCGATCACTTCTTTTTTGCACTCATAGTAAGGATTTATGTCATATATTGTGTGTTTCCCATTCTACCTTTTGGAGAGAGGAGGGGAAGAAAGTGGGTCAGGAGAAAGAAAATGAGTTAGAGGAGTGTTAAATGTGGAGAGAGAAATAGAATAAAAAAGTGTAAGAATCTGGGCCAGGAGAGAGAAAATGAGTTGGTAGAGAGTTAAATGTGGAAAGAGAAATAGAATAAAAAAAGTATGAAAAGGGTAAATATGTAAAAATACCTACAAAATCTTTCTTAATTTGGAAGTAATTAATTGTTGTGGGAAGTCCCAAAAAGGAAATATGATCAATTTATGTGGGACAGAGGGAGTATAACGGAAGGGTATATGTGTCACGGGTCTTTAAGATTCTGGTCTGACGCGTCATATTTGGAAAGTCGACTGTGTTGACTGTAATTACCCCATAACCTTAAGGGGTTTGATGTAATTATCTCTTGTAGATTAAATATGTATCCTTTGGCAAGTCAAGCTAGGGTAAAGGCAATGATTAAAGCCGATGTTTACATGCACTAAGTTTTTCCTTCGAGTTGACAGAATGTCAAAGGGGACAAATCCACATATTGTGAAAACATGGGCTGCCGAAAGTTTGAATAAAAAGAATATAGTCAAGTTGATTTCAGTCATATGTCATGGTACTTTTGGTGAAAAAGTATGAGGGTTATAGCTATATAAGCCCTTGTGTGTGGGGACACCACTCACTTCTGCCAATGTTCCTTCTTTGCACCAAAAGGGTAGTCAGTATTACCTACTGAGTAGTTTTGGTGGTTTGCATTTGAGCATCATCAATAGGGATGATATTGACTTACTGAGTAGAAATTAGGAACGTGGTCAAGGCTTACACTTTATGAGGAATATAGCTCTGTTTTAAGTTTTAGTGTTTAAGCAGTAGGCACTACAAGGAACTGTTACAACTAGCATTGAAGGTAACTTGCAAATTTTTACGACTAGCATTAGGGACGAACATCACTTGATTTAGATAACTCATTGGATCACCACTTTTTAATGTCTTATGTAAAAAATGTTAACTTTGTCCACAAATAAGACTTTCCAGTCACAAATTGTTGTTTGTCACCAGAGTAGACGTATCTCTTCACACAATGCCTTGAATTTCTGAACAAAATCATAGGTGGCCCCAAAAAGTGGTTGTTGATGGTTTTCCAGTGCAGAAAACCTGATTTCCAGCTTGAACAGTAACAAAGCTTTGTTGCTTGTAAAAGTCAGTTGTCAGACAGCGACGAAGGCTCTCACTGCACTTCTGGCAGTAATGTTACTACTGTATAACATGGACTCGTATATACATATCAAACTCTGAAAGCAATACTCGTACTAGTATACTAACTTCAGTTCTCTCTAAGCGTGGGTTCTTTTGGGATCGGCCATTATTACAAGGTTATTTGTACAAAAGAAAGTGGCTTGCTGTTTTGCAGCATTCTTGGCAGTATCTGACAATTTTCTCCTTAGGAGTAGCTTTTACATTAGTGAAGTGTCTTAATTGCTAAATTTACATTGATTATCCAGTCAGCAGCCTTTCTTGTAACCAGTTTCATGCAAACTTCTTTGGAAACAAATAAGATGCCAGCGCTGGTTTCCCAAATCTTAGACCATTAAGTTTCTCCTTTCATGCATAGGTTCAGGACAAGCTCTATTGCTTCACCAACTTTATCTTGCATAGAGATGGTGCTCATCTGATACTTTTTGCATCTCAATACTCTCTGTGTTGCAGCTTGACTGCTAAGTGCTCCTCTTTTCTGGAATATAGACTGGTATGCTCTTTGAAAGGGTGATCATGCTGCCAAGTTCTTTAGGCTTTTGCTACAGGAAATGCAACAATTAAGTGTTGTACTTCTACTCTTGATTCTATTTCTTTATGCTGCTCTCTGGGAGCAGGGAGATTAGATCTGGGAACATCACCACCCTTTCAGATATGAGATAACAATGCATAAAATTCTATACTACCACACCAACATTTACTTTCACATTTACTATACAGTGGAGCGCCTCATCCAGTTTGTCCCACCATATGGCAGGAGTCTAAGTGCTCAATTTTCTTGTTACATCTTGCTGTTTGCAGATAAATTCTGAACAAATTTTTCTAAAAGCAAGCTATTCGTAAAGGAGTCTGCTTTGTTGATAATAGTCTTAGTGTTAATTGAATATTTTTTGCTAGTAGTTTTACGAGCTTGAGATGAATTTTTTTTTTGGAATTTTAGGTGGATGCAACTCGCGAAGCTAGCACCACATTTCTTTCTTGAATCAGAGCTGGTTGTTGACTCTAGTTGTATATATAACTTGGCACATGTGGTGTTTGCTTTTGTTTACCAAAATAACAACTTTGGCTTTGTTCCAGGTCCTATAAGTGGCAAGCTGTCGGTGCATGATAGTGTTCCTGAATGTTCTACTTCTTCCAGTCCAGGTGTACAATGGTCCGCTGGGTTTCCTGAATGTTCTACGTCTTCCAGTCTAGGTGTTCAACAGTCTGCTGGGTATCCGAAAAATACTCCAAGAATTGTGGGAATATTCCTGGTACCGTCTGTAAACTACATAATTTCTGTTCTCTCAGTTCTGAGGTGTGGGGAGGCTTTTGTTCCTTTAGATCCTTCATGGCCAAAAGAAAGAATATTATCCATTGTCTCTTCATCAGAAGCTGATCTTATTATTGGATGTTCGCTCTCAATTGATGGAATTTATTCCCATGAGCTTGACAAATCACACTGGTTTGTCAACTGCAGCAGTCGTCCAATTTTGCTTATATCAGCCAAAGACAACCTTGAGGAGCATGCTGCTCCATCACAGTTAGCCTGGCCTTGTGAAAGTGAAAGACCAAGTCTATTCTGTTACTTGATGTACACCTCAGGATCAACCGGAAAGCCTAAAGGTGTCTGTGGTACTGAACCAGGTAAGACAGTATAGTCATAATCGTGTAATCTTATTATGTAAGTATCAGTATGCTCTTTTTTTTACCTGCTAGTTGTGCCCTTCTATAATGTTACAGAATTGTACTTTTACAGGGTCCAAATTATCAGTGAATGGACTACAGGTTTTAATTAAAATATGAGGGAAAATTCTAGGTTCTGGGTGGAATTTAATCCTCAGGCACATAAATTTGAGAAATCAACTTTATGGGCTTGCTATTATATTGATCAGTTTCTTCTAGGATTATCTTATTCATAGGATTTCGATCTTTCAATGAGCTGCTTCCCTGTCTTTAAGGTTTGCACCGACCGCCGCACAAGGACATTATCACCTTTCCACTTCAAGTACCAGTTTGCCAACCACAAAGATAAAGGAGCTATACTCAAATAAATATATCTAGTAATACTCATACAAATTTTAAAAGGTTGAACACTGAAAGGTTTCTTATAGCTCCTTTCAAATTGCTGAAGTTG
>JAVXUO010000466.1:0-164377 GCA_033065855.1 Escallonia rubra | reverse complement strand
GGTGGCAGGGCGGTTCGATTGAGGACCCATAGTAGGGGCTTATAATGAATGGTCGCCGATGGTTGTAGATTTTGGCTGTGTGGAGGGGCTGAAGATTGGTTATGAGGTTGGGCCATTTTTTGGCTAACCGTACGACTGTAGCGACAGCTACCAATGTGGAGTCGTGGTGGCTACGATGTAATGACAGTAGTGGCGCGTTATCCCCGGTTGGTTGTTGTAACGATGGCAGAGACTAATTGCTGGGGCGATCCGGAATATGGAATGTCCATGGTGATCGCCTGTGGTGTTGGAGAGATTGGCCATTGGCCGAAGTCGTGATGGCCACAATGGGCATTGGTAGTCCACACTTGGCTGTGGATTTGGCTGAGATAGAGATGTCAAAAGGGCCGGGCCCCGCGGGCTGGCCGTACCCGGCCCGGCCCTCTAGTGAAAAGTAGTGGCCCTAAAATAAATGGCTTTGGACTTGGGCTTGGACCAGGACGAGGTTTCACCCAAAATAGCCCGGGCCATGCCCGGCCCGAAAAAGCCCAGGTTTTGGCCCGGCCCGAAAAAAGCCGAAATTGGCCCGAAATGCAGCTTGGTTTGGCCCAATTTTAGGCCCGGATTTCGGCCCTTTTATGGCCCCAAATTTGGCCATATTCTGGCCCTTAAGTGGGCTGGCCCACTTATTTTCAAATTTTGTTTTCCCTCTCATTTTCCCCCCAATGGCCATATTCCCCAAAATTCCACTTTTACCCCCCAACAATAATATAACGGCTAGTTTGGGGGGTATTTTGGTCCAAGTTAATTTTTCCAAATCTTTTAAGGGTCTTTACACTTTTACCCTCCCCAACAACTATAAACGGTTAGTTTTAAGGGGCATTTTGGTCTTTTGTGGACTTTAAAAAATCTATAAATTCACACCCTTCCTTTCAAATTTTTCGCACCAATCTTCTTACTCTTCCTTATCTAAACATTCTACATTTCTACAAGCTTTGCTACTATTTTCCTTTCTAATTACTACTCTTGCTAATTACTACTTTTGTTTACTAATTAGTACTATTCCTAATTACTACTCATGTTTACTAATTACTACTCGTGCTAAATTCTAATTACTAGCTATTCATCTTATTCATTTGTTACTCTCTAATTATTTTGTTTACTAATTAGTAATTAGTGAATTCTTATTTATTAATTACTATTACCAAATTATTTTTAATTACTAACCCCGGCCAATTTTGAATTACTAATTACTCTTATTCCCTAGTTACTCTTTAATTTTTTTTAATTGTTATTTCTAATTACTTATTACTGCTCTAATTTTATTTTTCAATCCAGTAAAAAATTTTAGCGTCAAATATGGCTGGACTACTGAAGAATTTGAAGCGTGGATCATCATCACGGAAAACACCACCACCAGGTCAAGCAGCACCACCAGCACAAGCACCATCAGCACGGTCATCACGAACACCAATCCAAGCACCACCATAACCATTCGTTCCTGGACGAATGAGTACATGTTGTATGATAGATACCCAAGCCAATTGGGAGTTCAATCAAAACATTCCAAATATTGATTACACGCCTTCACAAGATAGCCCGCATTTTAGTTAAGGACGCAGCTCGGTTGGCGAAACTACTACTATGTGGCATGATGTTAACCTGATGAGCGGTCATGATGGAGAAGGGCCGAGCAATACTTCCGATAATCAGCAAGAAGTCCAAAAGGTGAAAAAAAAGAAAGCCGAGTGTTGGAATCATTTTGATGAAATTACGGTGGAAGGCGGCGCCCGGAAAGCTTGATGTAAGTATTGTGCTAAATTATTTGCTACTGGTTGTGGTAATGGACATCTTAATAGGCATTACCCTCAGTGTGTACCTCGAAGCGGCCACGTCGAACCTACCCAAACACAGTTATCTTTTGACGGTAAGTTATTTGTTTATAATCATCGAGAGCAAAGAGACGGTCTCGCTGAATTTGTTATTCACGATGAACAACCCTTTAGTTTTGCCGATAGTGCTAAGCACACTAGATATATGAACACCGACGTGTAACCTTTGTACAAAAAGGTTCATAGAAACACAACTAGATTCGATGCACTCTGGCAGTATAAAGCTACTAAAGCACGCCTGATCGATTATTTCTATAATTTTGACAGTAAAGTTAGTCTTACTTCTGATATTTGACAATCTCTGTTTACTTTTGTTAGTTATAGTTGTGTGACGGCCCATTGGATTGATGTAGATTGGATTATGAACAAGAGGATCATCGCTTTCGAACTCTTTCCTTTTCCGCATGATGGAATTAACGTTGCTACTATTATAATTAATTCATGTTCCACGTTTAAATTAAAGAATAAGATTATGAGTATTAGTTTTGATAATGCTACTAACAATATAGCTGTTGTTGATGCTTTAGAGGAGAGCCTCAAACCTGTACTTTATCGTAAATTATTTCATGTTCGTTGTGTTTGTCATATATTTAATTTAATTGTTCAAGATGGCTTAACTGCTTCAGGAGATATTCTTCTCAAAATGAGGGGTATGACATCGTATGTTAATAGTTCAGCTTCGAGAACACAACAATTTAAAACGTTGTGTACTTAATATAATATGCCTCACAGGAGACCAATTACAGATGTGGTCCATAGGTGGAACTCTACATATCATATGCTTTTACATTATGGCATACAAAGAAGTCTATACGCATTTTCTACTAACCTTGTTCCCAGCCAGCTTGCCAACTCAGACGGAATGGCAGATGACTACACACCTAGCTGAATTTTTAGAGGTATTTTACACGTCTACCAATTTATTGTCTGGTACGTACTATCCCACCTCTCCTCTCGCTATATTAGAAATTCTCAAGATGGCTACAATATTAATAAAATGCAGATATATAGGACCCTTTCGGAAAATAGTAAAAGTGATGGATAAAAAATTTAATAAATATTGGAATGAACTACCTGTTGTTTTTGCTGTGGCTACTTGTTTAGATCCTAGGTTAAAGTTGCATGGCGTGAACGTCTCGATACAAGAGATATCAATATTAATGTGCTACTCAGTAGAGGACACAACTGAACTCACAGCGAAAGTGAGCAAGACAATTGAGGAACTGTTCAACTTATATTGTAACTTTGCTGACGTGTGCGGCCGAGCTTCATCATCGACTACTGAGAGACATTATTCATCATACCTTAAGGGCTTTGAACATCTAGTAGCAAGCCAAGGTACTTCTAATTCGGCAGGTTCGTCTACTTTTTCCTCTTTTAATGAGATTGATATATATTTCAATGTTGATCATTCTGATTTAACAGTGCAAAAACATATTAATTTTTATTTGTTAAATTTTTGGAAACAAAACCAAAACATGTATAAAACTTTATTCCAAATTGCACGGGATGTACTGCTGGTGCAAGCCTCCACGCTTGCTTCAGAGTCGACATTATCAGCGAGTGGGAGGGTTTTGGATGACAGAAGGAGTCGTCTTAACCCCGAGTCACTCGAGCTATGTGTATGTTGGAAGAATTATCTTGATGCAAAATATCGTGAGCAAGATAGACCGATTGATGATAGGAAGAACAGTGACTCGGACGTTGAAGTACTTCCGGATGATTAGGTAATTTCTTTTTATTTTTCTTTTCTCAGGTTTTAAGAATAATTTTTTTCACAAAATATAGTTTTTTCATATATTTTGTGAAAAACTTATATATATATATATAGTTTTTAGAAGCAAGATATATATTTCTCCATATATATAAAAAAAATAGGTAACTTCGCCTGTTTGTTTACAAGCAGCCGGTCCCAAGCCCGGATAAAAGGGGGATGGCCTATGAACACATTTATCTTCAATTTAACTCTATCGATTTGAATATTTGAATGCTAGAAATATTATTGTTTACACACATATTACTACATAGTTTACTGTAAACTGTTTACATAAGTTTTTATCTGATTTATTGCTAATTGCTTATATTATTTCAGCTCAGTTTCTGTGATAGATTATTGTGTGCGTGTCTAGGGTAATTTAACGTTGCTACTACTTACTTGCATACACATAAGGTAAAAAGTTTGTGCATATGACTTCAATAGATGTTTATTGAAAAAAAGAGAGAATAAGATGTTACTGTATTAAAAAAGGAAAGAAAAGCCAAATACCATGCAAACACTAGTTTGATACCCGTGCGTTGCAACATGTCATTATGTAGAATTTCACTATTCGAGAATATTTGGGTCAAATTATGAGAAAAATGGTGATGAGTGAGAATTATTTACCTAAAAAGAAGGAAATTTTTTATTATGAGATATATATCATCGAAAGAACAATTAAAAAGAAAAAAAAAACTACTGACCTTGAAAAGAAAATACCAATCTATTGGGTATGAACTAATCAAGGAAATATTTAAATAGATGACATGGAACAATAGTGGCATAAAGACCATTATCATTTAACATAACGTAAAAATAAACAAAACACGATTCCAACCATGTCACTAGTATACACAAAATAGAAAGTATCCATGTTGAAAACAAAAATCTAAAAGTTTTCACTGAAAACAAAAATCGAATCATCCAATGTCTCCTACATATAAAGAACGGCATCTTTCATTAAAAATAGTCGTCCAAGATATAAAAAAAATTGTAAATGTCCAAAGATATATGAAGAACACATAAGTGCTTGATGAACCTACCAGGTAATGTCCAACAAAAAGTATGGAGCAAGTGAAGTTTATGTGAGAAGGGCGAGAGAATTGTGAGAGACATTAGGTCAGAAGCATAATAATTTAAAATCTAATAAAAGAGAAAACGTGGTAATGATGATGAATTTAAAAGAGGAAACGTTTGACATCGTGTTATGATGAATCTAAAAAAAAAAACTTTGAAATTATATCATGGAAGATAGATTAGGCTTAACAATTTCGGTTAAATCATTTCATATTTATAAACTCCTATATTATAGGCATAACGATTTCATAAATATGAAATTTGTTAAGGATACAAATTAACTATATTATCTGATTTCACATTTAAGTTTAGTGGTAAAATGTTAAAGTTTAGGCTTTAGAAGATGTGGATTCATTTGTATTTGGAATTTGGATAGAGACATTTAAAAAAAAGATATTGTAATAGCAACCTATAATGACATAAAAATTTTAAAATAAAAAAATAAAGAGGATAATCCACATGCACAGATGTAGAAGGAAGAAAAAGTGCTAGTAAAAGCCCAGTGGACAACTTTTTCTTAGTTTGGTTTTATAACGAATATATTAATTTGCAAAATAATCACTTTAATTGATCTTGAAAGAATATTTACATTGATTTCAAGATGTTAAATAGAGTTGCAATTAAGGATGTAATTGCGTAAATTTATATCATTTCCTCAATTAGATTAGATATTTCAAGAGAAAAAACGTTTGAAATAATCATGGCTGAAGATTGAAGAAAATGCAAGATTTTAGGGGCAGATAGAGAAGCTGGGAATGAAAGAGAGAAAATAAGGAGATAAGGCAAGATTTTAATTAGATGTAAGATTTTAGGGCTTTGAGCTTAGGAAGAGGAAGAAATTGGGTGATGAAATCACGAAATTGATGGTTTAATTAGGAATTTAAGTTTGCCTGTGCGTGAGAGAGAGGGGGGGAAAAAGATGAGGCTGCCTATTTGAGACTTAGGAAATATTTGTGGAATCAAATATTAATTAGATTAATGAGAAAATAATAATTGCGGACACTTGATTGAGGCATTATAATTGCAAGTTACTTTTGAAATTTAAACTGATAAGATAAAATTTAACTGAATTCAAAGGTAGAAAGTCATAATTGTAAGTATTTAAAATTGGTTTCATTTAACATTAAATAAAATCCACGTAGCGAAATGATAGAGTGTCCACATAAGCGATGACGTGACCACTTTCTCTTAGCTTCGGCATTCATATATATAATTAGATTTGCAAAAATTTAAAGAGCTACTGTATTAAGAAATTTGATAGATGTAATCGTCATTTTCTATTTACCAAACTTCTGAAAAATGCTACTTATAAATTATAAAGCTAGTAGGCCAAAAAAGGCTTGTTAATATTACACCGAATTAACATGTATCAATCTCAACCTTAATTTGATGTATTCTTATTGGCCATCGACGCAGGTGAATAACAAGGAGTTGGGAACAGAAAAAGAAAAAAAAATGGAATGGGCCCGGCCCAAAATATTGGGCCTAGGGCCAGGGCTCGGACTAGGCCCATATATCCCAGATTTCAGCCCGGCCCGTTTTCCATTCATCTGGCCCCGCCCTAGCCCGTTTTCATTGGAGGCCCGCTGGGCCAGCCCAAGCCCGCCCTATTGACATCTTTAGGCTGAGACTGTGGTAGTACGACGGCTTGGCGGTGGCAGCGGTGCATTGGTTGTCGCACGATGGTCGCGGAGGTGTTATGCGATGGTGTTTGGTGAAGGAACGGCCAGAGTTGTCGCAGGTGGCTGCGTGTATGGCTGGAAATGGGGCTGCCCAGATCTGGCAGAGGCGTCACCCATTCTAGGGCCGACTGCCATCATTGTTTCTCACTATCTTCTCCCTTTTTTGTTTCTTTTTTTTATCTCACGTTCAATTCGACGTAGGCTAATTTTTTTTGTTTATTTATTTTTTTCCAATTCTTGCTATCTTTTTTCCATAATGATTCCCTCTCTCTCTCACACACATATCTAGTCTTTATCAAAGTCTCCCCTTCCATTTTCATCGGTTGTCTATGCGCCCAGCTTCATTTTGTAGCTTATTGTCGTTTCAAAATGTTACTAAAGGTTGCTAATAAAACTTGTTCACTCTAATCGTCACTAGAAGCCTCAATTACTATCAATTAGGAAGTTAACTTGTCGCTAACTAACTAAATAATTTGCTATAATTACCATACAACCAACTTCATCATTGTAACTTATAATTATGAAAAATGATGTCGCTAAAGGCCCTTAATGATACCGCTCATAATAATTGTTACTAAATATCCTAAAATAATCACTTGGAAAAAATAGTACTAAAATAGAAAGAAATTTTATGGGAACAAACCTAACCCTAAGTTCGGGGTGTTACATGTAGTATCTTACAGTTTCCTCCAGAATGAAGGAACTTTCCAAAATATATAAATACTAAGATCATTTTTGTTGTTTTTGGGCAACAGAACAGTCGAGCAGAGGGGCGGTCGCGTATGCGTGGCCTCATGCTCCATAGAAAACACTAAATTAACATAAATCTAGGGGTTGTGCAGTATTAATACATAGATCTAGGGTTTATGCAATGCTGGAACATAGATCTAAGTTTTGTTTGAGTGGTGAGATAAGTGGTGGTGGGTGGTACTAGGTGGCGATTATAAGAAGAGGGGGCGGCGACAGTTGGGCTGTGGTAGTGACTAGAATGAGGGGCTAGGGCTGGTCGCCACATGAGGCATGGGTTATGATGGTGATGATGGGACTGAGTGCGGCTAATGGGGGCAGCAGGATGTGGTGGGGCTAATGGTAGTGGCATGATGGGGTCAGGCTGCTGGCGGTGACAGGATTGGCTAGAACAGGTGGCGATGGCGGGATAGGGTGGGGTAGGTGACGGCGGCTGGAAATAGTGGGGCAGATGGCAACATAGGGATTGATGGTGGTAGTTGTGGTTGTGAGTGGGGTTAATGGCGGCGACGCTAGGGCTGGGCTAGATGGCAGACAGGGGTAATGGAGGTGGTGGGGTGGGGTTGGGTTGGTAAGGGCGGTGGCTAGAGTTTGGTTTAGTTGGTCTTTAGAAGAAAATTAGGAACTTGGAAGAGAAAAAGAAACAGAAGGCATTCCAGTCAGTTCATTGCATTAATCTCTTCGAAATGCACTTCTCAAGAACTTAAGCATCACATGCTACTAATTTGGACGATTTTTTTAACGATTGCGATACAATTGGTACCTTAGGTGTCTCTTTATAAATTTTTAGCCTCAAGGGGCTTTGTACAACTCGAACAAACCATAATAGTATTCTATACAATTTTCCCTTCTTTGAATAGAGGACAAGGGACTGTGGACGTGGCAGGTGGCTTTCGGTCGTGATTGGTCAGGGCTGTGGTGGTTGTTTGTTCTTTTCTCTTTTGCTCGATGAGATAAGATTATTATTCCTTTTTGGGGAGGTTTTTAGCTGCAAATTACCTTATAATTACAGGTGTACAGTCACTTTAGCAATTGATTTCAAATATCACTTTTCTTTTGTGATGAATTTACTTTTTGCTAGTATGTTAATTCCTTAAAAAATTATAATTATTAATTTCTTTTCAATTGTAAAAATTTTATTTTTAGAGATAATCGGGAGTTGAGCTAGAAATACCCTCAGTTACTATAGTTAGGTGTTGCAAAAGTATCGAATGTTCTAGTACGGCTTGTTTTAAGTGATGATTTTGTAAACATATAAGTTATATTGAGTAATTATAAAATTGCAATAAGCTGAAGGGAATTTTACCGCTTAAGCTTAAAGAAAAAGAAATATCTCCATGCTTTTCAATGCGACGGTTATATTTTTGACAAAGAGATACATTATACTCCGGTTGCATTGCCTTTCTGATCAGATCACTTTGACAACGGATACATTATGCTCTCACAACATCATTGTTTTCCTCATTATGTCATGTAGATGATACATGTGGAGGCCGGTTCGAAGAAAATGTAATTGCTGAATTTTGAAGAAAAAGGAAAATACCATTTTTCATAAGTCATAACGACAAACAGGAGAAGGAATCAGGAGCAGAAATTGCATCACCCTTTTGAAAATTCATGCCTGTTTGCGAGTGTTTTTTTTAAGAGAGAAAGGAGAGGAAAAGAAAGGAAATTGGCTATTTTCTTTCCTTTCCTCTAGTTTGTGAGTTTTTTTTAAAGAGAGAAAAGAAGAGAAAATGAAGGAAAGTTTCTGCTCTTTTGTCTCTAATTCTTTCCTCCCAAAATTGGGAAGAAACGGAGAGAAAGAAAACTCTCATAAGTAATATTTTAATAATGCCCATATTACCCTTGAGATTATGATGACTCAATTTTTAATGACTTTTAAGTTTTAGAGTTTCCTACAAAAACGTATCGTATCACTTATTACAAACAAACTGAAGTCCAATTTGTGTTTTTCTAATGGCTAGTTTGTGTGTTTTTTTATTGTAGCACTAACCAGTGAAGACTTATCACGTTATCATGGTATAAACTTTCTGTGTTGTCCTTGATGATCAATTTTTTTCTCTGTCTACATTATGTTCTTAGTTAGGATCATACTTTAAAGTCTTTGTTTGTATTAGCACACTATTGTATAAGGGTATGTATGTATGCTGATATATGTTTTTTTTTGCCATCCACGAGTGCTTCCCTTTCTCTGCACCAGAATCAAGTAAGAGAGAGAGAGAGATGACAAACGACACAGCAATGGAGAAGCAGCAGCAGCTCTCCATCTGCTGCATATCCCACGAGTTTTTCAAATCCGCCTCCAAACACCCCGACAAAATCGCCGTCATTCAATCTCGCGGCGGCGGCGCTCAACTCGCCCGAGAATTCCGCGAACTTTACGACCACCATAACCAAAACGACGACGCCGAGAAACCGTTCGACAAATTCTTCGCAACTGACTCGCCGTCGTCTCGCCCTCCGGTGTACGAAGGTGACGAATGCTTCACGTATTCGCAAGTTCTGGCCGCGGTTGATTCGCTCAGCTCTCGTCTCCGCCGCATCCTCGACGGTGGTGGTGACCCCCAACTTATTACACCTACCTCAGGTCAGCATATGCGCTATCTCTCGCGTTGATAGTTTTGAATTGTTCGAATGAATTGTCGTTGTTAATTATGTCGTGATTGAGTTAATATTATGAATGTAGTTATTGGACTGTACAATGTGTGGGAAGCAGCAATTGATGGATTAGGATTTGGTTCGCATTTTGCAGCATTGGTTTAGAGCGCCAAGTGGTTGCTGGTCCGGTGTTAGCATGTTTATGGACCAAGTGACCAACACATAGGGAACACCAAATACGGGCTGTATTTGTTATTCTGTCCATTTCATCGATTTGTGCCCTTTGACTTTTGCGAATTCCTAGGATAGATCTAGTACGTTTAAAAAGATTGAATTGAACTCCAATAACAATTATAGATTGAGATAATTATAGCAAATCCCTTGAGGTTAGGGGGTAATTCCACGCATGTCCTTTGACTTCAGGAAATGTCAAATAATGGTGGAATACGGACGGCCTTCACGTTTTGGTGAAAAGACGATTCCACCCTTTGTTTGTATTGAATTTATCTTTGATATGCCATCTTCCTTTTCTTTCCTTTTTCTCTTAACAGAACACCCATCCCATACTTGGTCTTCCCCATTAAAGTTCGACACACCACCAACCACCAAGCACAAACACCAATCACACACATGCACGTGCGCACGTACAGACACACACACACACACACACTCACTCCACACATGACACCCAGTGAATTCACAAATACATGCACTCTCTTATGAAATTCACACACACACACACACACTAATTGATTCAATTCACAACTTCACCCTCTATGCCATGAACCACGCCATTGCTCCCATCACCACCATCGCAGCCCTCCACAAGCCGCACCACCCACCACCATAGCCTATACAAAATGCCCTACCAACCACTGCAATCCACCGCCAGTCGGCTCACTCCCCACAAAGTCACTTTGCGACACACACACACACACACGCAGGCATACATTCCCACACATGCACACACCCATTGTTATTGCTGCCGCCGTCCTTGGAATTGGTGATTGTGGGTAAATCGAATCAGTGTGTATGTATCTTTTGTGTGTAAGTGATAAGTGTGTCTGTTGTGTGTGTAATGATCCGGTCCACGGCTCCACCACAGGGCGGCGCCTCCCTCTAAAGGGCTAGCTAAGTAGGTACTTTTGAGTTTACAAGCAGGGTTTTGCAAGGTCAATCACAAATCATCTCACATCCGATGTGGGATATAACAATCTCCCCTCCTTGTGCCTTCATCCTTGCTAAGACTCGATCATACATAGCCCAGAATCTTCCTCTCTAGCCGATGAGGAATATACCCGGCTCATCCTTCGCTACCCTAACTATCCTCGTGATGTGGGATATTTCTGGGCTTGCCATCGTTTCTCTCAACCATCGGTTGGGATGATTTGTGATTGGCCTTATAAGACCCTACTTGTGAACTCATAAGTGTCCACGTGGCTAGCCCTTTTGAGGGAAGCATTGTCTTGTGGTGGGGCCGTGGACAGGGTCGTTACAGATGGTATCAGAGCCGATTCTCAAAAGCTCTGGTTAGGCTATCCAGTTGGGTTGCCGATGGTTGGGGGAAACAATGGCACGTCCGAGAGATTCTAGGCTGTGTGATCGAGCCTTAATGAGAATCCTAGGCATAAGGAGGAGAGATTGTGATATCCCACATCGGATGTGTGATGGTTTGTGATTGGCCTTATAAGACCCCGGCCATGAATTCATACTTTCCTTCTGGGCTAGTCCTTTTATGGGCGGCATTGCCCATGTGGTGGGGCCGTGGACGGGGTCGTTACAATGTGCACACATGTGTAATTGTGGGTAAATTGAATCAGTGTGTATGCACGCACGCGCGTGTGATTCAATCAGAGTGTGTGTATGCGCTAGTGTGTGCGCGTTTGTCTGATTCCGTGTGTGAAATAAAGCCAAGGGTGAAGGTTGAAGCTGGGGTGGGTGCATTCAAGGGTAGGAGTATAAAGGGCTATATTGGCGTTTTTAAAATGGTATGCTGGGATAAGCGAAATGCATATAGAATTCGAACAATGTTACTCCCTCCGTCCGACATAATTCGATCACTTCTTTTTTGCACGCATATTAAGGATTTATGTCATATATTATGTGTTTCCCATTCTACCTTTTGGAGAGAGGAGGGGAAGAAAGTGGGTCAGGAGAGAGAAAATGAGTTAGAGGAGTGTTAAATGTGGAGAGAGAAATAGAATAAAAAAGTGTAAGAATCTGGGCCAGGAGAGAGAAAATGAGTTGGTAGAGAGTTAAATGTGGAAAGAGAAATAAAATAAAAAAAGTATGAAAAGGGTAAATATGTAAAAATACCTACAAAATCTTTCTTAATTTGGAAGTGATTAATTGTTGTGGGACGGCCCAAAAAAGAAATATGATCAATTTATGTGGGACGGAGGGAGTATAACGGAAGGGTATATGTGTCACGGGTGGTCTTTAAGATTCTAGTCTGACGCGTCATATTTGGAAAGTCGACTGTGTTGACTGTAATTACCCCATAACCTTAAGGGGTTTGATGTAATTATCCCTTGTAGATTAAATATGTATCCTTTGGCAAGTCAAGCTAGGGTAAAGGCAATGATTAAAGCCGATGTTTACATGCACTAAGTTTTTCCTTCGAGTTGACAGAATGTCAAAGGGGACAAATCCACATATTGTGAAAACATGGGCTGCCGAAAGTTTGAATAAAAAGAATATAGTCAAGTTGATTTCAGTCATATGTCATGGTACTTTTGGTGAAAAAGTATGAGGGTTATAGCTATATAAGCCCTTGTGTGTGGGGACACCACTCACTTCTGCCAATGTTCCTTCTTTGCACCAAAAGGGTAGTCAGTATTACCTACTGAGTAGTTTTGGTGGTTTGCATTTGAGCATCATCAATAGGGATGATATTGACTTACTGAGTAGAAATTAGGAACGTGGTCAAGGCTTACACTTTATGAGGAATATAGCTCTGTTTTAAGTTTTAGTGTTTAAGCAGTAGGCACTACAAGGAACTGTTACAACTAGCATTGAAGGTAACTTGCAAATTTTTACGACTAGCATTAGGGACGAACATCACTTGATTTAGATAACTCATTGGATCACCACTTTTTAATGTCTTATGTAAAAAATGTTAACTTTGTCCACAAATAAGACTTTCCAGTCACAAATTGTTGTTTGTCACCAGAGTAGACGTATCTCTTCACACAATGCCTTGAATTTCTGAACAAAATCATAGGTGGCCCCAAAAAGTGGTTGTTGATGGTTTTCCAGTGCAGAAAACCTGATTTCCAGCTTGAACAGTAACAAAGCTTTGTTGCTTGTAAAAGTCAGTTGTCAGACAGCGACGAAGGCTCTCACTGCACTTCTGGCAGTAATGTTACTACTGTATAACATGGACTCGTATATACATATCAAACTCTGAAAGCAATACTCGTACTAGTATACTAACTTCAGTTCTCTCTAAGCGTGGGTTCTTTTGGGATCGACCATTATTACAAGGTTATTTGTACAAAAGAAAGTGGCTTGCTGTTTTGCAGCATTCTTGGCAGTATCTGACAATTTTCTCCTTAGGAGTAGCTTTTACATTAGTGAAGTGTCTTAATTGCTAAATTTACATTGATTATCCAGTCAGCAGCCTTTCTTGTAACCAGTTTCATGCAAGCTTCTTTGGAAACAAATAAGATGCCAGCGCTGGTTTCCCAAATCTTAGACCATTAAGTTTCTCCTTTCATGCATAGGTTCAGGACAAGCTCTATTGCTTCACCAACTTTATCTTGCATAGAGATGGTGCTCATCTGATACTTTTTGCATCTCAATACTCTCTGTGTTGCAGCTTGACTGCTAAGTGCTCCTCTTTTCTGGAATATAGACTGGTATGCTCTTTGAAAGGGTGATCATGCTGCCAAGTTCTTTAGGCTTTTGCTACAGGAAATGCAACAATTAAGTGTTGTACTTCTACTCTTGATTCTATTTCTTTATGCTGCTCTCTGGGAGCAGGGAGATTAGATCTGGGAACATCACCAACCTTTCAGATATGAGATAACAATGCATAAAATTCTATACTACCACACCAACATTTACTTTCACATTTACTATATAGTGGAGCGCCTCATCCAGTTTGTCCCACCATATGGCAGGAGTCTAAGTGCTCAATTTTCTTGTTACATCTTGCTGTTTGCAGATAAATTCTGAACAAATTTTTCTAAAAGCAAGCTATTCGTAAAGGAGTCTGCTTTGTTGATAATGGTCTTAGTGTTAATTGAATTTTTTTTGCTAGTAGTTTTACGAGCTTGAGATGATTTTTTTTTTTGGAATTTTAGGTGGATGCAACTCGCGAAGCTAGCACCACATTTCTTTCTTGAATCAGAGCTGGTTGTTGACTCTAGTTGTATATATAACTTGGCACATGTGGTGTTTGCTTTTGTTTACCAAAATAACAACTTTGGCTTTGTTCCAGGTCCTATAAGTGACAAGCTGTCGGTGCATGATAGTGCTCCTGAATGTTCTACTTCTTCCAGTCCAGGTGTACAATGGTCCGCTGGGTTTCCTGAATGTTCTACGTCTTCCAGTCCAGGTGTTCAACAGTCTGCTGGGTATCCGAAAAATACTCCAAGAATTGTGGGAATATTCCTGGTACCGTCTGTAAACTACATAATTTCTGTTCTCTCAGTTCTGAGGTGTGGGGAGGCTTTTGTTCCTTTAGATCCTTCATGGCCAAAAGAAAGAATATTATCCATTGTCTCTTCATCAGAAGCTGATCTTATTATTGGATGTTCGCTCTCAATTGATGGAATTTATTCCCATGAGCTTGACAAATCACACTGGTTTGTCAACTGCAGCAGTCGTCCAATTTTGCTTATATCAGCCAAAGACAACCTTGAGGAGCATGCTGCTCCATCACAGTTAGCCTGGCCTTGTGAAAGTGAAAGACCAAGTCTATTCTGTTACTTGATGTACACCTCAGGATCAACCGGAAAGCCTAAAGGTGTCTGTGGTACTGAACCAGGTAAGACAGTATAATCATAATCGTGTAATCTTATTATGTAAGTATCAGTATGCTCTTTTTTTTACCTGCTAGTTGTGCCCTTCTATAATGTTACAGAATTGTACTTTTACAGGGTCCAAATTATCAGTGAATGGACTACAGGTTTTAATTAAAATATGAGGGAAAATTCTAGGTTCTGGGTGGAATTTAATCCTCAGGCACATAAATTTGAGAAATCAACTTTATGGGCTTGCTATTATATTGATCAGTTTCTTCTAGGATTATCTTATTCATAGGATTTCGATCTTTCAATGAGCTGCTTCCCTGTCTTTAAGGTTTGCACCGACCGCCGCACAAGGACATTATCACCTTTCCACTTCAAGTACCAGTTTGCCAACCACAAAGATAAAGGAGCTATACTCAAATAAATATATCTAGTAATACTCATACAAATTTTAAAAGGTTGAACACTGAAAGGTTTCTTATAGCTCCTTTCAAATTGCTGAAGTTGTGATAAATAACAGCCTTGGGATTGCATAGAGTCATACAACCGACTTACGTGTTCAATACCAAAAATTGATGTCCAGTAGGATCATGGTCGAGTAAATTTGCTTCCCCCTAGTTTTTCATACTCTCCAATTTTAAATGTTCTCTCATCTTTATAGTTCTTGGTTTGGGACTTTATCCGGGTGTTTTATAGGTCTGTAGCACAGAACATTATTGTTTAGCAAGATTATCGGTCATAGATCTTCTTTGAGAGAGAAAGATATCATGACTTGAAGTACCTCATTGTTTTGCAAGCCTGCAGGTGAAATTACTTACTTGAAATGAGTTGAGCTCCCATAAGGCTCTAATCTTGTCAGTGTCATTTCTATTTGTTGCTTTTTTATGAAAAAAATGAATCATACTAGAACTCTTTTTCACAAATACCAAATATTGAGGGGGTTAAGTTTAATATGTAGAATGTACAAAAAGATGTATAGAATCATCATCGGCCCTGAAAGGGGTGACCCCGTGCTGCATATCAGGGCCCTTTTTTTTGTGCTTTCAGCAACTAATAACTGGAAGTTTTGTTTTATATATCTCTCAAGTGAAAGCAATAACTGGTTCTTTTCGTCTTAAAGTATATGTTGTATGACAAAGTTCCAATCAAGTTTAGACCTCACTTGTGCTTCTGCTTATTCTGCTTTACCTTTTCTAGGTCTTCTGAACCGCTTCCTATGGATGCAAGAATTGTATCCGTTGCATGGAGAGGAACTTTTGTTGTTTAAAACATCAATAAGCTTTATTGATCATCTGCAAGAATTTCTTGGAGCTCTACTTACTAGTTGTACTTTGGTAGTTCCACCTTTTCATGAGATAAGAGAAAATCCTTTTTCTATTCTCGATTATATACAGGTATGGCAGCAAGCATAATATTGCAAATTGTACCTGTAAGTCGTTAAGTTTACTGCATAGTAATGGCTGAAGTAAAGGTCCCTCTACACGTGTCTCGTGTACACACTAGTTGTACGAAGAACCTTGATAAAAAGGCTACCTATACCACCCAAAACTTACTTTGCATCAACTCCCTGCATCTACCCAATTGCTCTTAAGGAAGCCTCCCATTAGCCAAAAGTCAGGAGGAGGAATACAGAAAAATGAGGAGGATTACTTAATTCAAAGTGGAGCCAATATGACCTTAAGATGCTGCCTATTTTGCTCGCACTGCAATCACTCAAACTCCTTGCCGACCGAGGCATAGGCCATTGCATCTAGCAGAAGGAAAACAATATAGTGCATACCTCTGAGAAAAAGAAAATGTGATGCTTTATGAATGTTCCAGATGCTCCCTGCGAAGTACACAACTAAAAAAGCAGTCTTACAGAGAGGTCTAGTCTTTTACATGCTCCTGGAAGCCACCCTAGGGGCAGTGGTGGGAGGCATAGCTAGTCATAATTTTTGTGACAAACAGCCTAAAGGGCACAATAGCATCAAAAAAGTTGAGGAGAATAATTCAAGATCAGTCAATAATCAAGATACTTATGTATTTATAGTCCCTGTTTTCGGCGATATGGTTATGGGATTGTTAATGACAGAATAGTGGCACTGGACATCAAAGGCTAAGTTGAAAGCATTTTTGCGTGATATAATTTGGAGTTGAGGTACTTTTGGGTCGTTGAGGTCTTTCTAATAGAGGTGGTTGATGTTAAAGATTGGGATGTTGGCAGCGAAACCTTTAACTTACCAATGCATGCTAATGTTAATCCTACTTGTATGAAGCGTGGGTAGGAGTGGGAACGGGAGTGGGTGAGAGGTTTTGGAGAAGTGGGAGTTTATTCGAGGTTCCGGGGCAGGAGCTCATGAGAATTTGAAAGTCCTGTAACTAAGTATTGAAATTAGTAGAAATGAGGGTGAGAACAGTATAGCAGACCTAAGGATAAAGTAACCTAGATGCTGCCTGGCATGTCCCTATTTCTGCAATACTAGTGAGTGTCTTCATGCATTGAGGCATAAAGTTTGATATTCTGGGCACATGCTTAGATTGTTGCAATGGCTCTTTGGAACGGACTATTATATGTTTGTTTAGTATCTTCTACGACTACTGCAGAATTTTTTGTTTCAGTAGAAGATTACTTATTGGAGGCTGTTATGAGGTTGCTTTATTGTTACTTGGAGAAAGAAGAATAAAGATAGTGTAAAGATTAGTGCTGAAGCAGAACATGAGTTCATATGGCGCATACAAGCTCTTCCATTTAGGATATGTCAGTGGAGGTAGGACTAAGTAACTTGAGATGCTTAGTTGGCGAGCTTGGTCCAATGGAAAGGTTGCTCCATTATGACCTCCAGTCTTCACAGAACTGGAAGAAAGGCCATACACTAACCCTCTTCAGATGGTGGGAGCCTCATGCACTCGGTCGTCGTCCTTTAAAGCTAATGAAGATATATATTTTTTAACCCATTGAGCATATGAAGTTGATTGTCACTGGGATATCGTTGAGGAAACCTTAGTTACATGGACCCTTCACTTTGGCGTGAAGGGGTGGTGTCGACACGACCAGACACGGACACCGGTACGGGATCCGTGTCAGACTCGTCATTTGCTAGAGGGATACTTACGCCACGGTGACAGTTCCGGTAGAAGAAGATAAAAAAAAGAAGGGCTGCAGATCTGGTCCGTAAGGGAGGAAGAAGAAGAGGAGAAAAAGGAGGAGAGAGGGGAGAGAGAGAGGGGCTGACCTTTTATAACGTTTTGGAGACATTGTTGACAGATCTGATGAGCTGTTTCCCTTTTCCTTTTGGTGAAAATGTCATTCTCACCCCCAAGTTTCATAAAAGTATTAAATACAAACCAAATTTAGTAAAAAAAAACTCTGCGAGACTCACGTAAACTTCATAAAATTACACGTATGTATCTTTAATATTCAAACTCAACCCTTTAAGTTTAGACATGTCCCCGTATCCGTGTCCGACTACCATCCTTGTCCCGTGTCCTGAAATTTCAGAAATTGGCGAGTCCGACACTTGGATACCTGTCTGATCCGGACACTGACACCGAGTCCATGTAACATAGGAGGAAACATATAATGATTCCTTTAGTATGTGTCCCATGATTCATTAAGAATTGTTACGACAAAAAGCGTTAAAGAATACGTATTCAAGTCTTTGTAACAATCCAGATATGGTAGAGGCTTGTGGTCAAGCTTAAGGGGTGTACAATTTTGACTTACGGGGAAAGCACATCAGTCTCAAAAAATATACCAGCAGAAGGGGAAATCACAGCTGTCACTAGACATGATTACAATTTTTTGGTTTGCCACTCTACTGCAACTATAGGTTTTAACCTGGTGGAATTGGCCAAATACTGTGTCAAGCTTGAACACTCACCTACATGCGCGTGACCTGTGCTTGCATGTCGTGTGGCAGGTAGACTGATACACAAACCCAGTGTATAAACGTGGGGGCCAAATGCGAATAAGTGACCTGAACCTAAGGTCTTCGAGAATTAGAGCTCTGAAACCAAGTTAATCCACTTGCTACAAAAGCTAAAGCTGACGATAAGTGGCCCAACATGTATCAATTATTTAATGGCTGCTTGAAGGTAAAAGGAAAACTAGGTTATGCAGCAATAGGTGTTTAGATACAACTGGGCTTCGCTAAAATCTCGTTGCTGCAGCTGGCTTCCTTCAATCTTTGGTTCCTCAAAGTTGCTATCTCTGCTAGATGTTTGCATGTCTGAAGGCAGTGTAATAACAGCTGTTCCATGGAATTGCTTTCCAAGAAAAGGTTAGCAAAGTAATAAAACCTCTGATATTCGAGAACACCCGGATCTAGGTTATGCTTTACAAGTCCATTATGCATCACGTGTTCGGAGTGGAAATTTTTTGTTTATCAATGTTGCCTGTTGAAGCTTTTGATTTATTGTAAGACGGAATCTACAAACGATCCATGTTGCACATTAATATTGAATGTCATGTGTTTTTCCTACTTGTTTTCACAGGCTTACTCTATCAACAGGCTTGTTTCTGTTCCGTCACTAATGAGGGTAATACTTCCTGCTTTACAAAGCCAAGGTCCATCTAATATGAAGATTCGAAGTTCTTTAAAGATGTTAGTGCTTAGTGGAGAGATCCTGCACTTGTCTTTGTGGGACTTGCTTTCAAAGCTACTACCCGATACTGCTATCTTGAATTTGTATGGGAGTACAGAGGTAAGAACTTTTAATGTTCCCAAGTGCTAGATATTCCCCCTTTTTTTCTGTGCAATCATATGCTATCTGTTTCTGAAAACATTTTGCTGTTTTTATTTTTCTCCTATTCACACTTTACTGTAGCAGCTGTTTAAGACCCTTCCCCCCAAAAGACATAGCATGCACACAAGATATTGTCACCGAAGGTGGTCACTATGCAAAATTAGTTCAGAAATGATTGCTTTCTCATTCTCCAATTTTGGGGTGCGCAGCTGGCCACAGGTGGGAGGAGGTTTCTGGTTTTTGAGGAATCCCTCTATACGGTCACTGAAAACACCACAGCTGTCTCACAATACAATCCTCTTGACCCTGTGCCTGCTTTAAAAATCTCCTTAGTTTGGTTTTATCATCGGTACAAATCGCTGAAAAGCACTGATATGGCTGTGGGAACTGTAAATAACCAGAACTGCGATATGGACCTATTTGTGGTACAATTGGGTACTGAGTTCATCTCCCTTATTGTTCTGATGATGACATTTCCACTCTTTGAACTTTTCATCTTTTTTCCTTTTGCTCAATTATGTATGCTGTATGTGCTGATCTAGCATCATAGTTTGAGGACACATTTAACTCTAATTTCCTTAAAAAAGTTGCATCACGTCTCTTGCTTTTATGCATGATTACCTTTTCGTATGTTATGTTATACCTTTGATATTTTCTAATGCATTGAACATCTTATTAAGGTGTCAGGTGATTGTACATATTATGATTGCAAGAGCTTACCACTGATCTTGGAGAGTGAGGCGCTAAGCAGCGTTCCCATTGGCATGCCTATTCCCAACTGTGATGTAGTGCTTGTTGGAGAAGATGCATCTGATCAAGGAGAAATATATGTTGGTGGACTCTGTGTTGCTACTGGATACTTTAACTTTCCTTCTATTGTGCCATTGGACCATGTAGAGTTGCCTCAAAACTTTTGTTTTTGCTCTTCTGTCAATGAGCAGGGAAGTCGACACTATTTTAGAACTGGTGACTTTGCCAGACGGCTTCAAAATGGTGACTTGGTTTTTCTGGGGAGAAAAGACCGCACCATTAAGGTTAATGGGCAGCGCATTGCTCTGGAGGAGATTGAAAGTACATTAAGGGAACATCCAGATGTAGATGATGCGGCTGTTTTTTCTTGTGAAGGGCAAGGAGAAGTTGCAGTTCTTGAGGCATATATAATAACAAAACAAAAGGATGAATATGCTGGAAGTTTGAGATCCTCTATTAGAAGTTGGATAGTCAGCAAACTTCCGTTGGCAATGATCCCTAATCAATTCTTCTTTACCAAATCATTTCCTGTTTCTTCCAGCGGGAAAGTGGAATACAAATTGTTGGGCGATACAAGATGTTCCATGGCTCCTGTCCACAGTGAAAATGAAGAGTTTCCAAATCGTGACCTCTTGCGAGTTATAAAGGAGATCTTCTGTGAAGTTTTGATGGTTGAAAAGGTTTCCAGTGATGACGACTTTTTTGCTATGGGTGGTGATTCTATTGCTGCAGCTCATGCTTCTCATAAATTAGGGATCGACATGACGTTACTATACACTTTTCCTAGTCCATTAAAGCTCCAGAAGGTCCTCCAAAAAGAAGGCTTGGGTAATCGCGATTCAAGAGTAGATGCTGATCAACCAGTATTGAAGATGAAAGCTCCCAAGGAAAGCATGCCTCTTTCTCTTTATTCTCGAGCTCCTGATCTTTATAAAAGTAAACCACATGGAAGGTCACGTACAACCCGAAGCTCAACTGCTGATTATCATCCCTTAAAATATATGAAAATGGATTCGTGCATAAATTCAAAGGGCATTGGTCCTGGAGATGTTTATGCATGGAAGTCTATCTCAATACCCACAGCATGTTCATTTAGCCGTTGCAACAAAGTAATGCCTCAACAGAAGTACGAGGCGAAGAGTTTATGTCAAGCCTGGTCAAAGGAAATCCCTGGAGATAAAGAAGTTTGTATGCGAGAATTGTGGAAAGTTTACATGGAGTCTTGCGTTGATGCATCACCTCTTGTTGTTTGCAGAGAAGGAGATATTTCTCTGTTTATTGGATCTCACTCGCATAAATTTCTTTGTATAGATGCCAAAAGCGGTTTAGAAAAGTGGGTGGTCAAACTAGAAGGGCGTGTAGAATGTTCAGCTGCAATTGTTGGTGACTTCTCCCTGGTTGTAGTTGGATGTTACAGTGGGAACATTTATTTTCTGGATTTTTTAAATGGCAACATTCGGTGGACTTTCCAAACAAGTGGAGAAGTAAAGTCCCAACCATTGGTAGACAATTGCAGGAACTTGGTCTGGTGTGGATCATATGATCATAGTCTTTATGCCCTTGATTATGTAAGTTACTGCTGTATGTACAAGCTTCATTGTGGTGGCAGTATATATGGGTCACCTGCAATTGATGAGGTAGGTGACAAGCTTTACGTGGCATCTACCAGTGGCCGTGTAACAGCAGTATCTATCACGGCTTTGCCATTCATTAAACTCTGGCAGCAAGACCTGGGAGCACCTGTATTTGGATCTCTCTCAATCAATTCTTCAAGTGGAAATGTCATTTGTTGCATGGTGAATGGGCATGTTGTTTCATTAGATACTAGTGGATCCATTGTTTGGAGGGCAGTTACTGGTGGCCCAATATTTTCTGGACCCTGCATCTCTCATACGCTACCTTCTGAGGTTCTTGTATGTTCCAGAGATGGAAGTATCTACTGCTTTGAATTGGAAAGGGGGGATCTACTCTGGAAGCACAATGTTGGGGATCCAATCACTTCATCTGCTTATGTCGATGAGCACTTGCAATTGGGTTTTCAGCTTTCCCATCTGCCTGACAGGCTAGTATGTGTTTGTGCCAGTTCTGGAAGTATTCATTTGCTTCGAATCAACTTGGAGTTATTTGAAGAAACGAAGGGACCAAGGAATGCTTTTGTGCAAGAATTTGCGAGGTTGGACCTCCAAGGAGATATATTCTCTTCCCCCGTCATGATTGGTGGAAGGGTTTTTGTCGGTTGCAGAGATGACTATGTGCACTGCATTTGCATTGAGGGCCATATTCCAGTGGACACATAAGGGGAAATGGCTTCGATATTCTTGCTTTCGTGATTCACAGGCTTTCATCAAAACTGGTGCCAACAAAGCACCTGCGCCTCTCTTTCACTTAGAATGGGAACAAGAGCAGCGTCTAAAGGCCACCCAACTCATAAAGGAACGATTTTGCTGGTGGATGAGAAGTTTTGCCGCACATCATCTTGTACCATTTTGTAAAGGTCTTTCTGGATCCTCGACCATCTGATCAGATTTTATCATATCTAACAAGTCACATCAAAGTCAAGGACATCCATTAAGAGCCATGTCATTAAGGAAACCGGAACTTTTCTCATGAGCATAGGCGTTTTCCCAGGGGGCATCGTTCCAGTGGTTTCAGCTCCCTATAACCAGATCCTGGCTTTTGAAGCATATTTTATTGTTCAATTATGGCGGAAATATTGGTAATTCATGCTTAAGCTCATGCGGCGCTTGCCATGTGTCTCATACGTCCAAGCGTGTCTATCTCCCTATTGAACAGATTGAATAGCAAACATGTGCTATAATGCATAAGGGCGTCCAATTTGTGCACATAAAGACTGATTACTGGTGCAAGCTCCCGATATACTTGATCAACGATCATATTAATTTGCCGGCAGGTTTTGAAATTTGTTGGTTAATTTTTGTAGGTAGGGAAGGCAATAGTGTTGCTCGTAAAATGTGCATGTACCCTATTTTTTGCAACGGATTGGGTCGACATGAGGGTCTATGTACGTTTTTGCCAGCTCTGGTGAAGGGTAGGCCATACAGCTCCCCCGCAGGGTGCTTATACAAGTTAACTTAAACTGAATACATATTTGGAAACTGAACTGAAATTTTCTTTTTTAATTTTCTAAACCTGAAAATTTAATTAAGTTTCTTCAACCAACCTAGCAGAATGTAATGATAATTCATTCACTTTAGATTTTTTTGAAATCAAAGTTTGTGAAAGTATAAATTAAAACATAACTTGAAGTTCAAAATATTAAATTTTGTAAAAAAAGATAGTAATATTTTAAACCAAATGTAAATATATACAATCTAAACTGACTTATGGTTGAGGTTAGTATATATATACACAACACAAAGTGACGTTATTTTCTTAAGTAACCGAGTATTAATTTTCTTGAATATCTAAAAAACGAGTTGAACCCAAATTAAAATTATCTCCACAAAACTAAACAAAAAAATCCCAATGTTCAATATTCATAAGTGTAATTCGAATTAGAAACCGAATAACCACGTAGATTTGATCTTTTTTATTTAACTATTTCAAATATTTTGGATTGACCTGAATAATGAGCACCTCCATCCTGCCAAAGCATTTCAAAATATGCATGTACCCTATTTTTTTTGCAACGGATTGGGTCGACATGAGGGTCTATGTACGTTTTTGCCAGGTCTGGTGAAGGGTAGGCCATACAGCTCCCCCACAGGGTGCTTATACAAGTTAACTTAAGCTGAATAATGATTTGAAAATCGAACTGAAATTTTCTTTTTTAATTTTCTAAACCCGAAAATTTAATTTAGTTTCTTCAACCCTAAACTAACATAATCTAATGATAATTCATTCACTTTAGATTTTTTGAAACCAAAGTTTTGTGGAAGTATAACTTAAAATAGAGCTTGAAGTTCAAAATATTAATTTTTGTAAAAAAGATATTAATATTTTATACTAAATGTAAATATATACAATCCAAACTAACTTATGGTTGAGGTTAGTATATATATTTTCTTAAGTAGCCGAGTATTAATTTTCTTGAATATCTTAAAAACGAGTTGAACTCAAATTAAAATTATCTAAACAAAACTAAATAAAAATCCTACCGTTCAACATTCATAAATGTAGTTTGAATCAGAGACGAATAACTACCACGTATATTTGATCTTTTTTGTTTAACTATTTCGAATATTTTGGAATTTGGATTGACTGGGAGACCCTCGTCCTGCCAGAGCACCTCAAAATGTGATTCAAGGTCAATAACATAATAATATACTATCCAAAAACAAAATTTGAGCTTATAATGGCCATACACACGTAAACGCAAGAAAAAACACGATCTCAGAGGCGAGACAATGTAGACCTTACTTAGTAATCATCATGGCCTGTCGATTTGGGGCCCACTTACGTTGGAGATGGTGTTGAATTGTTCTTCTCCGGCCCTAGTATTCTTCTTGTACACATGCTAAACTTCTATTATGGAGACTGAGGTCTGTTTAGTAACACTAATATTGTCGGTTTTCAATTTTTTTTCTAAAAAACTAGAGAAGAATTCTTATTTTTTATTTACTAGTTGAAAAAATTGGTGACTGTTTAATAGAGTTTATTTTAAAAAAAAACAGAAAAGAGCAAGCGTTTGACATGACAACTCTTTGAGTTTAATTTTTTTTAATATACATTTTTACATAATTAAACATTATTAAAGGTAATTAAGCAACTATTTTACAATGTCTTTCAAATAATTAAACACAATTTTCCAACATTACAATGAATAACAACCAACATTATTAAACATAATTAAACCAACATTAGCTCATTTTAATCCTAAATAAACAAGTGTAGATTGACCACCGACGTTAAGACCACCGGCGGACAACCACCAGATCGGCACTGCCACACTACCACCAAAGCTGCACACACCCACGGATTCGCCCCATCACCACCGGTCTCATCGCCACACCGCTGGCACCCAGATCGGGCCACCGTTGTCCGCCGTCAGCGGACATCACAACCGGCAATACAAACCCACGGTAATTACTCACTGCCTGCAATACCCGTCGGCATCACCCATCAGCAACACCGCTGGCAACTCGCAACACCCACCACCGCACA
Organism: Escallonia rubra; assembly: GCA_033065855.1. Taxonomy (NCBI): domain Eukaryota; kingdom Viridiplantae; phylum Streptophyta; class Magnoliopsida; order Escalloniales; family Escalloniaceae; genus Escallonia; species Escallonia rubra. Next base: position 139,065 of record JAVXUO010000466.1, on the reverse strand, counting down.
ACCACAACAACCTACGGCAACCCACGAGACCCATCTCCAATGGCAGATCGGCAGAGACCGCCAGTTTTGGAAGGTACCGATTCCCAGGAATTGGGCGCAACCATCTCCAATGGTTGTGTTCATCTTGGACCGAAAAGTCAAACGGCCGAGGCGGTGACCGCTGGCCGGTGGAGGTGGTGATGGCGACGGACTGTGGAGTCAGGCGACGGGATTGGCCTCGACGAACTCTTCAGATGTTTTGATCTCTTCTGGGCAGGCTTTTGCCTTTGGGAAGAGGTGCTGCCGATCGAGTGAAAGAGATGAGCAAACCCTAATTTAGGTGGGTTTTATACCCAGTAAAGAATAAGTCCAATTCTGTTGCTAGTGAGGTTCGAAAACAAGACCTCATTAATCCACAAACTCCTCAGCGTGAAAAGAGCAACAAAAAAAGAGCAAATTGCTCTTTCCAAAAAGTGTTGGGCCCAAAAAAAAAAAAACTAAGTCCAACCAAACACCCCATTTCTATGGGCTTTTGAGAAATTTAAAAACTGGGTCAAAAAAAGAGCAAAAAAAAAAATGATGTCAAACGGCCCCTGAGTTAAATTTTGTTTACAGAGAGAGAGAGAGAGAGAGAGAAAAAGAGAAAGGTCAATTCTCCCGCTGGTTTTTGAATGATTCATCTTGACGTTTGGCTGCATATATATATATATATATATATATATATATATATATATATATATATATATATTGTTCACAACCTATCCAGACCGCACCCCAGGGCTCGCTAAAAGACCCTAGTGACACGACACGTCACCCGCTCGGCAGTCAAATTTGCTCAACATCGTTGCTCGGTCAAAGCGCTCCGCGCCTTAAGCATTTAGACGGCGATCAAAAGTGCACTTCCCTCCTGAGGGGTCGGCCACCCCCCTGAGAAGGGGGTCGGCCACTCTCTTTAAAGGGGGGTCGGCCACCCACTTTGTAAAGGGGTCGGCCACCCCCCCTGAGAAGGGGGTCGGCCACACCCTGAAGAGGGGGTCGGCCACCCTCTTTAAGGGGGGTTGGCCACCCACTTTGTAAAGGGGTCGGCCACCCACTTTGTAAGGGGGTCAGTCTCCCTTGTCCTTGGGGGGGGGGGGGGGGAGGGGAACCTGCTTGCCGCTGCTATCACCTCACTCAACGCATTCTGCAATGCTCACTCATCACCAGTGGTCGCGTGACGCCCGTTGTCACCCGCACATTGTTGCCGCAACAATCGTCACACACGAACGTGCATCGTCATCTAGGTACTGTTCTGCGATGCTCGTCGCTGCTCCGACCCTCGTGACGGGATGGGCTCACGACCCTAAAGCCCTCGCCGGCACAATCGAGCGGGGGTTCCGGCCTTCGCCAGCACAATCCATCGGGGGCTCCGGCCCTCGCCCGCACAATCGACTGACGGGCGGCCCTCGCCCGCACAATTGACTGACGCGCGGCCCTCGCCCGCACAATCGTTTGACGGGCTCCGGCCCTCGCGGCGGGATGGGCTCACGACCCTAAAGCCCTCATCGGCACAATCGACCAGGGGCTCCAGCCTTCGCCAGCATAATCAACCGACGGGCTCCGGCCCTCGCGGGCACAATCAACCGGAGGCTCCGGCCTTCGTAACAGGGATGGGCTCACAACCCTAAGGCCATTACCGGTACAATCACCGGACGGACTCACAAGGGGCTCCGCTCGTAGTGCTCCGGCACGAGGACCCCTCGCCACAGACTCTGAGTATCGAGCTGCGAGCATGTACGCTCGTGTTACCATTGATCATCGACACCGCCAGGGCAATGACCCCCGAGTCACTCCGGGACGGGAGTAGGTCCTCGGAGGGCATCGCGTCCGACCCGCCTAGCAGTTGGCCGCAGGGGCAACCCTCACCGCTGCCAGGATCTCTGCCCGTCTCTTGACGCATCTCGTGGGATTCAGTAAGGGCTTGGACTGGAGGCTGGGGCAACGGGCTACTCTGATCATGCTACCGCAGTGTGGTCAGTCTCCTCAGACAGGCAGAGGGACGCTGCAAGAGCAGGGTGGCACGAACTCAGGGACCGGCAATTCGACGGACAATCAATACTGTGGGACCTCCTCCGGCGATGTGTCACTCCTGGAGGACCACACGTGTCGGCTGATGACACGCGCGTATTTGTGCCTATATATAGTGGACTATGGAGTTTATTTGAAGACTTCTCTTTCATTTCAAGATTTCACTCTCTCTCTCTAAAACTTATTTTCTCTAGATTTCTAGTGAAAGAAAGATATTTGAACTCCTGACATCAAACTCTCGACGCTGCACTCTTGACTCGGACTGTCGACCGCCGGCCCTGTTCGTCGTCGCCCTGCTTGTGCGGCGCTGCCAGCCCTTGCAACTTGCCTGGGGAGCCTTACCCTCAGCCCTTACTCGATCCTTGCTGTCTCCCACTTTGCCTACTCAGAAGCCAACTCAGACTACATCCTTTGTGGCACCTCTACGTGGCATCAAACCCTCTTTCCTCGGCAACATTTGGCGACTCCGCTGGGGAGGTGAGCATTGTGTTGCAGTCTGCTGCACCTAGGCGCCATGCCTATCCAACGAAAAGTTACGAGCGCTACCAGCCAAGGCCTTATCCATACTATGCAAGAAAAAGGCCACTCAGGTGAACAAGAAGGGACTAGTGCCGTACGTCTCCAAGACCATCCTGTACCTGACGTGCAGGTTGCAGTCAATACGGCCATCCAGCAGTTCACTCCCACCATAGCCAGCATACAAGACTCACAAGCTACTCTCATGGCCGCTATAATGGAAATGCAGAAATCTATACAGGCAATGGCCTCGCAACAAATCGTTCCACCAATCCAGCCTATAGGACTTAGGCCGTCCCTTGACGTCACCCAGACCCCAGTGTTGAGACCACCCCTGGCGGTAGGACTCGCGACGTCTTCACCACCCGTAGCTGACACACTGCATCCCGTGATGCCATCACATAGACTATAACCGGAACTTGGACCAGTATTACAACAAATCCTCCCTACTGTTGTGCCCCTACATGTACCAGCCATGAGCTCTTCCGAGACTCACGAGTCCATTGAGATGGAGCCTAACCCCTACCCGATGGAGCAACATCAAACGACCGACCAAGTGGTGGATATGTTTCGTCCACCCACCCACGCCACCGTACACCTGCCCGCATCAACACCTACCATGTATCGTCCTTCCACTGCTCCTACCCACCAAGTCATACCGTCGGGGGACTCCGGGGCTCGCGGAGCACCGGCCAACCATTAACCTTTAGTCAGCCAGGAGGAGCCACCCTCCCATTATGTTTCCAAGGCTGACTTCGATGCAGTTCTTCATCGTCTGTCACAATATTCCGCACCCGACTCATCAGATCGATTGACAGGCCATGCGCCATATGCTAATGAGATAGCCATCATACCATATGCACTCAAGTACAAACAACCCACGTTTGTGCTCTTTAACGGACGTGAAGGCAACGCCCGTGAGCACTTAACCAGATTCGCCGGTTTGTTGGAGCAATATGGACCGGGCGATAGTTTGAAGCTGAGGGAGTTTCACAAGTCCCTCACAAGCTTGGCGTATACTTGGTACCATCAAATCCCTGCGGGGACATTTCATTCATGGCATGAAATGGTCCAACTCTTCATGGACAAATTCCACTATGAAGCCGAGCGCGTCACCATAGTGGACATTGCCAGCATTCGCCAGGCCCCCGGCGAAGACTTGACCAAATATGTGCATCGTTTTCATCTTAAGTGTCTCGAGTGTACAGATTTCAGTAAGGATGAGACATTGGTGCCCATATGCATCAAGAACATGAACGATGTCTACCGAGTGCACCTCAAGAACTTACAGTTAAAATCATTGGGACATCTTAAAGAAACAGCACGGTATACTTACGAGACGATCGGGCCTGTCAAACCATGGAGGCCTCGGCCACAGAATGCACTGCTGGCCTCAGCAGCCCCATCCAGTACCCAGCGCAACAACACCAGCACCGGCAATAGGAACATCAGTAGTTACATTGGCTTTAAGCGTCAGTTTCTGGATGAGGACCAACACTCTGACAAACGACGACAACATGAGACTCCCCCTGCCTTTCCATGTGATTTGGATACGGTGAAAGAGCTATTGACGGAATGGGTTGTTAATGACAACAGCTTCCAATTACCACCCGTGCGGATCCCCATCACAGACGAGGAAAGAACCAGGCCCAACTACTGTCCCTTCCACTAGGCCTTTGGCCATCCTATTAAGAACTGTAATGCGTTGCGTGCCATCTTTGCAAGTAAGGTCACGTCAGGTGACCTACAGCTGTGAAAGAACAACGATGTGTGGAAAGAACCATACCCAAACCATGGCAACAACAACCGCGACCATCAGGTGCTCATGGTTACTACCGACCACATCAAGCCGCTCGTCCCCGAAGCTTCTGCGGAAGCCTCGCCTATGGTCATAACTCGTGTACCTCCTCCCCCCCAGCCAGCGTCCTCGGGTGGCCAAATGATGAAGATCAAAGGCTTCTTTGATGAAATGGGGTTTTCACCCACAGAGCGGACTTATCTCTCAGACTGCTTGATCGAGGTCACCACAGGCCTCGGGCCCGAGTGCTTCGCCGCCTAGGCCGAGCTCAGACATGTCCCTTCCACCGCATTCATTTTTTCGGACGAGGACTCACAACCGATTGAGCACCATAACCGACCGCTATACCTTGAGTGCACTGTTAACGGCACTGGCTTCCGTCGTGCCTTAGTAGATTGCGGCGCTTCGATCAACATCATCCCTCTCGTCACTTACAGCAGGCCGGCATACCATCAAGGAGGATCATCCGTGACCCCATCAAAATCACTGGCTTTGGGCAAGGCCCCCAATCCACCCTTGGCCACATCACTGTCAACCTCATGGTTGGAACTGTCCGTCGTGACACTACTTTCCATGTGATAGATAACGAGTCTTCCTTCCACCTCCTGCTTGGGCGACCTTGGATCCATCAACAAGGCTGTTCCCTCGACGTACCACCGGTGTGTGAAACTGGTGGCCGGTCTTGTGGGACATGAGCTAGCAGTGACCATCCCCGCGACTAAGGCCCATTTTGAGTGTGCCGAGTCTTATTTTGCCGAGGCCTCATTATTCACTGAACTTACTGCAGACGGTGAGAATGCTACTCAAATCCACTCCATCAAGCTACCAGATTGGGACGAGCTGTGTGGGAACAAGCCACCCAAGTCCAAGAAAAGCAACAGAAACAAAACATCGACCTTGATAGCGCCATCTATTATCCCTACCATTTCCCTGCCTTCATCCCCCAAGTTCAAAAAGCACAAGTTTGAAACCACCTTCCAGCGTGTCATTAAGGACGGAATGGTCATCTACCAGTTATGACGGTGTCCGGGGGCTCTGGGGGATCCGATGCCCGATCGCCTCGACCCCGACCTACCTACGGAGACAGAATGGTGTTGCACGGCCGAACATTGTCCGCCAGATCCTGAGCTTACCCCGGGCGCTGCTCCGCCCTGCTATGAAGACGGCCCTTGATCGCAGGCCGAAGATCTTGAAGAAATTAACCTGGCTGACGTGGGCGAGGAACCTCGACTGACCTATATTGGCACGAAACTCGCCCCAGGCCGAAGAAAGGAACTGGTTACCCTCCTCCGTGAATATCGTGATGTATTGGCATGGAGTTACAACAAAATGCCCGGATTGGATCCTGCCTTGGTGACACACCATCTCAACATTGCTACCGATTTCAGCCCTGTTCGACAGCATTCGCGATCCTTTTAGCCCGAACTCGAATTAAATATCAAGCAAGAGATCGAATGACTTCTACAGGCTGGCTTCATTGAACCCATCACTCATCCTATCTGGTTGGCCAATGTTGTTCCCGTACAAAAGAAGAGCGGACATGTCTGCATTTGTATTGACTTTCGAGATTTGAATAAGGCGTGCCCTAAAGATGAATTTCAACTACCCAATATTGACATGGTCATGGAGGCTGCCGCCGGGCACGAGACCTTGTCCTTCATGGACGGCTTCGCCGGCTACAACCAAATTCGAATGAACCCAGACGACTGTGCCAAGACAGCTTTTCGGACCCCAATGGGTAACTTTTGTTGGAAAGTCATGCCCTTCGGTCTCAAGAATGCGGGTGCTACCTATCAGCGAGCAATGATAGCTATCTTCCACGACATGATACACCGCACAGTGGAAGACTATGTCGACGACCTCATTATCAAGTCTAAAAAGGAAAGTGAGCATCTTACGGACCTTCGAGCAGTCTTCGATCGGTGTCGTCAGTACAACATGCGGATGAACCCGCTCAAATGTGCCTTTAGAATCTCCTTCGGCAAGTTCCTCGGCTTCTTGGTCAGTCGACAGGGTATCGACGTTGACCCCTCCAAAGCTGCCTCTATCCGAGAAATGCCACCGCCCAAAAGCACCAAGCAGTTAAAAAGCTTCCTCGGCAAGGTTTCCTATCTCCGCAGGTTCATCCCTGCCTTGGCCGAGCTTATAACGCCCTTCCAGCATTTGACGCGCAAGAGCGCACCGTGGGATTGGGGTGTGCCCCAACAACAAGCATTTGAACAAATCAAGGCGGTCCTCGTGTCACCGTAAACCATGGTCGTGCCGCAACGAGGTCTACCACTCTTGCTTTACTTAACCTCCATGGCCAGATCCATAGGGGCGTTACTTGCTCAAGAAGTGGACAAAATAGAGCGCCCTGTTTATTATCTCAGTCGGTCAATCAGGGGACCCGAGGCCAATTATTCTAAACTCAAAAAACATTGCTTCGCTTTGGTCTACACCTCATAGAAATTCAGGCACTACTTCTTGTCACACCAGATTACACTCGTCACCAAGGCTAATCCATTACGATACATGCTCACGCGCCCTGCCTTGTCTGGCCGACTTACTCGTTGGTTGCTGCTATTGGCCGAATTTGGCCTGTCCATCAAGAATCCTATAGCTTTACGAAGCCAAGCACTCGCGGACCTCTTGGCTTTCTTCCCGCGCCAACACTATGAACCAACCTCACATCAATTGCCTGGGGAAGAGACAGCCCTGATCTCTGACATCGATGAATTATGGATGCTTGAGTTCGACGGCTCAGCCACTAGCAAAGGTCCCAATGGAGCTCTCCTCCATCAAGGAGGTGCCGGCATTGTCCTCCGTAACCCAGAAGGTGTTACCACATCCCTATCCTTCAAGCTTGCATTCCTGGTATCTAACAACGAAGCTGAGTACGAGGCCCTCGTCATCGGCCTCATGCTAGCTATCAGCATGTGGGCTAAATCATTACATATAAAAAGGGACTCGAACTTGATCATGAAGCAGGCCGACGGAGAATTCGCAGTCAAAGAGCAAGCTTTGGCATCTTATCGTGCCCTGGTATAACACCTGGAGGGACAGCTTGGCCATGTCCAATATGAACATCACAGCAGGTGCCACAACTGACATGCGGACAACTTAGCCACAATCGCGTCAAAGATAGATATTGACGGTGAATAGCGCATACTAACCATTATCAAGAGGACATCCCCATGCATAGCATTGAACCTAGTCTTGAAGGACATTATGACCGATGATTGGAGGCAGCTCATCGACCAACTTAAGGCACCGTCATTCGCTTCCGTCTCCACCCTCACAAATTTCTTAATGTTGGGAGACGTCTTGTACAGACAATGTCACGGAGGCACTCTGGCCCGATGTTTAGCAGAAGCAAAGCGCAAGCTGCAATACGGACATCAAAAGTGTTGTGGCCTCGATGGGCTACCTCTATATCGTCGTCTCCAACGAATGGGCCTCTTTTGGCCATCTATGGCCAAAGATGCTTCGGATATACAGCAGGATTGTTCGGAATGCCTATATGCACCAGACAGCACGGAGGCTCTTGTCATCAACATCGATGGCGACTGGCATCAACCTTTCCTACAATATCTATCCCCTGGGATACTACCATCTGACCACAGCTCGGCACGATCTATCAAGCGCAAGTTGGTCAAGTACTTTGTGACGGAAGGCAAGTTGTTTCGCAAGGGATTTTCGGGACGCACCCTGCGGTGCTTACAGAGTGCCCAAGCAGTCGAAGTGATCAATGAAGTCCACAATGATGCTTGTGGTGAGCATCGAGGCTCTCAGAAGTTGTATGCAGAACTGCTAAGGTTGGGGTACTACTGGCCAACTATGGAATCTGACGCAATCTCTCATGTCTGACACTGCTAACCCTGCCAGAGACACGCCAACATAATGCACATGCCAGCGTGCGACCTTTGTATGATCGTGACCCCCTGGCTGTTTCATTTTTAGTCTCTTGACCTTATCGGCCCCATACATCCGCCATCAAAAGGTCACATTTGGATCATGGTCGCGACAGAGCGTTTCACAAAGTGGGTCGAAGCCATACCTCTGCGAAAAGCCATGGGGGGCGCCATCACCAACTTTTTGTGCGATCACATCATATGTCGCTTCGGCATCCCCCGATGCATCATCTCTAACAATGGCACACTGTTCATCAATCGGGATGTTAGGACTCTCACGGAAGCAAACGACATCAATCATGCCACGTCAACTCCCTATTATCCGCAAGGCAACGGTCAAGCTGAAGCCTCCAACAAAACTCTGTTGCGCATTTTGTCACGCATGGTCCATGATGCGAACAACTCCTGGTCCGAAAAGCTAAGCCATGTCCTTTGGGCTTACAGAACTTTCAGACACACAGCCACGGAGGCTATACCCTTCTCCCTCGTCTACGGGGACGAATGTGTGGTGCCTACCGAGATTGCAATCACCTCGGCACAACTATCCCTCAGCAGTGGTCTCGGGGAGGAGGAAACCAAAATGATGGCACTTGAGGGCCTTGATGAAAAAAGGGCCAACACCATATGCCGAATGAAGAAATATCATGAGAAGCTTGTCAAAGCCTACGGGAAGACCGTCAAACCTCGCTCCTTCACAGAAGTCGACCTTGTCCTCTAAGCCGTCAAACATGTACGGGCCAACCTGTCAGCTCCTAAGTTCACGCCCAACTGGGAGGGGCCATTTCAAGTACATACGGTCAGAAGCAACGGCTCCTACCTCCTGCTCAATCCAGATGACGGACAGCTTACCGCCCCTGTCAATGGTCGTTACCTAAAGAAGTACTATGCATGACCAGTTTGCAGCTTGTTCCCCCCGACCCGCCGCCTGCAGTTTAGAACGCTTAACGCATCATTTTGTGTATATACACACATGTACTGACTTGTAACTTCTGTTGTTTATTACAAGTTCCTTTTATGTAATGGCGTTTCTTTGATCCAAGCACTATCAATATACAGTCTTCTCACTACATACATTTATGCTTAGTCTACACTTCTATATTCTTTTCTAGTCATTAAGTGTTTGCCCTCGCCAAAAAAAAGGGGAAGGGAGGAACACCAACAGACAACCAACAGGCGTAAGACATTCAAACAATCGCAACAGACAACGATCGTACCATGCATAAACGACAAATATTAACAAGACAGCACAGAGTTACACTTTGCATACCAACAAGATATATATATGCATACGAAGTTGTCGGCCACTATCGGGCACTGCCTATACATCAATCTATAATAAGACCTATCGAAAGCTAGATAACAAAGCTACTACCGGATGAGAGCTAAACGCCTGCAATGTCTGACGCTGAACCTGCAGCGCCGACCATCCCGCCTCGAACTCAGCCTGCCGGCTCAGACGCTCAGCCTCTCGCACCTCCACATCCGCCCGCCGCCTTTGGAGATCACTCAGCCGTCTCTGCAAGTCAGTCAGCTACCTCTCTATCTCCGCCAACTCTCTATCTATCACGACCAACTCTCCGTTGATCTCTGACCACTCCACCTCCAACCCTGTGCGCCGTCTCTCGAGCAATACTTCCTCCATACGCACCAAGGCCATCCTCTCACCCATACCACCACCATCGCTCCTTGACCTAAAGAACTCAGCTAGCCAATCTAGATGCACGCCTAAGGAGGTGAACGACGCGAACTCTGTCAGCGACCGCTCAATAAACTCTGTGGTCCAACCCGCCGCGGGAACACTCGCAAAGGGCAACAGCCACTCCACAAACCCTGAGTACACCTACCTCTGCAGCACCGGGTTCCCCACAGTCACCCCATCAAATGTCTGCGGGTACGCCGCCTTCACCAGCTCTAATCGGCACACTGTCTCAGAAGGTAGCTGGAGATTCTCCCATACTACCATGTCGGCCTGGCCGCTCGACGATCCCCTACTCGCCTCTCCACCTGCTGTGCCACTCACCACCATCACAGGCCTTTCACGCACTCATCCGGCTGCCTATACACCGATGGTCATCGAGTGCATCGCCATCAACGTCGCACTCGCCTCAACAGCCGCCCCTGACGACGCCCCCGCAATAGATTGCACCGGCTACACCGGGATCTCCACCTCCTGAATTAGGACCGCCACTGTAGGCTCCAACTCCATCAAATCCTCCCGCTCAACCACTGCGGCCTCCGTCGCCGTGCCTGTCCACCAGTAACCACTGGCATCAAACATCAGTGACTCGTTGACCAAGCCGCCATACACATTCTCCACACTCTCCTCAACATCTGGCAGTTGACTCACCATGCCGCTCGCTCCGGCCACCGACACGTCGGCCGCCACCGGTTCATCTCCGCCTGCTGGCTCATCAACCTCTGTTGCTCTCGCTTCCTCTGTCTCGATCGCCATATTTGTATCACCGTCCCTCTCAACCGCTTGTCCCTCGTACCCCTGTCCAAAACAACCATTAACATATCAACATTTTTTTCTCTATTGTATGACATCAATAAACAAGATTTAATCAAAAGCGACAACAATCAGGCCTACCTCAACCACTGGCTCCTCCGACGCATCTCGTGGCCTCTTCGATCCTGTCAGCCGCAAGCCTGAAGTGCCCGCACTCGCCTGACGAGCACTCTCCATCATCCCAACTCGTAGTGCCGACAATGGCCCCTTGCCGGCCCCTGGCACCCTCGGCACCGGCTCCTCTCCTTGGTCCTCCATCGGGGCATCCTCCTCAGACTCCTCACCCTCCTCGTCAGGATCTCTCTCTGAGCTCACAACCGCACTCCCCGTCACTAGCACCAGCATGCCAGCCTGCCTCGCCGCTGTCATCGATATCAAACTCAACGCCCGGTCACAGGAAAACACGTCAACTAGTCGCCGTGTCCCGATGGCTGTGCCAACTACTCCGCCCAGACCGCCCGCAGACGCTCCCACCACTGTGCATACTCCACTGTCACCACCCCCACTGCCGCTATCCCCGGCCTCCTCCACGCTACCACCGGTGCCGGCCACTCACGGACTCTGTCATACCGCGTGTACCCGAATGCGGTCGTCACACTCCACGGGCTACGATACCCACACGGCGGCTCCAAGTCATAGCCAAATGTCCGCGACAACCGGTCTGGGCAATACCGAGCCACGTAATACAGGTTCTCTGCAGGATTCCCGCCATCATCAGTCATCACTGGCAGCCAACCTGGAAAATAGGCCACCAAGAGCACAACGTCTGCCGGTGGCAAACCCCCCCTCTTGGTCAAGTTTATCGTCATCTCATATCCGTGTAACCAGGGGGTACTCCGTATGACGCATGCATCTCTCTGTACGGCCGTGCTAAGCATGCCTCCCTCGAGTCTATCAACCGTGACAACGGACACTCCGGCCTCTTGATGCCTGCCCATGCAAATGCCCGTGACCCGCTGCACCACAGCGCCGCTTCCCGCGATCTGCCACCGTGCATCACCGTCCTCGTCCTCGGTACTGGATGCTCAAGCAGGTATCCTGTCAGACGATAATCCGGAAAACACTCATACAAGTACCGCTGCAGAAACATCCAATCCACGTACGTCGCCACTTGGTACCGCCCGTGCAACCTCTTCACGTCATTCACAAACTGATCCAGGCGTGAATACACGGTGCCTAGATACACGGGAGCTAGCCCAACACGCTTCCCTTGCGCCATCCGAATCGCTAGAGGAATCACCTTCGAGGAAATACCGTCCTCCGGCGTCCCTTCAAACACGAATCTGCAAAAACACGACCACGCATTATACACAACCTCAACTAGCGTCACATATACAAGCATACAAATAATGGAACGCATACTACTTACCTTGACAAGAACATCGTCAAGAAGGCCACCATCTCATACCGCTCATCCTTGTGATACGGCCCCATCACGAAATGGGCAGCATTGCCCAATCTCTGCCCGACTTTGCCTGTGGTGTGCCATAGAACAATCGGAGCCACCCGCTATATGTCGCCTTCCAGTGCTGCCTCGTCTTTGCCAAAATGTCAAGTAGCTGCGTCTGCAACAGCCGCTCCTCGCCAGTAAGCCGCGTCACACGCGCATCCAACTCTCCATGCATCGGCAGCCCCATCAGCATCATCACATCCAGCAGCGTTGGCCCAATCTCTCTAAACTCAGTCACAAAGGTATGTGTCTGAGTGCTCTGCCTCGACAGCAACATGGCCATCCTAGGTGTATCTCTATACAACTCCAGCCCCCTCGCCGTAACGTCAATCGCCGACACCAACCTCAACATCTGCAACAACGCCGACCACCTCGGCGACTCCATCATATGCTCACACCAGAAGTCCCACCTAATCGGCATCGCACCATGGCCCTTGAACACCACAGGTGCCCAGGGTATATCCTCCCGCTCCACCAATAACCCCGCAACATACCTCGGTGACGGCACGGGCGCATCCTCCTAGCTCAGAGCCCGCACATACGGTGACGGAACTCGTGGCTCCTCCCCCATCGACACACCACTCCAAGGCACTGCGAAGGCACCATCAACTACCCGGATGGCCAGCTCCCTCCACAACTCCCGATCAGGCACAGCCGGTACTACCCCTTTTACTCTCAACGGCGTGTTCGTCTTATCCGGGTCCGGATCATACGTTCTCACCAACGAATCATCAAATGTAAGTGGCACTCCCGTCTCACCACCTACCGCAACTTCGGTCTCATTTGTCGGTGGGGGCGGCACCGGTTCCGTCGTCGCAGTTCGCGGTGGCCGCGCTGCGCTCGTCGCCCTACCTCATGGTTTCACCCACATCTTCTGCTTCAATTTTTTCAGAACGGGCACTGGCTCGGCAGGCATGGCCTTGGCCCCGCCGACCCCCCTCAAGCTCCCGACCCCTTCGGCCCCGCCGACCCCATTTCTTCTCTTCCTCTCCCCCCCACGACAGCAGCTCCCGCTGACCCCCCTCTTCCGGCCGACCCCCTTGGGGTGGCCGACCCCCCTCGTGTGGCCGACCCCCCTCCCTCTCCCCCTCTTTCTTCCCTCCCCTTTCTCCTTCTCTCCCCCGTGCTGGCCGACCCCCTCCCCTTTCCCCTCTTTCTTCCCTCCTTCCCCCTTCCCCTCTTCTTTCCTTCTCTCCACCCCCGCCGAACCCTCAGCCGCGCCGACCCCCATCTCCGACAGACCCCTCGGCCACTTGCTTTCCCTCTCTCACCATTTCCTCTTCTCTCTTTTTCTCTTCTCTTTCACTTGCTCAAAATGTGCAATTGATTTTTTTGGCAAAACCCTCCATCCCTTCACTATTTATAGGGGTGGGCCATCCAATCTCAACCACCCATTTCAAATGTCAACAAATTTTTTTTCTTTTTCACAGCTCTCCTTTTCCCGCCACTTACGCAATTTCATAAAGTTCAACATCGTTTATGCGTGCGACGCCCGCTCGGGTTGCCCCTCCGCGCACCCGACACGCAGGGGGCTTATGTTCACAACCAATCTGGACCGCACCCCAGGGCCCGTTAAAAGACCCCAGTGGCACGACACGTCACCCGCTCGGCAGTCAAATTTGCTCAACATCGTTGCTCGGTCAAAAAGCATTCAGACGGCGATCGAAAGTGCACTTCAGTCGGCCATCGAAAGTGCCACTTCCCACCCCGGGGGGTCGGCCACCCCTTTGTAAAGGGGTCGGCCATACCCTGAAGAAGGGCGTCGGCCACCCCTTGAGGAAGGGGGTCGGCCACCCACTTTGTAAAGGGGTCGGCCACGCCCTGAGGAAAGGTGTCGGCCACCCACTTTGTAAGGGGGTCGGCCTCCCTTGTCTTTGGGGGGGGGGGGGCTGCTTGCCGCTGTTATCACCTCACTCAACGCATTCTGCAATGCTCACTCATCACCAGTGGTCGCGTGACGCCCGTTGTCGCCCGCACATCGTTGCCGCAACAACCGTCACGCACGAACGTGCATCGTCATCTAGGTACCGTTCCACGACGCTCGTCGCCGCTCCGACCCTCGCGGCGGGACGAGCTCACAACCCTAAAGCCCTCGCCGGCACAATCGACCGGGGGCTCCGGCCCTCGCCAGCACAATCAACCGGGGGCTCCGGCCCTCGCCCGCACAATCGACCGACGGATTCCGGCCCTCGCGGCGGGACGGGCTCACGACCCTAAAGCCCTCGCCGGCACAATCGACCGGGGGCTACGGCCCTCGCCAGCACAATCAACCGAGGGCTCCGGCCCTCGCCCGCACAGACCTCGCGCGACGGGCTCACAATCTAAAGGATCGACCGATGGACTCTGGCCCTCGTGGCGGGACGGGCTCACAACCTTAAAGCCTTCACCGGCACAATCGACCGGGGGCTCCGGCCCTTGCCAGCACAATCAACCGACGGGCTCCGGCCCTCGCGGGCACAATCAACTGGAGGCTTCGGCCTTCGCAATAGGGATGGGCTTACAACCTTAAGGCCATTACCGGCACAATCACCCGACGGACTCACGGGGGGCTCCGCTTGTAGTGCTCCGGCACGAGGACCCCTCGCCACGGACTCTAAGTATCGAGCTGCGAGCATGTACGCTCGTGTTAACATTGATCATCGACATCGCCAGGGTACGGGTCACTCCGGGACGGGAGCAGGTCCTCGGAGGGCATCGCGTCTGGCTCGCCTGGCAGCTGGTTGCAGGGGCAACCCTCACCACTGCCAGGATCTTCGCGCGTCTCTTGACGCATCTCGTGGGATTCAGTAAGGGCTTGGACTGAAGGCTGGGGCAACGGGCTACTCTGACCATGCTACCGCGGTGTGGTCAGTCTCCTCAGACAGGCAGAGGGACGCTGCAAGAGCAGGGCGGCACGAACTCAGGGACTGGCAGTTCGACTGACAATCAATACTGTGGGACCTCCTCCGGCGACGTGTCACTCCCGGAGGACGACACGTGTCGGCTGATGACACGCGCGCATTTGTGCCTATATATAGTGAACTTTGGAGCTTATTTGAAGACTTCTCTTTCATTTCAAGATTTCACTTTTTCTCTCTAAAACTTATTCTCTCTGGATTTCTAGTGAGAGAAAGACATTTGAACTCCTGACATCAGACTCTCGACGCTGCACTCTTGATTCGGACTGTCAACCGCTGGCCCTGTTCGTTGTCGCCCTGCTTGTGCGGCGCTGCGAGCCCTCGCGACCTGCCTGGGGAGCCTTGCTCTCAGCCCTTACTCCATCCTTGCTGTCTCCCACTTTGCCTACTCAGAAGTCAATTCAGACTGCATCCTTTGTGGCACCTCTACGTGGCATCGAACCCTCTTTCCTCGGCAACACACACACACACACACACACACACACACACACACATATATATATATATATATATATATTAAAAAGAAAAGGATGCTTTATTTAACCTATAGTATAACATATTGTCACAATTAAATAGAATCTAGACTATTATTAAGAAGAAAGAGTACCCTTATGATTAAATATTTTTGAACTTTAAACTTTACCCTTTGAGATAGTATACTAATTTCAAATTAAAGACAACTTAATCCAGATCATTGTTAGAAAATTTATAAATAATCGTTCTGTCCCACTGCAGTTAAAACTTGTTCTTAATCCATATTATTTCAATCACTCCATCCCAATATCCAAACATTAACATTCTTACTCCATATCTGCTGCTGCTTTCTTAAATTCTCTAATTTTCATTGCTCAATCTTAATGTACGGCCAAATATATATGTGACACCTTTTAGTAACAAATAAAGCACATCTACTTACAACTTAATCTGCAAAGTTAACCTAATAAGTACCCTATCATACATGAGAAATGTGAATATCTGACATATCGCTAATAAAAATGCATTTTGGTCTCATGACATCTAGGAAAATTGTAATAAAAATATATACAAATATTATTATGCTTGGGATGGTTTCAACCCTATCATACATGAGAAATGTGAATATCTGATGAATTGCAACCTGATATTTTTTTCTTGTCAAAAGATTAAATAAAACAGCTGGGATGGTTTCAAAACCCTTAGACAGTTTTTAAAGGGTTCTAAAAAGTGGTTTAAATCCTTTGCTGCAAGATATATTCTACCCAAAGAATTTTTTCTGCTCTTATAACTGGTTCTGATTAATATATAATATTTTTGCTATTTAACAACATAGAAAAATGCCGAATGATGACATTGAGAATTCTACTAATATTTCAAGGAGACAAATATTCTTGGCTAGCTATATTTTTTTTCCTACTTGCACTAAAAGAAAAAGAAAAAAAAGAACCAGCCACTTCCTAGAAGCTAAAGAGTAGTCATATGATTAGACCCCTGGAGAAGAGATGCCGATCTCTGATAGGAGAGGAGGATGAGCATTCTCTGGACCGTATTGTGTAGTTAGTCAATCAAGAATATTCAGCCAACACATACCTTTCTTCATACTTCATAGACTGGCCCACTGACTGCGACCAGGCGAAAGGCAAAGCTACCCACCACCAATAGATTCTTCTCTTCTCACCACAGCACCTTTAGCTTGGCCAATATTGATTGCCTGCTCCAAACAAATCAAATTAAAGCAAGTATAATGACAAGAAAGGGACTTACTTCTTATCTAACCAAATTTCTAATTAACATTGTTCAATCATCTAGTATAAATGTTCGTGTTATATAAAGTCTGGGTGACAGTTGGTAAGTTGGTGTAACCACTTTCAACATTATTATTAGTTATTAGTTAGTTAACCTAATATATATATATATCTATCTATGCATACGTACTATTACCATGCCCTGTTAATTAAAAACTTCTCTCTCTAACCCAACAAGATATCAGTATCATCTTAGCTTTGAGAAACCATATATAAAAATGTATGGGTCACTTTAAGGAAAGAAAAAGTCTACCCAATATCTTTCTTTATTTGTCTCTAGAAAATTTATTAGTGACAGATTCATACCTATCAGTAACAAACCCCACGAACACGCACAAATAAGAGTTCCGCATTTCTCCTTACGATTCAACGACTAAGTACATCACGCAAAATGTACCAATTCTCCCATGAAATCAAGAAATCCGTGACTCTAAGAGACAGAATGAGATATGAGAGGCATTAGGAAACTCAAAAATAGAGTTGTTGTGGGCTATTAGTCGGTCCTCCATAGGGTTGAGCATTCCAACCATTCAAATAAATCCAAACGGTCAAATAAAAAACCACCCAAATCGGTCGATCACAAACCAATTTATAAAAACAATCGGTTTGATTTTTTTTTGTTTTTTTTACTACCGATGTTCAATTCGGTTGGTTCAGTTTGGTTTTTTTGAACCGCCCGTTCTAAACCGAAACGAAGTTAGATATATCCAATTAAAAATTCATAAATTCTAATCTAATCCTAGTTACTCCGTCTTATTTAGTTTTTACAATATTTAGAATTTAACCAAAACATATAGACGTAAATTTTATCCTAATTACACTAAGTAGGCTCCAAATCACTGTTATGTATATTACAAACGCCAAACAGTCAATGGTAAAAAATATTATTAGATTAGATTTTAAACAAAACGCTGTCATGTATATTACAAACGCCACAGTCTATGGATAGATCCAAACAAGTCCAAAAACTATTACAAGAACAAATCAGTCAATCAGACCAAACCAATCCGTTTGATTTGCCCGAACCGTTGAAACCAAACTGTACAATTACTTTCTTTTTTTTCTTTCCAAATCGACGGTGGTTGGTTCCGTCCGTCTGGTACTCAGCCTCCAAACCGAACCAACTAAATCATGCTCACTTCTAGTCCTCCATGCAAGAGTCGAGATGTTACGAGGGGTAACAGCATGTACAAGCTAGGTGATGGTAAAATGACCGGAGGACATGAAAAAAACAAAATTATTATCGTACATTAGCAATATGATTGCAAATAGATATATCCATGACCTTCTTTTTAAGTTGGGACTATAGGCTACATATCAGTGGAGGGTGTTTCCTCTGTCGCCCTGACCCATGCCTAAAAAGTAAAGAACTCTGTGTACGTAGGCAAAAATCATCTCAAATATCTTGGCAGAAAATGAAAGTTTATACAGACTGTATAGCTTCTATTTTTGCAAGTTTACCTATTAATCCTCCCATTATTTCATATTATTCCAACCGCTTCTAGAACACTTTCAGTCAGACCAAGTACGCAATTGACCAACAGGCTACCTCTATGGTGGACAAGTTGGCTTAGCCATCTGGACCAGTCTCTTTTGTTATTGATGGTTAATACTCGTTTAAACTCTGGTGAACAATGAACTTTTTCAAGGAAGTACACACGCCTTTAAGGATAGCCAGCCCAGCTGACTTTGCAGCAGTATATAATATTATTATGTATGAGAAGAGAAGGTTATGCACGATTGATCCTCCTGATATGACTATGACAACAAGGTGACCACGTGTCCACCCAATACAACTTGTCCATTAGATTTCGCCACTGGATAATTCAGTTTCTAGGCTTGACCTAAACTTGTGATGCTGGTTCACATGCTGTTGGCAGGTAGCACCCGTTGGTATATCCTGTGTTGACGTTTCAAATAAGCTACTGATAAATAATATTGTGCATGGACAGCTGCCATATTGCTAATCATTGAATTTTTCTGGACAAGTTAGAACCATCCACACTCATCTCTTATGGACTTGTTATATTGACACACTAAAATGACAAAACAATATCTACATAACCGGCTTCAAGCAGTTACGTTTGTGGAGTTGAGTTGCAGGACAAAACAATTAAAAGACTGGAAAATTAGAGTACTCCATTAAAATGGGCACTCCATCTGTTTCCTTACATACGCACGCACCCTTCAAAATAATAAGAGTTGCAATTGATACTCAATTTAACTTCGTTCCGTTTGTAATTATTATTGCTCGACATAAGATGGTATCGGCACTACAACGATAAAACAGAGCGCGCAAACTAATATCGATAAAACAGAGCGCGCAAACTAATATCGAGACATGAGCTATATATGTATCACGTTACATAGACACCATCACGAAAAGACCTATTTAATTGAAATCATCTGCTAGCAGATGCCTACGCAGTTTTTATATGTGAAATAAGGAATGATCCTAGAGTTGAAGTTTTCTTGTTCGCAAACTAACATCTAGCTAGATATATCTCGGCATCGTTTGAATTTAGATATACATCTAAATATAAGCCTACGTAGTTGAATTTTATGCTTTGTTTGAAATGAAAATATGGACTTAAACTCGGCATGCATGTTGCAACCAACTTTTTCTACAAAGTTTTGATAGTCAATCCCCAGCACTTGTGGTATTTTACTTAGAATTGAAGGCACAGGCACACGGTTTATGACACTATTGAATATTTGGGGCAGCCGACCACCTTAACTAAACCTTTGGATATATCCTCCTAACTCCTCGTTTCATTAATTAATATCCTTACCAAAATGCCCTTCAACTAAACCTCTGATTTTCTACGTTGTCCACTTCATCTTCTCTCTGCACATTCTTCTCTAATAAGCGACTATAAAGATAACAGAAAAGCTGTAGAAAGCATTTGTCCCGAAAACATGGAGGATGTTCGGTTCCTCTTCAAGAGGATAGCATGCCTCTTCCTCCTCCTCCAGCTTTTCTGGGCTGCTAAGGTGATGGCGTTTAAGGTAGACACGATTGCTTTCGGCAAAGGCTTTAATCCGCTCTTTGGTCATGGAAACCTCGTACGTTCATCCGATGACAAGACAGTCCACCTGCATCTCAACCAATACACAGGCATGGGATCATCGCTCAAGCTTCTTTTTAATTGAATAATCACGTACAGATGCATGTATATATGCACTTTTATTCTGTTCAACTTTTTTCTTGCCGAAACAAACATATCTACATACATATAAACATAAAATTTTTATTTTTGGGCTCCCGGTTTTAGAGAACTTTTTTTTTTCTTTTCTTTTCTTTTGAGAGATGTGCCAAAAAACCAAAAAAAAAAAAAAATTTGTCTTTGGCGATAGCCTAACGGTGTTGCTTATTGCTACCTACCAACTTCTTCTCTTCATCGATGTTGCTTATCGGTTTCACGGTTTTTGTTTTTGATTTTTTTTGGTTTGAAGCCACAAATTTTAGATTTTTTTGTACAAAATCAATTTCTGAAACACAAAATTTGATCTTCTCTGAAAAGTTCATGACACTTGAGAGCACATATCTGTTTGTGTACACCTGTAGAAGTAAGCGAAAATTATTAATTAACGCACATAGTACTAGTATACATGTTACCTGGACACAATAGGGGGAAAGGAAAGGATGAGAAAGGGATGACTGTTGACGAAGAAGAAGCTGGAGAGTCAAAACACACAACCACAGGCTCTCTAAGTAATTAATCACGGCTAACTTATGTTGTTACTTATATCTTCCTCGTATCAGGTTCTGGGTTTAGGTCCTCTGACCTATACAATCACGGACTTTTTAGCGCTAAGATAAAGTTACCATCAGATTATACTGCCGGCGTCGTTGTCGCCTTCTACGTATGTACCCCTCCCTCTTTCTCTTTCTCTCGTTTCGATCCATTGTTCTTTTTGTAATGATCAATATCATCATCATCACCGTCACGTTGATGAAAACAAATCTAGTCATCTTTTGCTTGGAAACTTATACTTTCATGGCGTGGCAGGCATCAAATGGAGATATTTTTGAAAAGACTCACGACGAATTGGACTTTGAGTTTCTTGGAAATATTCGGGGGAAAAAGTGGCGGTTTCAGACGAATATGTATGGAAACGGAAGCACGAGCAGGGGGAGAGAAGAGAGGTACACGCTGTGGTTTGACCCCTCCAAGGAGTTCCATCGATATAGCATACTATGGACCACCAAGAAAATCATGTGAGTCCTCCTAATCCCAGCTTTGCTGATTATTTAAGTCAGCTTTACGTTGTACCAATTTTGGAAAACTTGACCACTTCAATAAACTGGTTTCTATATAACTTTCTTCAAGCCCATGCATACAATTAATGTCCAACGTTAACCATACATGAAATTTGAGATCAGTTCTTATACTTGGTAGGTTTCTCCTCTTCTTTAGCTTGTTTTTGAATCATGCTTGTAAATGGTATCGGCTGGAGCCTTGAGACCACTTCATATTTCACGTTATGCGTGAGAGCGGACACTAGATCAGAGATCAGTTCTTATACTTTGTGGGTTGCTTTTGAGTTAAACACGAGGTGTTAAACACATACAAATAAAAAGTCAAACAAAACAAAAAATCCTCAAAGTAAGACTACAGTTCCTTGGGTCAAAAGTTGTCTTGATCTTCATAGAAGAGCCTGAAGTAAGGAGGAGAAAACTCAAGGTTTAGTAATCGAACAGAACGATCTCTTTTTCCATAGCTTCTTTTCCTTAGCAAAATATGAGACATAAACTAAGCATCAATATTTTATGAATTCTCCAATTTGAAGTGACGGAATGAAACATTTTATGAAGTTCAAATTTTTTTTTTTGGATACATATTAATGGTATTTTTGCACATCGAAGTTATATTTTAGACTTTACGGTCTAACTTATAAGCAAGATGATCCTAAAGGGCGGTGAAATTGGGAGAAACAGATAGTAAAGTTGCAGTTTCCACCATGTCAGACGACGTAAACAAGTCAGCCAATGAACTTGTTGCGTTAGGCAGGGGACCGGATGAGTTTCGGGATTTGCCGGAGGAATTCTTTCTTTAATTTGGATAAAACTACGAGTATTGATCTCATTTCAAAGAAAAAAAGAAATATACCACAAAAAATTAGGTGGGACCCTGAATTTGTGGCTTATGGAATGAATTTCATCTTTGGAAAAGCCAAAACATGAACATAGTAAACTCTTGCTGATTGAGACTAGTTCTGGCCATTCCAAGCAAAACAACCTTAATTATTTCATTCACACTAGTCCCTAGATCATTTTCTTGACAAAGTCATAGTACTAATCGTTGTATGCGTATTGTTTCTTCTAAATATGCAGCTTTTACATTGACGAAGTCCCAATCAGGGAAATAGTACGCAATGATGCAATGGCCGCGGACTACCCTTCAAAGCCTATGTCTTTGTATGCAACCATTTGGGATGCTTCAAATTGGGCAACTTCCGGTGGCAAATACAAGGTTAACTACAAGTATGCCCCATTCGTAACCGAATTCACGGACCTTACACTCCATGGCTGTGCTGTGGATCCTCTGCAAGAGGTGTTACCAACTAGCTGCACTAAAAAAGACGATCAACTTGATGGTGTCAGTGTCACGCCTAGACAGCAAATGGCTATGAAAAAGTTCAGGCAAAAGTACATGTATTATTCCTATTGTTATGATACCTTGAGGTACCCTGTACCACCACCAGAATGTGTGATCGATCAGAGTCTAAGGCGACGGTTTAAAGATACCGGAAGGTTGAAGTTCGACCGAAACCAGCGTCACCGTTCAAAGAGAGAGAGTCAGGTTTCAATCACGAGGAACAATGGGAACCAGGCTGACATTTGATGTGTGATTGGCTGTGTATGTATATAGTGGAGGTGATTTTATTTGGCATTGGATTGATTATACAAGTTATTTTTCCTGTGTTAACAGAAGCATTTGTTTGAGAGTGAATAAAACTGTATTGAGCTATGGAAGGCATCAGAGTCGCAGACTCAGGCTAGATAAAGAACTATCAGTTTTCTTGGCATTCTTCTCCTTCCTCCTACACTACAAGAAACAGTGCCTTTAGCGACAGCGTCTGGCGGTCGCTAAAGGTGGCAATGCGGTCGCTAAAGGGTTTTAGCGACCGCGTTAAAGCGGTCGCTATAGGCCAGGTCGCTAAATTTTAGCGACCGCTTTTAAATTTCGGTCGCTAAATTTAGCGACCGCGTTGACTACATTTAGCGACCGCCTTATGCGGTCGCTAAATTTTTTTTTAATTTTAATTTTTAATTTTTTTAATATTTTTTATTAAATTATATTATATCTTTAGCGACCGACAATTGCAGTCGCTAAATATTTTAAATTATAATTTTTTTTTTAAGAAATATATTAAAAATATTTAGCGACCGCACTTATTTAATTTAGCGACCGCTAAGTGCGGTCCCTAAATATTTTTAAATATTATTTTATTTTTTAAAATATTAAAATTAGCGACCGCTTTATGTTTTTAGCGACTGCACATCGAGGTCACAAAACCTGGCTTTGCAAAAAAAAAAAAATTTGCAGGTCAAATAACCTGTCCAAAACCTGTCGCAGAACTAATATTAATTCATAAGCAATTCACATCCAATCCAATCGATCCAAAAACCGTTTTAACCCCCCTGTCCCGCATTCATCAAAGTATAGATAAACGTTAACATATGCATTAAAATAATAGAATTCATACAGTTAAGTACCGATGATCAATTCAAAACAAGAAAATAACAGTCATTGCATAAGTCAAACCAAACCCCTATTTAAATCACTCGTCGGCAGAACAACCAGCCCCGTCATCATCTTTTTCATTCCTCGATGATGAAGGCACGTTTGATCCAACAACATCTTCATCGCCCCGGGGGTCACTAACACTAGGATCATCGGTATCGCCCTGCACAAAGCCATACAAATGATTCAACATCATATATCTAATCAAGATCACATATAGAGTACAAAATACATAAGTAATTGAGAAAATTTGTATTACATGTAGTTTGGGGTCCTTTATAATTACATAACCGTCACCGAGCATCATCCGCATGCGCGCATCAAACATTGTGTTGAAGCACTCTACCAACGTCGCAGCCGTCGCGTCTGCCCGAGGACCGGTACAACTGGTCTCTCCTGACGATTGAGGTCTGTCGGCTAACAACGCTCGAGCGAACTGACGAGGCTGGCCGAGTATACGGTCCTTCCTAGGACACCCAGTAGCGTCTGACCACAACGAGAACTCGTCCACCGTCTGGCTGGGAGTTGGCCTGAACTCTCTCTCTAAATAAACTCTGTATAAGAAAATAACAAAAATGTTAGAGAAATTCTATTGGCCACAATCGCAAAAAATGCAATAGGAATACAAAAGTATTGCTTAGTTACGTGCTCACCGTAAACTGCTCGGCGCTCTCAGACACCCACTTCCCATCACTATTCTGGTGTGTGCGCTCAAAATGGCAGAGCCTCGTAGGGGGCCTCCTGTCAGGGTCCTCCTTTGTCAACCTCAGCTCGTGCACGGAAAATGGACGGGAACCAGCACTGTGCTTCATCTTCTTCCCGCTTTGAGTCATCTCCATGCCTCGCTCACTCAGCTTCGCCCAGTCTGGAGTACTCCAATGCGACACCAGCTGCCCCCACATGGTTCTGGAGAAGTACTCGGGATTGTGGTCCCTGGTCATAGATATATATGTCGTACCCGCCCGAGCTAGCGCCCACCTTCTCGTATTCAACATCCATTTCTTGTAGTTCTCGGCACAATGCCACTCCCACGCCTGCCTCCCGAGTTCTCGCTCTCTGTCCGACTGAAATTTAAAATAGTCCTGAACATAATTCAACACAATTGAAAAACACAGTTAGCAAGAAAAATTCAGCGATAATGTACTTCTAAAACTGCAAAAGTAAAGCACATAAAAAATACTGCGCTCCTTACCAAAAACTTCCCCCAAACAAGCTCTTTGTCTGATTCCGTCCACGTCCCCCACGTCGCATAAGGCTGTGGGAGGTGAGCCTTGATAATAGGACCGATCTTGGTCCTAACACAATCCTCAACAAAACTAATTACAAGAAATCACAGAGAGATACATCAATCCCAATATAAGTGCATATTACAATAGAATTGAGCTTTGAAAATTAAAAACATACTAATTGTTTCGGACATGAGCAGTAATCCTCTGCTCCGGGGTGGCTGGAAGAGGTATTCCACGGGTGATACCTCGCGGTACAGATGAACTAGACACTGCAGATGATGAAAAAAGAAATCATTATATTTATATTTATATATATTGCAAGTAATTGCTTTCTATCCGACACAAAACTAATATCGTCTCACCATGGCCTGAAGCAACTGATGACGATGACAGCTGCTCAGTAGTAGTCGCATCACCAATCCTAGGGAGGGGGGCTGACTGTGCCGAAGCAGCTCCGCGACGGCCACCTCCACGACCTCGGGGTGCACTGGATCTCGGCATATCTACAATGTAGTTTGCCCGAATAATAAACAACTTAAGTGCAAAACTTAGTATGCTAACAATGTGGCACTGTCGACTATAAAAGACAACCCAAATTAAATAGTCAACCACCATCAATTAATAACTAATTCAATTTAAATAATAAACAGGCATGTCTAAAAGTACATTGACCTCATATATTTTTTACTCTACACAGTCAATCACTATCACTAATAGACAACGGAATGTCTTCCTCCTCCTCGTCATCTTCGTCCCCTTCATCTTCATCGTCTTCTTCTTCGTCATCAACGTCTTCCTCAGTATCGTCATCGTCGTCATCGTCATCACCATCATCATCACGGAGGGCTTCGACATCGACCTCTTCTCCAGCATGGCCTAAATCGCAAAGAGGCTCATCGATAACATCGTTATTCTCCTGAAGCGGTATCACTGTGGGAGCATCATCCTCTTGGTACATCTCAACGAACACATCATCATCAACAAAGCCTCTTTTGGTCTTGATAACAGTATGCCAATTTGGATCCTTCCTTGTCACACCCTTTGCATAGAAGACCTGCGTTGCCTGAGCTGCAAATACAAATGGTTCGTAGGATCCGAGCCTTGACCTCATATTAACGTCTACAATCCCATGTCGACTAACTTGAATACCAGCTGTAATGTCAAACCATTTGCACCTGAATATTACCAGTCGATTACCGCTGCCATAATAGTCTAGTTCAACAACCTCCTCCAACTACCCATAAAAATCACGTTCGCTATCATTATAACAGTCACCTTTGATCAAAACTCCACTGTTTTGGATTTGTTTAGTAAGGTCAACTTCCATCGTGTTAAACCTAAACCCGTTGACAATGTACCCTTTATGACATGATACTAGTCTACTTGGGCCAACAACAAGCAACTTGAGACGGACATCAACTCCATCATGGACGATCTATAACAACAAACAATTTGCACAGAGTATTAGCTTATTACATGCGGTCTATATTAGAAATGAACTGTAGGTTTTAGAACTTACGCGCTGTCAGAACCACTCAGGGAACGCGTTGTTTTGCATTTTTTCAAGTTGTCCATCTGATATCCCAGGGTTTGCTAATAACGCTTCCTCATCGTATTCACTGCATGTTATATGGCATCGTCGTTATATTATGTTAGTAAATACTATGAGAATGAAGGTATGTACGTAACTACTTACACTATGAATGGTGCAACTTTAGTGCAATTCATGAGAGCGTACAATGTTGCGGCAATATACTCCTCCTCGGATAGATATCGACCGCTACTTGCTCCAAGTGCACGACCAAGATGCTTGAATATGGAAAGGCGCTCATCGAATTCTGTGTCGACACTATTGTCATTGCGACCAAGTCGATTAATCTTTGTATCAACATCAGTCTCAAAGTAAAGGGAACAGAAGTTGGTAAGCTCCTCAAGGATGTAAGCCTCTGCAATTGAACCTTCAACCCGGGCTTTGTTTCGCACCTTTTTCTTAAGGGCAAACATATACCTATGTAAGAAATAAGGATTGATTTCAGTAATCAACGCACGTGTGCAAGTATGAAATACAATTGAAAGATGGATGGGCGACATCACCTCTCAAATGGATACATCCATCGATACTGCACAGGTCCGCCCACTCTAGTCTCACATGCTAAGTGAATGGTCAAATGCTCCATCGAGTCAAAGAAGGACGGGGGAAAGATTTTCTCTAACTTGCACACTGTCTCAACAATGTTTTTCTCAAGAATCTTAACATCACTCTCTCGGAGCACCTTTGAGCACAAATCCCTGAAGAAATGACTAAGTTCAGTCAATGCTTCATTTACTGGTTTCGGCAAGAGGTCACGAAAGACAATTGGTATAAATCTTTCATGAATACATGACAATCGTGACTCTTTAGACCATAAAACCTACAATCTGCAAGGTTGCAACATCGTGATATATTAGATGCATAGCCATCTGGCAGCTTCAACAGTTTAACCCACTCGCACACCTGTTGTATAGCTTTTTAACCAATGTATATACTGCTTTCGGCAAAACCAGCTTACCATTAACCATTTGTGGATGCAATTCACGCCGTATACCCATCACCTGCATATCTCTGCGTGCTTTTAAGTGATCCGTTGATTTGCCCTTGACATTCATGACTGTATTAAACACATTTTCGAAAACATTTTTCTCAATGTGCATAACATCGAGATGCGGGAACAAGGAAGCATAAATGGCATCATAGAGTTTGGCTTTCATGAGAATCTCCCTGCTAAGCCCAAGGACATCTTCTACCCACTCCCAGTAGAAAAAGGTGCATGAAAACTCACCATTAATTCTAAAAATGGTCCCCCAAGTCTTCTCCTTGGATATTATTCTTTGTCTTAGGGAGAGAGAGAGAGATCACATCGAAAAACATCCCCATGATTGGAGGACCTCAAAATGAGCATCTGGGACCTCCATCCACAGTACAATCGATCGGCCAAGTTGACAGGTTTGGAGGTTCTTCCTTATTTTTCCACTTTTTAACAAGCATGGTCACGTTATATGGTCGTTTCAGTAAAGGAATTCTGTCACCAATGCTATCATCCTTTTCATCCACGATCACAAGGTACAGCCAGTTAGATTTCATATAGTTTCCTTGAAGAAGATCATATTACGGAATCTATCAAAGAGAAAAGAAATATGATATTATAGTCCAAGGAAGGGCCTTGCGATGACTGAAAACGATGATAACAAGAGCACAAGGGAAGACATATAATGCAACTAAAGTCCATGTGCGAGACGAGTCGAGCACACTTCTGAAGTCAGTTGGATAAGCCTTGTTGCAGTTGGGTTTAGGATGGAACTATATATAAGCCATACAACTAAAGGTTGAAAATGTATCAAAAACACAGAAAATCTTTCGAGGTATAAGAGCAGGTTTAATCCTTTTGCGGTAGTTCCAAAAGTTTCTTGTTTTGTTTTCTTTTCATGGCTTCATCATCTTCTTCAAAGTATCCCTTAACATTGGGAATTTTTTTCCTTAAAACTCACCCCATCCAACTTCTTGCTATGGAATACTCAGTTTACGGGTCTCGCCAAAAGTCAAGAGATATCTGGCTTTCTGGACGGTGGTTACCCGATGCTTAGTAGGTACACAACAGCCTTCGATGCTGTGGTTGCAGGAGACAAGTAGATGGAAAATCCAGATTTCAAAGCCTGGAAGAGATCAGATCGATTACTCCCGGGATGAATTACGATACAGGCACACTATCTGAAGAATTTCTCGGACTAGTTGTTGGGTCAGAGACTTCAGGTGAGTTATTGGCCGCTCTCATTGATTCTTTTGCTTAAGAATCACAGGAAAGAAAATTTTATTTGACACAAAAATTACAGTTTCGTAGCCAAAAAGACTTTAAAACGATGCCCGAGCATCTTCGCGTTTTCAAAGAGATTTGTGATGATTTAGCAGCTACATGGCAACCTATAGATGATCGTCAAAAAGAATCACATTGACTTTCCTTGTCGTTGTTCCCACCGACTCATCGTGTCGCTGTCTCATTGTTTCGTGGTTCCAATCGGCCCGCCATGGCCATCAATCGCGTCGACGATTTGGGCCGTCAATCCCGTCCGCTCGTCATCTCGTCTTTCCTGTCGAATCACCAGGGTCATGGTTGACTCAGTGACGTCGTTGTTATCAGTACCATTGTTGTTGTCAATCACTATCCATGTCACTCCGAAGTTACAAATCTGATATGCGCCGATGTGTTAATTTGCTTAGTTTTAGTTGGACTGTGTGATGCCATATTGGTTGTATGAAGTGGTATCACGATTGTATTGAACTTTTTTTCCTACCTCCTAACGTCTCTCATGCTATTGAAGAAAATTATGCGTATTGGGAAGCAAGGCTGCAATATGCATGAGAATTCTGATCCTCTAAAGTTTATAATTGTTAGTTTGACACAGATGGAAAGAGCATGAAAAACTAAGGTAAATCAGTTTGGTAGACAATTTTTGTTTTTTTCCCCCTTAAGTTTTGTAAATCAGATTTTAAAATGGAGCTATTTTTGGAAACTCCATTTTTTAGTTTTGGATTTTATTTTGAGATCCAACCTTTGAATTTCATTAGAAGCAAAAAATGAGTTACATTTAAGGGGAAAAAAACTCACCACACAGAAGCACCACCACCAACACTGGACCAGGTACTACCCCTTGCCACCATGGGCACCATCGCCCTCCTCCCGCCCCCCAACCCACCTCAAGACACCACCACCACCATGAAAGAGACCAGCGCCTCCACCCCACCACCATCGCCACTCACATCACTGCCCCGCCGCCGCACCAACCATTCCATCCTATTGTTACAGATCTGCTCCATCGTCGCAGATTTGCTTCACCCAATGCCACTACGAACGGGACCCATCTGCCCAACCATCACCACCGCACCAGAGATCTGCCCACCATCGCAGCCCCACCATCACAGATCTGCTCCGCCCACCATCATTACCATCACCCCATATGTCCCCACCGCGACATCACCGACACCTAAAATACCAACCAAAGTTTGCTAGATCTATTAGATACTCTCCAAGTTTTCTAGATCTGCAATGAATCGCGGTGGATCTGTGTATTGCGGTGGATCTGTCATGGTGACATCGTGGAGTTGGTTCGTTAATGGGTTTGGGGAGTGGTGATGTCGGGTGGTTCAGTGGTTGTGCTGGGTGGTTATGGTGGGTCGTGGCGAGCGTGGTAGAGGTTTGGTGGCAATGGGTGGTGGTTGGTGGTGGTCTATGTGTTAGGATGGGGAGAAGGGATGTATTAAAGAAAGAAAGGGAAAAAAAAGGAAAGAAGAAAAGAAGAAAAAAAAAAGTGAAAACTGAAAATGATACTTTCTATCAAACACATGTAAGTTTTTGTCCAAAATAAAAACCACAACTAGTTTTGGTTTTTATTTTTTAGAAAACCAAAACTAAAAACTATAGATTTGTCAAACAGACTATAAGGAAATAGGATACAAGATATGGGTAGTTCAATTCAGATATTGTAAATGTAATATATAGGTTGGGTAAGATACACATGTTTAAGCAAAAAAGTTTTCTGTGAAAAGGAAAAAAAATTTCATTTCTGGGTTGAAGCATGAACCTGTCATCTTTGAGTTATTCTCACAAGAAAATTTTGAATGCTTAGCAAGTGGAAAAGTTTATACAAAAAATTTTTGCTATTTATCTGCCTATGATTCTAACTCCTAAGTTGGTTAAAATTTTCAGCGCATGATTTTGGCGAGTATGGTCATTTTTTTTAATTTTTTTATTTGTCTCAAATGACAATTTATCAAGATACCATTCGACATAAAATAAAATAACCCTTTGTAAAGGTATCAAGAAAACCCTAATGAGACCATACATCAGGAGACCGTCTAAAAGAGATTGGTAAATATGTTGACAACCCTTTTGAGTACAAGTCTAATTATACTACCACATGTACAAACTTACACTAGAACTAACTTTGCACACCCTTCATAGTTTACTTGATTTATGTACATTTTTCCTTGGCAAGCGCGGTCACAAATAAAAATGACATCGATGGCTCTTTAAAGAGCTAAAGCACACGCAATACCTCAGGACACATGTGGAACTTGCCTTGTTGTCGTAGTGGATAACTTGGATCAGCTAGCCTGAGTCAAAGGTTACGGATGCAGGGAGGGGCGGCTGTACGATAGCAGCTCTAGGAAAGGGTGGATGGTTGAGAAAAAGGTTGGATCTGACTATATTGACCTTCCTAAACACGAGTTTGTCACTTTGATGGTGTTTAATCATGAGTCATGACATGGCAAAGCGACTTGAATGGTGATTGGTTATGGTGATGATGGTTGCCGGTCAGTTTCCTTCTTTTTCTTCTCGGGCTTGGGCTCTGGCTTGATCTCTGCCTTCTTGAGGAGTTCCAACTCTTTGGCAGTCTTCTTCTGCTGGGGCCGCCAAGGCCTCAAATTCTACTGAAATTTATTTTTTATTGCTCCAACAAATGGAGAATGTCGCCGAGCTAAGTGGGTTCCGCTGTTAGGATGCTTGGTAGTTTTCCGATTTGATCGTGATTTCCAAGTTTTCTGACCCTTACGTATTGTGAAAACTAAATGTACATAATTTAATGAATTTGCACAAAAAAATTTCCAACACAGAGTACTGGTTGGCCACCTACAGGTCGATACACCTATAACAATAGGCTGGCATGTATGCCCGCATGTCCATAGTTGTACCAAGTTGGTGCATTTGCTGAGGTTTTAGAAACTTGGGATGGGGGTGCGAGCTGTTTTCATGATTCTAATAGTGGTCCCTATTGAACGGTCAGGTACACTCGTTAAAGTTACCAGTCGGCTCAATGATGACGTGCTTTTGGAGTTTTCCCATTTACCAATATTACCAGCCCGTTTAATGAAGTACAGGATAGTTCTACCAGGTTTTACACCTTAAACTTAACAGGTTCTCTTGTTAAAGGGGAAAACCCCAAAAATATATAGTCTTTCACTTGTGGTTGCTTCGAATGTCAGTTGCGGTTCCTCTCTCGGCTCAACTTACACGATATACCTCCCACCTTTAACTCCCGTAGTTAATATTGGGTTGTCATTAATAGGTGTGCAAACTATTTGATATACCAAGATGCTAGGAAGCTCTTTGATACTATGGCCTTAGAGGTGAGGGAATAGTCGAAGAAAGCGCCTTGCGACCTTAGAAGATCGAGGGTTTCAACCATTACCCTTAAGCGGCTAGGCGAGACATTCATGCGCGCCAGTTTGACTTCTGAATAGATGAGCAAATGCATCAAGAACATGGATGCACATAAACATATCAAGATAAAAAAAAAACCCTAAAATAGAATATCAAAGGAAAAAATAATTAAAAAATTACAGACAAGCTTATTTAAATCAAATCCTCTTAATTTAGTCCCCAACTGAGTCGCCACTATGACGACAAACATCTGAAAAAGATTGGTTTTTCGAGTCGTCGTCGTATTCTTAGGGTTAATTAATATAATTAATTGGAAGAATAAGAAAACCCTAATTCAACTCCGATTATTTAATTACGCTATCCAATATATGAAACCTTAGATTCGATTCAAGGACTAATTTCTATGATGAAAATGTGTTAGGCACCTCATCATACTCGTCTTCATTTATTTTTAGGTGAATTTGAATGATTTTTATCCAAACAAAGATAAAACAAGAGTAAGTCCTACGTTAAATCTAATTTTTTGTTTGAACTCAACAGCAGGGGTTGAGTGGCTGATGTACCCTATCGAACAAATCGGGATAAAAACCACGTAGTTTGATCTTATGAAAAATGACCTAGACCTTGGTTTGCGGTTTTAAAAATCTAATTGGAATCAACTCTTTTAGTTAAATGTTAGAAAATTCTTTCACGAACCAAAATTTGATCGCGGAAAGCTGTTATAATCTAGGGTAAATTACACTAAACACCCATGAGGTTTTACGTAATTACACTCCACTACCGCTATCTTTAAAAATTACACTCCAACCCCCCGAGGTTTGTACTCGCGTTACACACAACTACACACATTTAACGGCAGGCCCAACTCCGTGAAAAGATTCCCTGACTCATTACTTTATGCAATTTTCATACCCAAAATACCCCCCCTTTGTCCTTTACTCACTTGATTGGTTTTCCAAAATTTCAGTCAACTGATCCACAAACTTTAAGTGAATTAGGGGGTTTAATTTAACCAATTTAGGGTTCAATTTAACCAATTTATTTCAATTAGATCAGGGATCAATTAGTTTAATTTAGGGTTCGGTTAGATTAAGGCATTCAATTTAGGGTTCAATTAGTTTAATTTAGGGTTCAATTCGATTAGGGCATTTAATTTAGGGTTTAATTAGGGTTCAATTACTTCAATTTAGGGTTCAATTAGTTCTATTTAGGGTTCGGTTGAATTGGGGCATTCAATTTAGGGTTCAATTAGGGGGTTCAATTAGTTCAATTTAGGGTTCGATTGGATTATGGCATTCAATTTAGGGTTCAATTTAGGGTTCAATTAGGGGTTCAACTAGTTTAAGTTAGGGCATTCAATTTAGGGTTTAATCAGGGTTCAATTACTTTAATTTATGGTTCAATTAGTTCAATTTATGGGTCAGTTGAATTGGGACATTCAATTTAGGGTTTAATTAGGGGTTCAATAAGTTCAATTTAGGGTTCGGTTGGATTAGGGCCTTCAATTAGTTTAATTTAAGGTTCGATTCGATTAAGGCATTCAATTTAGGGTTTAATTAGGGTTTTATTACTTCAATTTATGGTTCAATTAGAGTTCAATTACTTCAATTTAGGGTTCGATTGAATTAGGGCATTCAATTTAGAGTTCAATTAGGGGGTTCAATTAGCTTAATTTCGGGTTCGGTTGGATTTGGACATTCAATTTAGGGTTTAATTAGGGTCCAATTAGTTTAATTTAGGGTTTGATTCGACTAGGACATTTAATTTAGGGTTTAATTATGGTTTAATTACTTTAATTTAATTAGGGTTCAATTATGTGTCTATGTGAATTAGGGTGTTAAATTAGGGTGTTAAATTAGGGTTCAATTAGGGCATTCAATTTGAATTAGGGTATTCCCTCCAATAATTCCCAAAAACAAGTTTTCCCTCCAAAAATTTCCAAAAATAAGTTTTCCCTCTAAAATTCCAAGAAAACAGTCTGAGGGGCATTCATGTCTTTTTGCACTGCACCATTAACACTGTAAGAGAAAAAGTTACTTTTTGAGCTGAGTATAATTTTTAAAGATAGCGGTAGTGGAGTGTAATTACGTAAAACCTCAGGGGGTGTTTAGTGTAATTTACCCTATAATCTATGCTATGGGAATATAAAAGACGAAGGTGAAAGCTATATCTTTGGACCTGACTTTTTGATTGTCAATTCTCAATTATTAATGATGTGATGCAAGAACAATGCTTTCTCACAAGTATATGGGTGGGGGAGAAAGAAATTCTAGTCTAATCACTCTTCTCGTGCTAGACTCTCTTCTCACATCTAAACACCAACCTCTATGGGATTTCTTCTCTATGAATTTTTGTCCCTTCTGAGACTGCCAAGGGTTTTTTATATAGAAATCTAGGGGCCTAGGAATGTAGGAGAGCGGCACAAGAAACTAACTTGCAATCCTTAACACCAATCCCCGTCGATGCCCAGATCCATGACCCAATACCCAGTGCCACCGGCCTTAAAATTTGGACTCAAGACCTACATCCCACAATCACTGATGCAGGAACCCAATCACCCACAATCAAGACTCAATCACCATTCGTCGGCGAACCCAATTAGCCATCGCTAGTCTGCTCACATCAAACACTGTCGCTGCACCCATAACAGATCAGCACCGCCACCACCTGACATCACTGCCATCGCACCACATCATTACCACATAATTAGTGGTCCAAATCGAGGGTAGGAGGGACATGTTAGGCTAGGGGAAGAGGGTGAGGGGCCACACCGGATGCCAAAGACGGCGGCAGTGCTAAAGGCAGGTTCTTGGTGCTAATGCTGGTGCATGCTGGTGGGGGGCACTGAGAGAAACAGAAGAGAGAAAGAAAAAACATACCGAGGAAGAGGGGAATTACATGAAGAGCTTAGGGTGTTAATTATGAAAAGAATATTTTGCCCTCAAAAAACTAATAGACGTCTGGTAAATGTCATTTTAACCGTTAATTGGTAAGGGATACCAACATTTTCAAAGTTTTGGTGTTGGGTGCCAACATGAGAATTACTGGGTGCTAGGTGCAATTGGCCCCTAAATATGAGGTGGCGAGTAAAATTAATCCTAACAATGCTGATGATGACAGGGACAGATTATGAGGCATTCTCTTCCCACCATAGATGGTGAATCTACTATAGCTGGATAAGAGCTTTGGAGGGGCACTGATCCCAAAGTCAAAAGCGGAGGTGAGGTGATCGAGCCTAAGGCCTTAGAACATGTTTGAAAGGTATGTCTCAATCTTTAAATTACCTTTGCTCCATTGTATTATTTGCTTTTAATTCTCGACTATTACGTAGGTTCCCATGAAGAAACTTTGAGGTGCCTACAAGATGATTCATAATTTGAAGGTCTTGGTACTTAGGTTGACTACCCAGATCCGATGTTGGGAGATCGTGGCTCGAGTGTCTTCAGGCCCTACTCTCCTATCTCAAGAGTCGAGGGTGAGTGCGGATCCGCGAGGGACAAGAAAGGGGAAAGGAAATGCTTTGGCATCAAGGAAAGGAAAAGAGAAGATGTCGTTCATACCACAATAGAAAATCTTGCAGACACTGCCCCAAAAGCTGAAAGGGATACAGATTCGTTAACCGAGTCCAGATGCCCCTACACATACCCTCACACCAAACACACACATACACTGTAATATCCCTCAGCCCACTCCACCTCTCACATGGCAGCCCATGGCTGCCCAAATTCCTCCCTTTCTCTCAGCAGATCCCAAAACAAACATACACACACACACACACACAAACACAGGTTACACACACACACACAACAACCCACAAACTCACGCACCCAGCTGGTCCCCATCCAGCAACCTTACACACACACGCATGAACAAACACACCCACACAAGCACCCATCACACACTCACAAAACACTCCTTATACACATGCACACAACCCACACACTCACACACACAATTATGTGCACACGACACACACGGTACACCTTTGCTATTCATTATCCCCTTACTCACAGAAACACACACACGCGACTACCAAAATAGCACAACAGCTGCTGCTTCTCCTTTCCCTTTCTATGTGCACAAACCCATGAAACACACCCACTATGTTTTTATGCCCATACATGTTTACCCGCAAGTTTACACCCACTGTCTACACATAAAACACCCTCCTTTCACACATATATACCCACCTGCTTAGGATAACCGTGCAGCCTCCGTCATATTCAAACCATAACGGCATCGCAAACACATCTTAACAGCAGCCTACACGGTACACAGCCACCACGGCTGTGACTGTTTGATGCCCTGTTACACTGACGGCATCACTAAATTACACACACCAAAACACTCGGCAGATGCGCCCTCTTAACCCATAAATCCGTGAACAATTCTAAGAGAAAATGGTTAGAAAAACTTACCGGAAAACATTCTTCACAAATTCTCTCTCCATCTCTCTGCCGTGTAACTGTAGGCGTGAAATAATGGGGGACGGCTTCGTCCCATATCATATGTGTATATATAAACCCTAAATCATATAATTACAATAAACCCCCCAACAATTTCATGAGCCATTTAAATTCTACCCGAAACTTTTATTATTACAAAAACGCCCAACATAGTTATTTATGAAAGATTAATGTATTAAAAAAATTGAACGGGTTGTTACATAGTCCCACTTCACTAATAGTCACTAAAAGTTGCTAATAAAATATCGACGCTAACTATAGGTATAAAAATTGTCGCTAAAGGTTTTTAAAAATATTGTTAACGCTAATCGTCGCTAAAGATCTTAATCAATATCAATTATTTCTGCTATCGTTAAGTTATAACTTATGATTCTAAAATTGTCACTAAAAGTTACTAATAATGCATCAACACTAACTAAAAAAAAACTTCATCGCTAAATTTTCAAAAATATTGTTTACGCTAATTGTCACTAAGTACCTTAATCAATATCTCTTATAATTGCCATCTTTAAATTATAACTAATGGTTTCCAAATATTTTGTCGCTAAAGGTTGCTGATAAAATTTCATTCATGGAAATTGACGCTAAATCTTGCGTATAAAAGTCGTCGCTTAAAATAAACTAATCGGCTAAGCATTATCAAGGCTCGGGGTGTTACATTCTCCCTCACTTATACCTGATATTGATGTCCTTGAAATATTTTGTCAATTCCTATAAGAACTAACATATCAATTCCTCAAACCAAATGTTGTACCCACTACGCTTTCGCTGCGCACTCTGATATCTAGCCATTTCTATGGTTCAACTAACGTATTAAATTTTTTCCTAACCCTCTTGTCAAAACTTAGGCTTTCCCCCACAGGCTTCTAAAGTCTACAGAATCATATACCTAAGCTCTGATATCAACTGTAACATCCCGGAATTTTCGGAACGTTAAACACTCGCTCGATCAGTTCATTAAGATAATAATATCCTCCACCTCAACAAATGAACGACTATTATCAGAGCAGCTGATCCATTTATCATACATTCAGTAGGCTATTATCAAATAATCTCAACTCTAAGTCTAAAAAATTTAAACAATAGCATTCACCCACGCAGGGGCTCTAATGACAAGTACTAAGATCAAATCTCTTTCTTACACTCGGCTCTAATCCATTCTCAGGCAACTTAATGCTGGCTATGACCTCCGGCAAGGAAGTCAAAGGAGAGTAAGCTTTTTATAGCCTAGTAAGTTCGATCAAAGATTTAAAAACAATCAAAACGATTCGAATGATTTTTACGTTTAATTTTGTTTTTGATGAAGTCACAACAATTTGATATAAACACAGGGACGAGTATCGTCTTAATCTCTCAAATCAATAGTCATTCAAAACGTTTCAGGTAGAATAAAACAGAAATAGTTAACATTGAACATGAGCAGTACACTATAGCAAAGCCACCCCGGCAGTGCTCGATACGCTTTACATATGCATATGTACACTAACTAGTCCATTTAGGTACTAGTTTAACCAAACCAACAGACCATCCTTATTACGCCAACAGTACACACCATTCTTATGACTCCCAGGATTACTAACTCATGTCAACATTTAGAAGAAAATAAATACAATTGAAAATGCTTTGCGATAATCGAATCAATAAACATATGAGAATGAGAAGAGATAAGTAAAACACAAAATGTTTTACGATGATCGAATCAATAACCATATGAGAATGAAACAGGAATTTGCAACGATCACTATAAGGCTCAAATTAGGGTTTCATGGGCAATATCCAAATATTTTCATGAAAATTTTATAAAATCATCGTTCCACAGAATTTGCGAAAAAATTAAGATTAAAACACAGAATTCAGAATGATGAGTAGGGTTTGGAGAAAAAAATCCTTACCTCGATCCAACTTATGCAATGCTACGCAACCTCGATCAACACAATCTATGCTATTATATTATAAACCTAATATCAGCTACCCACCACGTGCTCACTTCTAACTCCGAAATCACTCAACTCAAAGCGGGTCTCGCACACGGCCAACCTAACCGAAAATCATGTACGCTCCTTAATCCGTAACGATATCCCAAAATCATAACAAATTATAACAAAACATTTTATAGCTTAAAACATTATTAAAAGTCAAAATATGAATTTTCAGAATTTTTGAATATTTCGAAATTAAAATAATTTCTTTAAATGTAAGAAAACCCGTAAATAGCCATAATTATTTCTAACTGGAAATAAAGTCTCATAATTTTTGTAACAACTTTAAAACATGTATAAAAATTACTAAAATTAAAAATCGGAATTTGAAAGGCATCAAAACTATTTTTAAATTATTCATTTTGTTAAATTCAATGCGATACGAAAACAATATCAAATCAACTCCCAAAATCACCAAATTTATACTGGGACTTCTTCATACTATAAAAATACTACTCTAATTTTTTCAGAACATGTTAATGACTTTATAGGCTCCAAAAGATTTTACAAATTTGAGTTTACATAAAATATTTAAAAATACCTACGATCTCAGAAAATTATAAAATTTTGCCACAATTTCTAATATAGCTTAAGGTATTCTATTATAACATTTAACGTGTTAAAGATTACTATACAATATATAATGCACGCGCCAAACTTAACGCGAACTCGATACCCGATCCACAGTCCCCTTCTTTTTCCCCTTGTTCTCTGCATTCACGGCCTCTAGCGCACTCACAGGCCCACGAACCTCACATACCCTCAGGTTCCACACCTACACCTATACACAAAAACACACACTAATCACACCATAATACCCTTTCAAACACATACTCACACTCTCTCATGCACCCAGCAAATCACACACACACACATACAGGTTGCCGAGCTCACACCTGCATACCCAAACAATTCATTCACACACCTTCTAATATATATATATATATATATATATATATATATATATATATATATATAGGGGGCTGATCCACACCCACCGGTGGGAAAACATTATTTCTCCACCGAATCGCTCCTCGTAGCAGCGATTGTATAAAAACGAAAAAACCCAATCGCAACACTTTGTTGCGATTGGAATTATTGAACCAAAAACCCAATCGCAACAAAGAGTTGCGATTGGAATTATTAAAGCATAAAGTCCAATCACAACTCTTTCTTGCGATTGACAATGTCCTTTCTCCCCCCGTGGTCAACAATCACGGCTTCTCCTTTCTCCCCCTCGTGGCCCCCACCCCTCCTCCCCCCGTGGTCAACAATCACGGCTCCCCCCACCCTTCCTTCCCCCCCCCCCCCGTGGCCCCCACCCTTCCTCCCCCCCTCCGTGGCCCCCACCCCTCCTTTCCCCCGTCCTTTTTTTTGTTGTGCATTCGGGCCCTCCCGAAAAATTAGAAAGAAAGAGAAAAGGGTCCTTTCCCCCCGTGATGCCCCCTTTCCCCCCGTGATGCCACCCTTCCCCCCACGTGTCATTTCCCCCCCTCCCCCCACCCCCACGTGTCATTTCCCCCTCCCCCACCCTACTGCTCACTCACGGGCACAATTCCACTGTGTCTTCTTTCTTCTTTTTCCCTCACTTCTTATCTCTATAAAATCCCATCTCCCCGAACCATTTCTTCCAATCTCCTCATTCTTCATATCTCACCTACATAATCTCCACAACAATACAAACAAAAAAATTTTATGCTAGAAGATCGGTGGATAACCGCTAGAAGATCAGTGGATTTTTCATCATTTTTTTCAAGTGAAAACAAGTAAGTATTTTGAATTTTCTTATAATTCAATGTTAATTTCAAATTGTTCTTACCAATTGATTGTTTAAATTGTGTTACGCTTAAATTGTTCTTACCATAGTCTAAAATTCGTGTTTAGGGCGTCAAAATTACGTTTTTACAAATCAGGGTATTACATTCGAAAGATTCGAAAATAGTGATTTTTTAGGGCGTCAAAATTAGGATTTTTCACGAATTTATAAAAAATAGCTAGAGCTAGATTTGGCCAAAGTGCAAAAAAGAGACCCTAGTTATTTTTAAAAGATCTGTATTAGGTAAAAATTTCAGATTTTTCTAAAGACTGAAAACGGGAAAACTGATACGCGCAACCTTGTAACTTTGCAGTGTAATTTAAAATATCAAGCAAGCGCGATTTCGCGCGAAACTTTTTTGAGAACCCTAGGATGTTGGGAAGTTCCATTTCCCAGGAATTCGGGCCATTCCAAAGCCGTTAGCAATTTTTTTGCCGAAGAGGCTTTTAAGCGCTCGATCCGGACACCGGTTCAGGATTTTTGGGCAAAAAATCTGTAAAATACTTTTTATATCACGAATCAGTTCAGGAAGCTTAAAATAGCATCTTAAAGCACTTTTGAGATTTTCTGAAGCCAGGGGGCATTTTGGTAATTCGCCGCCCCGAGAGGGGTGTTTTGGTAATTTTCCGGTGTCAAGTTTTTCGAAGGACTTCTTAGTCCAGAAATGTAAGCAAAGCACCTGAAATGCTGATTTGAAGCCGATTCGCGGGGCGTAATTGTCGCTAAAGGTAAAAACTTAAGTAGGCAGTTTTTTCACGGATTTATAAAAAATAGCTAGAGCTAGATTTTGCAAAAGTGCAAACAAGAGACCCTAGTTATTTTTAAAATATCTGTGTCAGGGAAAATGTTCAGATTTTTCCAAAGACTGGAAACGGGTTAACTGATACGCGCAATCTTGTAACTTCGCAGTGTAATTTAAAATATCAAGCTAGCGCGATTTCGCGCGAAACTTTTTTGAGAACCCTAGGATGTTGGGAAGTTCCATTCCCCAGGAATTCGGGCCATTCCGAAGCCGTTAGCAATTTTTTGCCGAACGGGCTTTTACGCGCTCGATCCGGACAACGGTTCGGGATTTTTGGGCGAAACTTCCGTAGAATACTTTTTAGATCAAGAATGAACTCAGGAAGCTTAAAATAGCATCTTAAAGCACTTTTGAGATTTTTCCTGATGCCAGGGGGATTTTGGTAATTTGCCGCCCCGAGAGGGGTATTTTTGTAATTTTACGGTGTCAAGTTTTTCAAACGACTTTTCAGTCCAGAAATGTAAGCAAAGCACCTGAAAGGCTGATTTGAAGCCGGTTGCGGGGAATAAATGTCGCTAAAGTGAAAACTTAAGTAGGTAGTTTTTTCACGAATTTATAAAAAATAGCTAGAGCTAGATTTTGCAAAGTGCAAAAAAGAGACCGTGGTTATTTCTAAAAGATTCGTATCAGGTAAAATTTTCAGATTTTTCCAAAGACTGGAAATGGGTTAACTTATACGCGCGCAACCTTGTAACTTTGCAGTGTAATTTAAAATATCAAGCTAGCGCGATTTCGCGCAAAACTTTTTTGAGAACCCTAGGATGTTGGGAAGTTCCATTTTCCAGGACTTCCGGCCATTCCGAAGCCGTTAGCAATAGTTTTGCCAAATGGGCTTTTAAGCACCCGATCCGGACACCGGTTCGGGATTTTTGGGCGAAAAATCCGTAAAATACTGTTTAGATCACGAATCAGTTCAGGAAGCTTAAAATAGCATCTTAAAGCACTTTTGAGATTTTCTGTAGCCAGGGGGCATTTTGGTAATTTGCCGCCCCGAGAGGGGTGTTTTGGTAATTTTCCGGTGTCAAGTTTTTCGAAGGACTTCTTAGTCCAGAAATGTAAGCAAAGCACCTGAAATGCTGATTTGAAGCCAATTCGCGGGGCGTAATTGTCGCTAAAGGTGAAAACTTAAGTAGGCAGTTTTTTCACGAATTTATAAAAAATAGCTAGAGCTAGATTTTGCAAAAGTGCAAACAAGAGACCCTAGTTATTTTTAAAATATCTGTGTCAGGGAAAATTTTCAGATTTTTCCAAAGACTGGAAACGGGTTAACTGATACGCGCAATCTTGTAACTTCGCAGTGTAATTTAAAATATCAAGCTAGCGCGATTTCGCGCGAAACTTTTTTGAGAACCCTAAGATGTTGGGAAGTTCCATTCCCCACGAATGGAACTTCTTACGAATGGGCTAACTAGCGTGCCTGAGGTGCAATAAGCGAAAAAAAAGTGACAAAAAAATTACAAGATTTTTCGGAAGTTATGAATTGGGCCCTAAAGTGTGCCCGAATAGGCCCTTCATAGGAAAACCCAAAAAATAACGTGTCTCGGTTTTCGCCGAAATTCTTACGAATGGGCTAACTAGCGTGCCTGAGGTGCAATGAGCGAAAAAAAAGTGACAACAAAAATTACAAGATTTTTCGGAAGTTATGAATTGGGCCCTAAAGTGTGCCCGAATAGGCCCTTCATAGGAAAACCCAAAAAATAACGTGTCTCGATTTTCGCCGAAATTCTTACGAAAAGGCTAACTAGCGTGCCTGAGAGGCAATGAGCGAAAAAGAAATGAGAAAAAAAATTACAACATTTTTTGGAAGCTATGAATTGGGCGATAAAGTGTGCCCGAATAGGCCTTTCATTGAAAAACCCAAAAAATAACGTGTCTCGTTTTTCGCCGAAATTCTTACGAATGGGCTAACTAGCGTGCCTGAGGTGCAATGAGCGAAAAAAAAATGACAAAAAAATTACAACATTTTTCGGAAGCTATGAATTGGGCGATAAAGTGTGCCCGAATAGGCCTTTCATTGGAAAACC
Source organism: Escallonia rubra (assembly GCA_033065855.1). NCBI lineage: Eukaryota > Viridiplantae > Streptophyta > Magnoliopsida > Escalloniales > Escalloniaceae > Escallonia > Escallonia rubra. The sequence goes on along the minus strand of JAVXUO010000466.1, from coordinate 95,914 downwards.
CAAAAAATAACGTGTCTCGTTTTTCGCCGAAATTCTTACGAACGGGCTAACTAGCGTGCCTGAGGTGCAATAAGCGAAAAAAAAGTGACAAAAAAATTACAAGATTTTTCGGAAGTTATGAATTGGGCCCTAAAGTGTGCCCGAATAGGCCCTTCATAGGAAAACCCAAAAAATAACGTGTCTCGTTTTTTGCCGAAATTCTTACCAATGGGCTAACTAGCGTGCCTGAGGTGCAATGAGCGAAAAAAAAGTGACAACAAAAATTACAAGATTTTTCGGAAGTTTTGAATTGGGCCCTAAAGTGTGCCCGAATAGGCCCTTCATAGGAAAACCCAAAAAATAACGTGTCTCGGTGCCTGAGGGGCAATGAGCGAAAAAGAAATGACAAAAAAATTACAACATTTTTCGGAAGCTATGAATTGGGCGATAAAGTGTGCCCGAATAGGCCTTTCATTGGAAAACCCAAAAAATAACGTGTCTCGTTTTTCGCCGAAATTCTTACGAACGGGCTAACTAGCGTGCCTGAGGTGCAATGAGCGAAAAAAAAGTGACAAAAAAATTACAAGATTTTTCGGAAGTTATGAATTGGGCCCTGTGCCCGAATAGGCCCTTCATAGGGAAGTCCAAAAAATAACGTGTCTCGTTTTTCGCCGAAATTCTTACGAATGGGCTAACTAGCGTGCCTGAGGTGCAATGAACAAAAAAATTTACAAGATTTTTCGGAAGCTATGAATTGGGCGCTAAAGTGTGCGCGAATATGCCCTTCCAAAAATATCAATAATCCACAAACCAAATCACAAATTAAAGATTCAACAAACCAAATCACAAATTTAAACATTATAAAAGTTATTCGTTATACAACTGAAACATTAACCCTAACACTCTTCATCATCATCGTCCTCCTCGACCATACTGCCAGGTTCGAGACCTAACACTTTATAATGGTTTCTCTTGTCATGATCAGTCATCTTATTACACAACGCACACTTTCGCAATTTTTTTGACCCGTTACTTTTTCAATCGGATTCTTCATGCGTATTTCTCGTTTTCGTCCTTTTGTTTGAGAAATAATTGGATAAAAAATTTCGTCCTCCTCACCTTGCATGTTAGTGTCGTCAATGACTGGCTGTTTGGCTCGATTGAATCTACCGGCTGGAGTCGTCCGAGTAGTCGTAGTGTCCCGTCTTTCTGGTAATGCCATCCTAAACTGTGCATGCTTAGCCTTATCCCTTGCGGCTGCTTCAACTTGATACATGTACCCATCAAATGTTGACGCTGCATCTAATGATAAACCGTGCATGATGTTACAAAGGTGATTATATCGCAGCGGCTCAGATTGCTCGAAATCAACTGAAACATTGGGCACGTAAGGAATGTGACCGTGGACTCTATTGGCTTCCTTCGTCCACCGTTCCAAGATATACTGTGGAGGGATTTCACGAGCATTCTTGGCGCTCAAAACCCTCAACGCGTGTCGACAAAGTATACCTTTATGCTCAAACAATTGACAGTTGCAATTTACCATCCCGGTGTCCATACATTTAGCCACGGTAAAATGTCTTCTGTTCCTCGGAGTCGACGAAGAGCACGGATTGACGAAATTCGTCACGTTTGTCAAAGCATAAACCTTGAGATCTCTGGTGGAATACTCGTGCAACTTGGTCATGCCATATTGATTCGACTTTAGTAGTTCATCTTGAAACTGTCTAAACATTTCCTTGGTATAGACTTGAGCCGCATGAGCCTCCAAAGGTGAAAAGAGTAGTATGGCTCTTTCTCTGTAAACTGTAGCCGCGTCGGCTTCTCTCTCACGGTACAATTGCCTATCAACGGCTTTCTGCATCTCTAGTACGAACTCCACTATACTTGAAGACTGGCTTACGTACCCATCAAAGAATGAATTCATAGCTTCGCTTCTCGAGGTCGTAGTCATTCCGGCTGCAAAAAACTTCTTGGTGTAGGCACCGACCCACTGTGTCTTGATCGCATACAACGATTGTAACCAGTCATGATTGTGCAAATAGTAGTCATCCATTAACGTGGCCCACCTCTCCTCGAACACGTCTACCGTCAACGATTTCTTCACACAGGTATTAAAGTCAGTCTTGAATTCCGGATGGTTTGCATATACATTGTGAAGCCGTTCGGGATATTTGTTGCTTATGTGCCATGTGCACAGGCCATGGTGAGTATCTGGAAGGACCTTAGCGATTGCATTTTTCATTGCCAAATCTTGGTCGGTGATGATGGTCTTTGGAGGAATATGATACATTGCTTGAAGCCACGTTTCAAATAACCACGTAAATGACTCCTCCGTCTCATCCCTAAGCAGGGCAAAGCCAAACGAGATTGACTGATAGTGGTGGTTCACCCCGGTGAACAGAGCAAAAGGCATAGAGTACTTATTGGTGCGGTATGTGGTGTCAAACGTCACAACATCCCCAAAATTTTGGTAAGCAGCTCTAGAACGGGGGTCCGCCCAAAATATAGTACTAATGCGGTTCTCATCATCCAGTTGGAGACTGTAGAAAAATCCAGAATTCTCACTCTGAAGGCACCTGAAGAGATCAAGTGTAGCTTGAGAATCACTCTTACCGAAAGACTCTCTCTTCTGAGCACGAAGTTCATTTCAAAGGTCTACTTCGTTGAAACTCAACTTGTCAATCCCCCCAGCCTGGCTTGAGAAAACCCCCATCATCTTAGAAGGTGGAATTTTAGCCCCGGCCATTGTAAAAATCAGTTGTCTGTGTGCCGCGTTTATTTCTCGGTGTTGATGAATTTGACCAATCTTACTAGGGGTCATCAACTGATGATTATGACTCAACTCCATTCTCGTCACAACCCAATGGTTTTCATTTTTCTAGTGTACTACATACACATGGGCCTTGCAGCCGGTACCCGGAAATGTGTCCCGTTTTCTTTGTCTTGTTGTCCCTTCGTCACTGATCTGAACGACCGGGGGTACATGCGGTGCTCCTCTATGACACTCAAATAGTCTTGCACAAATTTGATCTGTATTCACCCGTTTTCTAGTCGTCTTAGTTCTAATACCGAAACCCATCGTTTTCGAATATGCTCTATAGTATGCTTCAACTTTGTCCAGTGTTTGAAAAACTTGACCCAAGTAAGATGGATCAGAACCTTCACAAAAATTGCTTCCTCCAGTTGCATCCATATTTATACTGAAATCTAAAAAATAAAAATTATATCATTCTCAACAAGTCATAGAATTAAATAAAAGAAGAATAAAAATTATTTGCAGTGTAATTGTTGGAAAATTTGTATAATGTAAAATTACCAAAATAGCCCCCGATGAGCGGCAAATTACCGAAATGCCCCCGGGGGTTCATTATCACCCTAAGCCCCAAATCAGCTTCGAAACAACCTTTCAGGTGCTTTGCTTACATTTCTGGACTAAGCAGTCATTTGAAAAACTGAAAGGGGCTAAATAACAAAAATACCCCTATCGGGAATGCGAATTACCAAAATATGCCCCCTGGCATCAGAAAAGCTGAATAGTTTTTTCAAACGACTTTTAAGCTTCCTGAATTCACTCTTTAAAATAACTTTTCGGGTGTCTCACACCCTTTCCTGAACTAAAAGTTTTTTAAGCACAAATTTGTGTAATGTAAAATTAGCAAAATAGCCCCCGATGGGCGACAAATTACCGAAATGTCCCCGGGGGTTCATTGTCCCCGCAACCGGCTTCAAATCAGCCTTTCAGGTGCTTTGCTTACATTTCTGGACTGAAAAGTCGTTTGAAAAACTTGACACCGTAAAATTACCAAAATACCCCTCTTGGGGCGGCAAATTACCAAAAGGCCCCCTGGCATCAGGAAAAATCTCAAAAGTGCTTTAAGATGCTATTTTAAGCTTCCTGAACTGATTCGTGATCTAAAAAGTATTTTACGGAAGTTTCGCCCAAAAATCCCGAACCGGTGTCCGGATCGAGCGCCTAAAAGCCCGTTCGGCAAAAAAATTCTAACAGCTTCGGAATGGCCCGAATTCTTGGGGAATGGAACTTCCCAACCTCCTAGGGTTCTCAAAAAAGTTTCGCGCGAAATCGCGCTAGCTTGATATTTTAAATTACATTGCGAAGTTACAAGATTGCGCGTATCAGTTAACCCGTTTCCAGTCTTTGGAAAAATCTGAAAATTTTTCCTGACACAGATCTTTTAAAAATAACTAGGGTCTCTTTTTTTCACTTTCGCAAAATCTAGCTCTAGCTATTGTTTATAAATTCGTGAAAAATCCTAATTTTGACGCCCTAAAAAATCGCTATTTTCGAATCTTTCGAATGTAATACCCCGATTTGTAAAAACGTAATTTTGACGCCCTAAACACGAATTTTAGACTATGGTAAGAACAATTTAAGCGTAACACAATTTAAACAATCAATTGGTAAGAACAATTTGAAATTAACATTGAATTATAAGAAAATTCAAAATACTTACTTGTTTTGACTTGAAAAAAATGACGAAAAATCCACCGATCTTCTAGCGGTTATCCACCGATCTTCTAGCGTAAATTTTTTTTGTTTGTATTGTTGTGGAGATTATGTAGGTGAGATATAGAGAATGAGGAGATTGGAAGAAATGGTTCGGGGAGAAGGGATTTTATAGAGAAAAGAAGTGAGGGAAAAAGAAGAAAGAAGACACAGTGGAAATGTGCCCGTGAGTGAGCAGTAGGGTGGGGGGGGGGGAAATGACACGTGGGGGTGGGGGGAGGGGGGGAAATGACACGTGGGGGGAAGGGGGGCATCACGGGGGAAAGGGGGCATCACGGGGGGGAAAGGACCATGGGGTGGGGGCCAGGGGGGGGTGGAGGGGTGGGGCCTTTTCTCTTTCTTTCTAATTTTTCGGGAGGGCCGAATGCACAAGAATGCACAAAAAAAATAATAAAGGACGGGGGAAAGGAGGGGTGGGGGCCACGGGGGGGGGAGGAAGGGTGGGGGCCACGAGCTGGGAGAAAGTCCGAAAGGGGGGGAGCCGTGATTGTTGACCACGGGGGGAGAAAAAAAGGACAAAAAGCCAATCGCAACTCTTTCTTGCGATTGGCTTTTTACTTGGATTTTTGTTTCAATAATTCCAATCGCAAGAAAGAGTTGCGATTATGTTTTTTCTTTTTTATACAATCGCTGCTAAGAGCAGCGATTCGGTGGAGAAAATACTAATTTCTCACCGGTAGACGTGGATCAGCCCCCATATATATATATATATATATATACACACACACACACACACAATTCGTTCAAAAATCTTCTAATATGTATATACACACATACGGTCACACATATACAAATGCAAGCAAACACAAATTCACACTAAACACATATACTACGTACACACATACACACGCGCACACGCGCACATGCACACACGCACAGGCGCGCATATATATATATATATATATATATATATATATATATATATATATATATAATACATGCACACAAATATACACAGCACACAGCCACCACTTCCACCTTCTCACACAAACACAAAGTTACATCCATACATACATACACCCAAGCATTCACAAGTACACACCAAAACACACAGTCAGATGAGTTTTGAAAATCACACAAATACCCTTGCACCAAACACACACACATAAACTGTAATATCCCTCAGCCCACTCCCTCTCTCACACGGCAGCACCTAGCTGCCCAAATTCCTCGCTTTCTTTCGGCATATTCCAACACACACACAAACACACTACACACTTGCACACCTGAGCACTCTAGCCACATACCCACTCATTCACACACATGCACACATCACACACACACACAACAACCCACAAACTCACGCACCCAGCTGGTCCCCGTTCAGCAACCTCTCAGACACACACACACATGAACAAACGCACCCACACAAGCACCCATCACACACTCACAAAACACTCCTTATACAAATGCACACAACCCATATACTCACGCACACATGTATGCGCACACGACACACACACACACACACACGCAAAACACACATAAATACTCACAAATAAACTGCCTTGCGGCAATCCTTTTATTGCATCCTATACACATGCATATCACACAAAACTCCAAAACACAAATTCAAGTCAAGCACTCATGCACATGTGGCTTCCCTTTGCTATTCACTATCCCCATACTCACAGAAACACACACACGCCACTACCAAACCAGCACTGCAGCTGTTGCTTCTCCCTTCCCTTTCTATGTGCACAAACCCATGAAACACACCCATTATGTTTTTGTACGCGCACATGTTTACCCGCAAGTTTACACCCATTGTTTACACACAAAACACCCTCTTTTCACACATATATACCCACCTGCTTAGGATAACCGTGCATGTCCCCTCATATTCGAACCATAACGGCACCGCAGTCACATCTTACCAGCAGCCTACACGGTACACAGTCACAGCCACCACGGCTGTGACTGTTTGATGCCCTGTTACAATCACGGCATCATTATATTACACACACGAAACACTCGGCAGATGCGCCCCCTTAACCCATAAATCCGTGAACAATTTTAAAGGAAAAGGGTTAGAAAAACTTATCGAAATACAAGCCGATCGCCGAAAAACCTTCGTCACGATTTCTCTCTCTATCTCTCTATCGTGTAACTGTAGGTGTGAAATAATGGGGGACGGCTTGATCCCATATCATATGGATATATATAAACCCTAAATTATATACACTACAAGGAATAAGGCTTTTAGCGACGGGAAAATCCATCGCTAAAAGCCTATATTCCGTCGCTAAAACTTTTAGCGACGGAATACCCGTCGCTAAAAATCCCTCGTATAAAAGGCCGTTACTAAAAGTTTTGCGACGGAATTATAAAATCCGTCGTCTAATATAGAACGTTTGGCAACGGATTTATTTCTAAATTAGCGACGGAATATTCGTCGCTAATTCTGTTTACGTATTTTAATTTATTTTCTTTTTTAAGGAAATTAGCGACGGATAAAAAATTTAGCGACGGAATTAATCCGTCGCTAAAAGTCATTTTTTAAAACTTTTTTTTTAATTTTTTAATTCCTAACCCTGTAATAAAAAACTCAAACCAATTGGGTCTCATCCTCCGTCAATAATCTCAATATCTCAAACGCACGATTAACAATCTAAAATCATCAATTAACAAGCTAAAATCATCGATCAATAATCACAATTAACAACCTAAAATTATCAAACAAATAGTCAATGTTCAAATAACACAAAATTGTTCAAAATTTACATATCCGATGCGATTAATTTAAAATATTGTCTAATTACTGCTCAGAGTTCAACATTGGGGGAAAGCAGATTTTTCACAAGTGCTATGATCAAACACCAGCACTTGAAAAAGCATTTGCCCCATGTGTTCAAAGATTACAAAGTCTCCTAGATGGAGGTCATGCTGCTGCACGAATTCGTTCCAACCCTCTTCGAAGCAAAGTTCCTCTTGGCCAACCTTCTTCTTCAATTTAACAGGCCATGACCCCTTGCGGCTGGTTAAAGTTGCTTCAAATCTCAATGTGGTAAGCAATCTGCAAAATGCTACCGGTATGGCCTAACATATTCATAATACAATAAGACATGTAAGTTTTTAACCAACGATAAAATTTTTAACACGCACAAAAACACAGAGAAAGCGGGAGGGCATACAAGTTCTGCATGAAAACTAGGCATCATGACTTTGAAGAAGTGCCTGCCGACTGAAACATCCTTGTTCACCGAATCAGAAGCCATTTAACCTACTTTAACATGAACAACCAATCGGGCATTATTCAATTGATGAGCATAAATTTTATAGCTGAATTAAATCTATTACTGCAAAGTCTCCTAGATAGTTATTGCATTACTGCAAAATGGGAAATGTAATCTAAGAGAATGCATAGATCAAATTCTACCCTTTCCCTTTTTGTAGCTTACATGGTAGCTTACATGGTGGGGGACTACATGAGCATTGACTCTAAAACCAGGAGATGGCCATCTATCTAATAAAACCACCAACAAATCTAATAACTATATCCAGATCACTATTGACAAATGAACGCTCAAATATTCAGATCTTGTATCTTTACTACTACCTACACAAAGGCATACAAAAGTCTATACCAGCACCAGAGATTTGTTTTGAGAGAGGAACAATGGCGAACGAAAACGCATCCGCAATGCAAGCAAAACAAAGATCAGTAACTCAATCCAACAACCAATGAACTAAACCTAGCAACTACAAATCAAACAATGATGAGCGTGAGAAGGCATGAAGTTACACCATAGCTAAAAATAGAGCCTTAGTTCCTACTTTAGTTTCGCGCATGATCAGTATCGTGAGAAGGCATGATCAGTAAAGTGAAGAGTATTCTTGGAGTTTTTCGAAATAGAAGTCTCTGGCTTCCATGGTCTTTGGTTTTGCTTCATTAAGAACAGCACGTAAAATAAGGGCCTAACCATGAAGGTAAGGAATGTAACCATGTGCTTATGATAAGTACATTATTTAGTATTCCATACAGATCTTCACCTACAATATATGTCCTAATGAGCAGACTCTGTCGTGGCATTACGTTGGATTGAGGTACCCCTAACATGTGGAAGCCAAAGGTATAAAGACACGCTTAATCTCGAATTCCGAGTAATCACAAAGGATATAAAAGAAATAACTCTATGTAACTTTGACCCAGTTGTGTACGTGATGATTTTGTGATACTCTTTCAACAATTCACAGTTATTCTATATGATTCTTTTCGTCTAAAAAAATTTGTTTTTTAGAAAATCTAAAGTATATAGCTAATATGACTAACACAAGCGAATGACAGACAAATAGGGGATTCTTTCACACTGCTAATAGGCTAATAGCTAGTGTATGACTGAAATGAATTCCTGATTCTATTAGGGCTAGCTTCAGCGCTTGACTAATATCACAGGGACTTGAAAACGTAATTAGCTGATGCTCTAGACTCCTTTGATATTAGTCAAGAGCCAGCGCCCCTATAGAGTCAAGATGTTCTGCTATCATTAGCCGATATCCCACTGCCTAACGGTGCATTCAATATCCAAATGCCAAACTACTCAAAGCACAAACTTGGATGACGCGATAGTGGTGGTGGTGGGTTTGTTGGGTTGGTAGCTATGATGTTAGGCTTTGTTGATGATGGTGGTAGCAGGTAGTAAGGGGTTCAATGGGGGTGGTGATGATGAAGGTGTATTAGAGGGGTGATTGTGGTGGTTACAGGTAATAGGTTAAAGACATTTTGTAAGGTAGTAAGGGGTTCGTGAATTTGTTGTTAAAGACGTTTTGTAACTAGCGGTAGATTTTGCATACAGTTACCAAAAGAGTCATTGATCATTATTAAGCACTTTGCAGCCATAGGTTGCATATTGTTCCATAGTAAAGGGTTCACAAATTAATTCTGACATCTACATATAGTGGTCGAGATACAAATATCAACACAAAGCTTTTATCTATCTAAGAAAACAAAAAGAGTATATCCTATGTATTTAGCAACAAAAAAATTTTACGATTTTTCTTGTATCTTCGACAATAATTAAAGTGTTAGATGTATATGATCTTGGAAAAAAAAAGTTGATAACATATACGTACCTGTTAAGTGGTTTCCATCAAGATGTATCCCCTTACGCATAGTTAAATTCCCAATCTCTCTTGGTATATATCCAATAAATTTGTTTTTAGACAACAACAGTAATTGAAGCTTGAAACAGCTAGTTATACCCGATGAAATTTGGCTAAAGAAACATCTAGTTATACCTGATGAAATTTGTTTTTAGACAACACTAGTAATTTGTTTTCTTGAAGGTACCTAGTAAAAAGGGTTCAGTTGGGCTAAAGAACATCCAGATCAATGAAGCAAACGGAAAGTAAGAGAATCTCATAATGTTGCACAAGAATTGAATAAATAAAACTAAACGGAACTTACCTTAAGGCACCATAGCTGGCGGCAGTGGAGGGTGGCGGCGTTAGTGGCGCGACGACGGTGGTAGTCTTTTCACGCGGCGGCAGTGGAGGGAGGGCTCACCATGGAGCGGGATTGCCAAAGATGGGTCACCGTGTAGGGGGATCGCCGGAAGTGGGTCACCGTGTAGGGGGATCACCGGAAGTGGGTCACCATGGAGGTTGGTCGCCGGAGCAGAACAGCGGTGGGAGATTTTTCAGAGAGAGAAACGGGGGAAGAGAAAGAAAGGCAGATCTGGTCGTTTTAATCGAGGACTTTTAGCGATGGATTGGGCCCGTCGCTAAAAGTCCGTCGGTAAATCACGATATCTATCGACGGTAGTTTTGGCAACGGATTCCTTCCGTCCCTAAAACAATTTTATAAAATCCTCGAAAAAATTAATTTTATAAAAAAAAATTAGCAACGGTAATTCCGTCGCTAAAAGACCGCCGCAAAAAAATTGTCGGCAACAACTTTCGCTGACGGTAACTTCGTCGGTAAGAAGTTTTTAACGACAGAATTTTACCGACGGTGGTATCCGTCGGTTAAACTCATTTTTACCGATGGATTGTTATCCGTCGGTAAAACTCCGTCGCTAAAAACGTGTTTTCTTGTAGTGATAATTACAATAAACCCCCCATAATTTCATGAGTCATTTAGATTTTACTCGAAACTTTTATTATTACAAAAACTCCCAACATAGTTATTTATGAAAGATTAATGCATTAAAAGAATTTAACGGTTTGTTACATAATCTCGCTTCACTAATAGTCGCTAAAAGTTGCTAATAAAATATCGACGCTAACTATAGGTATAAAATTGTCTCTAAAGATTTCTAAAAATGTCGTTTACGCTAGTCATTGCTAAAGACCTCAATCAATATCAATTATTTCTGCTATCGTTAAGTTAAAACTTATGATTTTGAAAATGTCGCTAAAAGTTACTAATAATGCATTGACGCTAACTAAAAAAAACATCGTCGCTAAAATTTTTCAAAAATATCGTTTACGCTCATTGTCACTAAGTACCTCAATCAATAACTCTTACAGTTTCCATCTTTAAATTATAACTTATCGTTTTCAGAAATTTTGTCGCTAAAGGTTGCGGATAAAATTTCACTCATGAAAATCGATATTAAATCTTGCGTATAAAATTCGTTGCTTAAAATAAACTAATCGGCTAAACATTGTCAAGGTTCGGGGTGTTACATTCAGGCTCTAATCACTCCAAATATCTTATTTTGATGATCACATGCGGAAAGGAAGTCAAAAGAGAGTGAGCTTTTGAGAGCCCAGTAAGATCGATCAAAGATTTAAACAAAACTAGCAATTCGAACGATTTTACATTCAAATCAAATAACATCTTTTCAAATGATTTTTGAATGAACCCACAGCTCTCTCAAATTAGGGTTTCAAAGGCATTTGAAAACATTTTTATGACAATAAAATATCAGAGTTCAATAAAATCTGACAGCAACTTAGAATAAGATATATGATATAAATCTGATGAAATGGGACTTCGGATAGAATTCCTTACCTCGATCCAAGCTAAGCGATGCTAAACACCCTCGATCAAAATTCTCTGAATCAACCTAGATTGGCAATCCATTTGTTATAACATAATCTATGCTACTATATTATAAACCTAATATCAACTATCCACCATGAGCTCACTTCTAACCCTGAAATCACGCAACTCAATGCGGGTCCCACACACGGCCAACCTAACCAAAAACATTATACACTCCTAAATACGTAACAATACCCCAAATTCATACCAGAGCTTTAGGTATCACGATTTTGTAGACTCGTACCTAGGCTAGTAAGAGTGGAGATGATGGTAGAGTTAGGGAGTCTACATTTAACTTTAAATTGTACCGTCCTTTTGAAATGTGTTTGCAGACTCTGATGGTAGTTTATTTGTTATAGCATGGCACGCACTCGGAGATCTGGCAACAGGGGTCACAGAGGCCAAGCTAGGGGCCGGGGAGGTCGCACTAGGGGTCGTATTGAAGAGCAGAAGATCCCAGTTGAGGAAATACCCCATGTAGAGCAACATGAGAAAAACCCAGAACTCATGGCTGTAGCTCTGAATACCATGAATCAGATTCTGGCATTCATGGCCCATCATTTGCTTAATCAACAATAATGTATACAAAATCCTATTCAGCCGCAGCCACAACCTCAGGAGGGAAGTACTCTAAGTGAGTTTCACAAGCAGAATGCTTCAAATTTTAGTGGATCAGTGGACCCTATAGAGGCAGAGGCTTGGATTGTAGAGATGGAGAAGGTCTTTTGAGCCATAAAATGCACTAAGAAATAGAAGGTTGAATTCGTGGTGTATAAGTTAAGGGGTGAGGCCGATCAGTGGTGAAAGGTAGTGGAGAATGGTATGACTGCTTAGCAGAAAACTGAAATGACTTGGGAACGGTTCAAGGAACTGTCTGACGATAGGTATTTTTCTGTGAGCTACCGTGAGCAAATGTTAAGAGAATTCACCAATGTAGCCCAGACGGATCAGGAGACGGTGGATGAGTTTGAGGTGCAGTTCTCGCGTCTGGCAAGGTTTGTAACTAGGATGTTACCTACTGAGGCAGACAGATGCCATAAGTTTGAGTGGGGACTCAAGCCAGGGTTGAGAGATAGGGTGATTTATGCTCGTTTATTTAGCTATGTAGAGTGTGTTGATCTGGCACGTGCATTGGAACAATCCAAGTCGGACAATATGAAAAGGATGGAACAACGACAAGGTGGTCAGAAGAGGGATAGAAAGGAGAGTAGAGTTTCAGAGGTTGGCAAGCGTCAATAGTTCTCTTCTTCAGCACAACAGGGTGCTCAAAGTTAGAAGATGAGGCAGGTTCAGGGAATTAGGTTAGGGCAGAGTGCCGAATTCAGAGGAGCATAGAGCACGGGAGCTAGATCAGTTCAGAGTGCTAGTTCAAATTTTTTTGGCTGTTCTATGTCCTACGTGTGGAAGGAACCATGGTGATAAAACCAGTATGAAGTTGTTTGAGTGTGGATTAGAGTCAAGTGAAGGAAATTTGAATTTAAGTTTTAGTATTGATCATTAGAACCCTTTCATGGGTAAACTACTCTAGCTTGTTATTTAGTTTTAATTCAGTTTACTAAATGTGTCTGTACACTGAGGGTGATACATTGATTGATGGTTTAGTTGCTCTGATAGCTTGTGGTATTATTTTTATGAGGTTGAGGGTTCTATTATCTTAGTATAAGTGATCGAGCGAGTGTCTAACATTTGGAAATTGCGGGTTAGATGAGTGTCGCATAAGTAAAAGGGATGACGTGTCGCAAAATTAAAAGGGGTGAAAAAGCAAAAAGAATACTAAAAAAAGCTTGTGTCACCTCCACGATACACAACACTTTGTCTATTATATATTTATATAATATGATATAGATATAGCGTAGTTTGTTTTAATTTGGTATCGTATACATTGCTAGCTTGTTCAAGAGAGTAAGGAGCACAAATACTGTATTTTGTCCGCCACTACTCATTATGATGAACAAGGTGGTACACCAATCATGAGAAAGAGTGTCACCCTTGCCATGGTGGTGCTATCGAGAACTTTCACAATTGTGGTTCCTTTTGATCGGATTTATTGTTGGATCTACTGCATTTTAGGTACGTTTCCATAAAAGAAAGAAGGTGGAGGACCTTTAATCCCTTATCTTTGAAGCTTTGATCTAATAAGCCTTTTTGGCTTTAACAACAAAGCTTTACAGAGATGCACAACCGACCGTATAAGTCCACCCAACACCAGGGTTAGTATAGCCTTTATTGTAAGCACACGCCACGCTTTCATTCCTGTTGACATTCTTTCTTCTTCACCTTTTCCTTGTATATATGTCTCTATCTTATATGCCAAGAGAGCCCACCTAAATATTAAGTATCTCTTTAAAGCTAGTGGGACAGTTAAAGAAACAAGGCTTTCATATTTTTAATGGGGAACGAATCTAGGTTTTAATGCATCTTACTCCCTTGCACTTCACCTCACATGTGTTTTTCTTCCTCTTGCTATCAAACAAGCATTAGCCCTTCTTTTACTTCTCACATGTTTTGAACATTTTCAAATATTAGGATCCAGTGTTTCAAAAAGCTTAGACTAAGATGTGGCACACCATTTGGTATTCTTTTTTTTGAAATAGAAATTTGGTAAGAGTATTTAAAGATATTTTTTCAAGCTCAGCTATTGAAGCTACATTATGGCTTAAGGTAATGAAGATTCAAATTTTCATTTTTACTACATAAAGCATCAACAAAAAGTACTAATCAGAAGGTTCCGCCAAGCCAAAGGTATGGCTTTGATTTCTTAGAGGTGAGGAGAAAATCTAAGCTTTTTAGGTGGGGAAAACCAACCACTCATGCTTCGAGCTTTTTCACTTGGTCGGGACAAAAATGGTGGCTGGTAAGTTTGTTGTGCTTGGTTTCTGAACAATCTCTTTAGTTTACATTGTCTGGCTAGGATTTTGCATACTGAAATTTGTATTGCAAGTCTTTAGATATTTGTTGTTATTGTTACTATGATTTTCTCGGGAGGGCAGTGCATATGTATGCTAGAAAATTAGAATACTTTCTTTGTTTCATAAAGAGATATAGCACTTGTGACGTTCGTAGTACCAGCTGAACTTGTGGATATCAGTATCCTTCAGTACTTCAAAAGATAAACAAAGGGAGAAAAATTATTCGTCTCTACATTCTACAGAATCGCAGTCACAAACGAACAAAGTCATAATTTCCTAATGTGGAGATGAACTCCATGTTCGGGCTTAATAACTAATCTAAATGCAGGGGAGTGCCGATAAGATGGGGACAATGTGAAGCTAAACCTTGATACAATTTGTGATAAAATGACCTTTAGCTCTGCCATGGCAAAGTGTTGTCCTGCACAGACGCGTGTCCCAGCTCCAAACGGCATGTAGACATGTGGAGATGTGCAAGCTCCCTTCAATCCATCCGAAAACCTTTTCGGGTTGAACTGGTGTGCGTCTGGCCCCCATAGGTCAGGGTCCCTATGTAGTGTTGGTCTCGAAATCTGAAGGTTGACGCCTTTTGGGATTTGAATGCCGTTAAGGCTTACATCTTGCATGGTTTCTCTTACCATGTCCGCTATCGGTGGATAAAGGCGTAACGTCTCTTGGATCACCATTGTCAGCTGCCAGTGTAAGATGTTATAGATATGACTTTTATGGAGAAAGAGTAAATATTGAATAAAGATATAAGTGGCTTGATTTTTAGTGCTTAAGCAGCTACATATGATATATAAGTGATATATACCAGAGATGCATGTATATTCTATAACTCGAAAGCAGCTAAAACAATCAGAGGAAAACATAAAAATACAAACTACACCAATATATACTAAGAGTATGTACAATAAGCTAAATAACATATGCTACTTGTTGTGTTATGCATGTCCATCGAATAATCTCCGTCAGTGAACAATTTTTTAGGAGTTCACATGCTAGGATTGAGCCACGGTAGTCCGTGTGGTGGGTTGAAATCTAGTAGCAGACTTCCAGAATAATCAGTTGCTACAAATAATTTTCTCTACCCCTGTAAGTTCTATGTAGTTTGGTATATAGTTTGTGTTACTATGCATTCTAAAAGGAGAAGAGTTGCTGAGGTTTCAACCATGTAGGAGGGGGAGGGAAAAAGAGAGAGAATGACGGATATTGTGTAGATGGTAATGGTTAGATTGACGTACCGTTTTCATACTTCGAAGCATATTAGCATCTGGGAGATTATCACCACAAATGTCATGCACCTCCGTACGAGTGCGTGCTTGCCAGTCTGGATGTGATGCCAATAACACCAAGCACCATGATACTGAGGTGGCAGTGGTATCATAGCCTGCTAAGTATATGTTCTTGCAATTATCAACTATGAATTTTTCACAACTAACGTTTGATGGGAGGTCACCGTTGTCTTCATATCTCTTAGCAGCTTCTTGTAGTGACTTCAAGAGGTTTCTCTCACTTGTAGCCTGACTGCGTGCTCTTACCATGCTTAGTATCATCGAGTGGATCTGTTTCTCCAGTTGCCACGCTTCTCTATTAGGTTTTGTCGGCATATATCTATTACGATACATTGTGCTCATATAAGAGTTAGCTCAGACTGTAGGAGTAGATAATACAAATATTATGGACTTGAGCATAGTATCTTAACAAGAATTAATAGTCCAAGCAGTTGTACCTTAAGCCAGGAACACCAATGTTTCCATTGGACACAATCTTTTGAAGATCCTCAAGTTTTAAGAAAGCCTTCTCCCCTTGCAAATAGTTGCATCCAAAACAAGCTCTTGCTATTATATCTGCTGATAAACTCCTCAAATCTCTATCAACTCTAATTTCCACACATCCTTCCTTGTTTCCAACTTTCCGCTCCCAAGATTCTAACATTGTGGCTGTTGACCCAGCCATCAAGCTTACCATGTCCTTCATATAGATTTACAAAACACTTGGCTGAGAAAGATACCTTACCAAATTGGACCTAAAGTTTTACTTCTGAAGTATCTAACCGTACTCTTATAATGAGATCAAAGTGTGGATAAAGAACTATAGGAATAATATATGAATAGTTTCTAATTGAATGTTTGAGGTTGTTTAGGTGATCACCTAACTTGTTAACCAATTGGTAGTCTATGATTCATCTTGTATAAACTTGAAGCATGTAACTTATTTTGCATCTTTTAAGTCATTTGTAGTGAGTACCTCGTTCGTCTGACTGAATTGCCTTGTGCTATTCTTCTCACAAATAATACTTACTTATCAAGTTTTTTTCTCATAAATTATTTGGTTGATATGTTGATGACGCAGAAATTGTGCTCTATGTCAAAACATGTTTTTGGCAATAGAACTGGATTTGTAACATATTGAGATTATCAGGCGTCAAATACAACCCGTGTGAGAGATTTTATACCTGCAAAAAAAAAACACTTTTTTCCCAATGCTTTTCTCCTTTGAGTTTTGAAATACATCAGAATGAAGGTGTAGTAGTGACAGATGCAATAATGGTTCTCAGTTGGGTCTTATATTTGTTGTGTCTTTCTCTTTAGACTTGTGTGATTACCTTGACCTTGTCCAAGTAGAACTCAGGGGCAATAATCTTCCTCTGGTGAGCCCAATAGGTGCCATTTGAAGAGACGATACTATTGCCTAGCAGAGGCCCCCTGTCCTTTGATAGATAAGAAGGTTTTCCTAGACTTAAAGAGGTGTGGAGGGTCACTTCTTTCACCATCTCTGGGTCTGTTATGCATAGTATCTGGATGTTCCCCAGAGAGTACGTGAATATTTTTCCTGCCATCATCACAAAAATATCACTCTTTCGAACAAAGCTCAGGTGCAACATTTTATATCTCCCACCAAAGTTGAATTAAAGAGAAATTCTAGTTATCAATATTCATCTTAAAAATTATTAGTTAATGAGTATGTACGTAGAATCTGAGTCGGTTCCATAGCTTAGCCTCAAATGTTAAATTCTTATATAGTCTATAGCCCAGCCTCAAATGTCAAACTTTTATTTAGTTTTGGGGCGTCTCAAAAAGAGAAAATTGAATGAAATGTCAAAACGTAATTATGCTTTGAGAATGTTATATCCAGAATGTTGTACCTTTTTCTAGGTAATTGATGAATGATTTTAGTTGGTTACATGCATAGACATTGACTTTGTATTATCTTTGTGATATTAAAACAAGTATCATATATTATATGCACATTCGTGACATAACATATGCATGCACAATGACTTCGGAGTAACCTCCAAAACATGAAAGTCTAGATTGTAACTGACTGATGCTAATTGCTTATTTGTCCACCCACCACCCCAATCAAATGAGTAAAATAGTTACGGAGACACCCTACGGAAGCCTCACTTTGGGGTCCACATATACTACTTAATTGATAACCATGTTCAGTAATCTCAAATCATAGTTAGGTAACACTCCATGCATATAAACTACTGAACTAGCAATAACATATTATAGTCTTGCTTGCAATTTGCCCAACCTTGTCATTTGATTTATGGTTCTCGATCATGAGCACCACTGCCTCATAGTAGGAAGCCGAATATCAACTGATTAAACCCTAATCCATAAATAAAGAGAGAGAGAGAGAGAGAGAGAGAGAGAGAGAGAGAGAGAGAGAATTGCATTGTCTTTGATAACATATCAATTTGGTTGAACTTTCAAAGGTCTCTTCTCCATTTTTGCTGAACATACATGTTGATTGTTAAGAGAGTAAAACTTTTTAAAGAAAGCATACCGTATTCTTTTTGCCACTGCTCAATATGAGGGAAAACGTTGGTAAACCAATCGTGAGAAAGAGCGCCACCTTTGCCAAGGTGGTGGCCGTGGTCGTGGTCTTTTGCGGTTGTGGTTGCTTTTAACCAGATTTGTTGTTTGATTTTCTTCATTTCAGGTATGTTCCCAAAGTAGAAACAAGGTGAAGGCCCGTTAATCCCTTGGCTTTGAAGCTTTGATCTAACCCTATTTGGCTTTAGCAGCAAGGCATCACACAGACTCACAGCTAGCGCAACAAATCCACTCAACACCAGAGACAGTAGGATCTTTACTGCAAGAAGTAGCTCTGCTTCCATTTCAGATCTCTCTCTCTCTCTCTCTCTCTCTCTCGCTCAATCCCTCCCTCCCCCTAGCTAACACGTATAAATGTGTATATAAAGTCCTTAATCAATTTATGTATGTCTGATCGAGAAAGATAGTTTGACATTGTGTAGAGTGGGGCCACTTGAGGAAAAAGTTTTGTTCGGATGAATCCCCCCTAGCTAACACGTACAAATGTGTATATAAAGTCTTTAGTCAATTTATGTATGTCTAAGAAAGATAGTTTGACAATGTGTGGAGTGGGGCCACTGGAGGAAAAAGTTTTGTTAGGCAGAATCCCCAGCTAACATGTACAAATGTGTATATAAAGTCCTTAGTCAATTTATGTGTGCCTGAGAAAGATAGTTTGACATTGTGTGGAGTGGGGCCACTGGAGGAAAAAGTTTTGTTGGGCAGAATACAGTTAATCGGCAGTGGGTGGGAAATGCCCTCGGTAAGGAGAAAATATTTAGTGATTGTCTAACACCACGTCATTATCCATTCTTTTTGGAGATGTGGCGATGGTGTTTCTTGTGAAAATAAATCGGCAATGGCGATGGTGGGTCTCGTGAAAATGAAAGAGAAAAGAGAGAGGGGAGGCCAATGAGAACGATGAGAAATAAATATATTTTAGGTAGAAAAATGATGAACGGGATCTTCAAACATTTGGTAAAAATTTGAATTTGAATTTGAATTTGAATTTTTGTGTTTCACAGGGTTGACCATGGTTAAGGTTTGTTATCAATTTAGATACTTGTTCCACCAAATGATCATCTTATTTAGTTGGCAAATTTTTAGTGATAGTCTAATACCATGTAAGCCAATGACGTGGTGATAAACAACCACTGATAAACATTTATCCATGTTTTTTTTTTGTTTTGATAAAAGGTAAACGCCTTGTAACATCTGCTAGATGTAAATACGCGTCGGTCAGCAAGCCGGGACATGAAAAAGACTAATAGTTGAGTTGATTTTCTTCTTTAACACTCTATTATTTTTCTCTCGACGAGAGCTCTTCCCACCATTAACTTCATGCGTTATGTCACATTCGTATCACCGGAACTTGTTCTGGTGTTGTATGATTGACTTTCTTACTTGAATATACGCTGTTCATCAACAGTAATTAAAAGGGTGAGTGAAGAAAGTTGATTAGTTTTTCAGATGCGTGTTTACTTCCTTTCGCCATAAGTGATAACCCAATTTCTCATACAGGCAAGACAAACACTTTTTTTAGACAATACATTATTTTCAACATAATTACTGGCAGCTTTCATATAGTTGTTCTTACCTTGGTTTCTCAATTACTAAGGAGATTAGCAGATTTATGAAATACAATCATGTTTCTTACTTAAAGCTCCTTTATTTTTTTACCTTGGTAAATTTTTGGGTTAATTATACTTAGGTCCCCTTAAAGTACACGAGAATCTCACATGAGGACCGTCTTTTTTATTTTTACATGTCACGGTCCGGATATTTCTCTACTTTTCCATTAGCAAGTACTTCCATGTAAATCTCTAACTTTGGAGACAAAATGGTCACCAAGTTCGGTTCTTCTCTCCTCTCTCTTTCAATTTTTCACATAAGCTCACACACCCAAACACCCACAGTAACAAACAGCCACACACTCATCCAGTTTGCCTCCCTCTGCTCGCTCACCCAATCGCCCATCACTCCCTACCTAGCCCCATCTTAACACCCTTGCACTATCGCACAACCGACCACCCATCCACCTACAACCCCCCACCCACACAACCCTATGGATGAAGGAAAAAAAAAAACACATACTCATAGAAACACAAATACATAGGAACACATGCAGGCGCGCGCGCGCCACGCGCACACACACAGAGAGAGAAAACACACACCCATAGAAACACAAAAACAGACAGTCACTGTGTGTTTTGTTCGCAGGGGTGTGTGTGTTAGGGTGCGCATGGGTGGAGCGATTGTGTAGTAGTGGAAAATAGAGAAAGAGAGGAAAAAAAACACCAAACCTGGGTTTATGATTTTCCCTTGACGGTTTTGTCTCCAAAGTTACGGATTTGGACAGCAACTACTTATTAATGACAAATTAGGACATCTAGACCCTAGCGTCTAAAACTTGAAAAGACGGGTCCTTAGGTGAGATTTTCTAGTACTTTCGGGGTACTTACGTATATTTAACCCTATTTTTTCGTTTGAAGTTTTGCAATTTTCTCAAAATTTAATCACGTTTCTTATCTGCTTTTCAGAGAGATTTTAAACTTTTCTGCTGAACTCTGTCCTAATTTCTGGGATATTTCATTGTATTCGATCTTGTCTTTGCTGAAACAGGCCCATAAATGTGGCATACAAACTTGCGAGGTCGTAGAATTAACATCAAGGCTACACACAACAAAAGATAGATATTCATCACGAAAGTCATCTCAGAGCATTGATAGTTTAAAATGAAAAGCAGGAGAACATTTGAGGCAGATTTTGAGAGATTAGAAGCTGTTACGATATCAATCACATTATATAAAAATGTAAAAATGAAGCAATCAAACAAAAGAACAAACAATATAGAGAGAACTTCAAGCGTATCTCTCAGTAACAGCTTAGCGTAATAACTAGAGAATACACTGTATTTATTGCTATCCCCTAGTTGTAGAACAAGATTCCTGCCCTTGCTTTCACCTTTAGCCACAAATGCGATTCATATATCTACCTTGGTAAGTACCCCTGCTGGGTACCCGCCTTGCAAGAAATAATATATCTCAAGAGCATGCATTGGGGTGAGTGTGGACGATCTGGTTTTACTCTGTCTAATGGCGAGGGAGCTGTGAGTCTGACATTTATGTTTTTTGGTTATTTGGTAATTTTTCGTCAGGAATGGATCGGGGAGGGAACTTCCACTTGGTCTATACTAGAGTTAGCCGAGGAAAACGGTCCCTAGCAGACTGCATTACGAACTGATTTGAAGTTTTTGGCAGGACGAGAATAGGCAAGCTTTTAAGATTGAGGTATTGCCTATAGATAGATGCCTTGAAGATATCTCTACTGCATAGTTTCTCTGTTTTTGGGTGATGATAGTTGATTGCATACATTAGTGTACTTGCTTTGTTTTTTCTTAACACACCTTTTCCGTATGCATTTGCTTCTGTAAAGAAATAACTATGTCAGGGATTCATGTTAATATCTGTTACTGTAGAAACTAAGCAGTTTAAGTAGTGTAGCTGCTCTAATATAAATCTGACTTTAGTGTTTTGTTTCCCGGGAGAAACATAGAAAATGACCAATAATCGATCGAAGAGAAAAGGAGATTTGTTTTAGGCATGTTCTTCTTTTGTGATCTGTTGCTGTGTTTACCTTCCCTGCCATTAACTACATGCTGATGTTTAAAGTGGCCATACTGATACCATGTTTCTTATGTATACCCAAGTTACGAAGAACAGAGAAAAAAGCCTTCAACATGCATAGACTCATACTTGTCATCAAATTCATGTTTTAAGTCGAGTTAATGTTCCTATCCCCAAGTAGTTGGATCAGGCAAGCAGTTAGCTAGGCATGCAAGCAAGTATTGTTCGTTAACATGGAAGGCAGAACTTATTGCAATTGTAGAAACACTCGAGGATTTTGTGCACACAAACAACCATCGTGTCAAACGAAATCATTTGATCTTTATTCAAACAGTTCTATCCAAGCTCGAGGTTGACAAAAAAAGGATGCCCAAAACTAATTCACTAGCTTCTTCGCAGCTGCTGCGAGGTATGTCTCACGCATGACATGGAACTTGGTGATCAGTTTCTCTCGTGGTGGCCAGTTTTCTTTGATTACTGGAACGTCTGAGAAGTCCTGCATCCATGTCGACAACAGTGGATTTTTCTCCTCATCTATCACTTTTAGACCAACTACCTCTTCTAAGATGCTTACCAAATTAGCCATCCAACCAACTGCAAGATCTAGATATCCAATGGTCTCTCCACCAAAGAATTTTTTTCCCTTTAGCTGCTCTTCCAGTAATTTCAGGTTTTCCATGGCTGTAGCAGTAGCTTCTTCTTGCTCCTTGCCTTGTTTAAAATAAGCATGCCAGACTGATGGCAAAACCTGCATTTGAGAAAAAGGTAGATTATAAAGTAATATCCAAATTTAGTGTAGTTCTTCAAATTTATTGTTATATCCTGTGATCTTATTCAGCTACTACTTATAGGTACAATGAATTCTGCTAAGCCTTACCTAAAATAAAAAAGAAAAAAAGTCCCAGTGTTTGCTGAAAAAAGTTACCTTATCGTCACTGACTTTCGCCCAGAAGCGTGCCATGGCTTTCTCATAAGGATCTTCAGGTAACAAGGGATTTTCCTTCCATGCCTCTTCAATATACTCGATGATTACAAGCGATTCACAGATTGAGTTACCATTGTGAACCAGCACCGGAACCTTTTTGTGGACAGGATTATACTCGAGGAGTAAAGCGCTCTTGTTGGGAAAATCCTCGAATATGGTGTCAAATTCTATGCCTTTCAACTTCAGTGCCCAAACAATCCTCAAAGCAAATGGACTTGTCCATGTCCTAAAAAGCTTCACTTCTTCTGCCATATTGTTATGAGACGCATAACTTAAATCGCTAAGGTTCTTTATATGCAGATTTTATTTTATTATTATTATTTTTTTTGGTGTCGTTTCTCTTTACTGCTATTCACACTACATTCTGTTCTCTTTCTAGGAGAAGAGATTGGAGGATCTGTAGCAGTTTCTAGAGCAGCGTCAGTAACCTACTAATTTTTGTGATCCTTAGACATAATTTACTAGGGCAGACACTATGTTAACCAGCCATGGAATTAATTTAAAATTAACAGCCTAAAGGTGATTACTACGTTTTGTGTTCTTGTCAGTGGACAGATGTGTTTCCGGGCGGCTGCGAAATTGGGCAAGTATGATGTGCACTTCCATGTGTTACAATTGGCCACTCACCAATATTCTAAAGCAGTCCTTTCAGAAAGATAAAACAGGTCAAGCCATACAGTGGATGTGCCTTTAAGTATTATTTACCAAACTTTTTGAAAACTTTTGTCTGCCTTTTCTTAGAATGTGCCTTTAAGTTGCATGTAAGGGACCCTTCAGCAGTGTTTTGTTTTCATTCAAAGGAAGGCACGAAGAAATACAGTGGATGTTAAACGAATCCAACGTAGACCAAAAATAAGATTACAATAGGCATTTGTTACCTTTAATCATTTGGCTGAATAGCCTGACTAGATGCGGCAAGCATGGCTGCTGGATTTCCTTGGGTTGTTGGACATGGTGGTGGATAAATTAGAAAAGGAAATTAGTCAGGTTGCAACTAAGAACAGCGGTTCTTGTTGTGGTGAACAAATTTTGGTGCATCAGCGGTAGAACTTTTTGATCAGAAAATCATGTAGCACCAGTGCATAAATTTCATCTCCTGTGACATTAACACCGGAGTTAGCAGATCTCCTCGCCCCCATTGATCTATCCTTGCATATTGAAGCCACGCATGTTATCTCGAGTGTGACGTGCAAGAAGTAATCAAGTGGATTTCTGATCTCTCTCGCATTCCTCAGTAGGCCTGCCGCAGGACAATCATAGAAACTATAGATCTGTTCTTAGGAATTTGTATTTTGGATATGTAACAAAAGTACTATGCCTGTAAATGACACTGCTCAATCCCTGGCAAGGATAGTAGCTGCATCTGAAACTTTTGGTCGGGTTCCTCCCTCCTCCATCCCCTCCCTTCTGTACCTCTGGACGAGGATGAGAACCCAACTCTAAATTCTTGATGTGCCTTTTTAGGAAATAAATCATCAAAAGTGCATTTTGTAATTGTTTGGAGCTTTGGCGTGACATTAACAGATGAGGTAAGGACAACGAGGGATTAACTTTTTCTACTTGAAGACATCTTTACCCCATACTGTGTTCAATTTGCTTGGCTCTCTTGAGTTCTTTCACTGACTTTTTCTTGCAGTTGCAGAGAAAGATAATTGTCAGGGGCTCTGTTCAGCAGTTCAAGAAGCCTGGAGTTGGAGCAGAGGAATCCAATCTATTTACAGAGCGAGCGGTCAGTAGTTTGGATTTGGTAGTCGATGAGTATGAAAAACTGAACAGTCTAGCTGCTGCTTAATTTTCTTTCTACCTGAGGGTTTTGTTTCCCTTGGAAAGACTTAGAAAAAGGACTAAGGATCGACCATATTATCTTGAGAGGCTTGTTCAAGACATTTACAAATTTTGTGCTCTATTGTTGTGCTTGCCTTTGCCTGCCAATAATTGTATCTTGAAACTTATACTGTTCGTCCCAGCGTCATGTTTAGTCCGACTGGACTCAGAAATGATACAAAACAAAGATTCAACATGCATACAGCTTCAGAAATTTATCGGTAAATGGAGTTCCTCGTCCGAGCTCCAAGTACTTGATCAGTAGTCATACATGCAAATATTGCAAGGCAGAAACTTATGGTAACTATGAATAAACTCATTCAAGAACTGAATGTGAAGCAAACAGATCGTTTGATTGATCTTCTTCACACTGGTCTACAGACGCGCAAGGTCTACACCACAAAGCTGCCCAAAAATGGTTCACTTGTTTGCAGCTGCTGCGAGGTATGGCTCAAGCATGATCTGGTACTTGGTGATCATTCTCTCTCGTGGTGGCCAGTTTTCTTTGATTACTGGAACATCTGAGAAATCCTGCATCCATGTTGATAAATGTGGAAGTTTCTCTTCAACTATCAACTTTAGACCAGTCACCGCTTCGAAGATGCTGACCAAATTAGCCATCCAGCCTACAGCAAGATCTAGGAGTCCAATTGTATCTCCACCGAAGAATTTCTGCCCTTTTAGTTGCTGTTCTAAGAATTTCAGGTTTTCTATGGCTGGAACCATAGCTTCTTCTTGCTCCTTCCCTTGTGATATAAAAACATGCCACACTGATGGTAAAACCTGCAGTTGGGGAGAAAGAGTTTCACTTCTGTTGCAAGATGTATTCCTTTAAGCTTTACCAACGTACCGAAAGCTTTGCTCATTCTCATCCAGGGCTAAATGGAATGGAATGTACGAGATGAATAAAAATTTACCTTGTCGTCATTGAATTTCGCCCAGAACCGAGCCATGGCTTTACCATAAGGATCTTCAGGTAACAGGGGATTTTGCTTCCATGTCTCATCGATATACTCAATGATTACAAGCGATTCACAGACCGATTTCCCGTTGTGAACGAGCACCGGAACCTTCTTGTAAACAGGATTATACTGAAGGAGTGAAGCGCTCTTGCTGGCAAGATCCTCGAATATGGTTTCGAATTCTATGCCTTTCAACTTCAGTGCCCAAACAATCCTCAGAGCATAACGACTTGACCATGTCCTGAAGAGCTTCACTTCATCTGCCATATTGTTATGATATAAACAAACTTGGGTGGTTAAGATCCTTTATACGCACATTTTCACTTTACCCTTTCTGTTGGCAAGTTAACATGCCGCCCACCGGGGGTATTTTCGTAACTGAACGTTGTAACACAACTGGACTGGAGGAAATAATTGTCAACACTATGTGTGTTCCTAGGGTGTAACACTATGTGTGTTCCTAGGGTGTAACACTATGTGTGTTCCTAGGGTGTAACACTATGTGTGTTTAATGTGAATACGAAACGTAATTGTCGCTAAAGGCGAAAACTTAACTAGACAGATTTTTTTTCACGAATTTATAACAAATAGCTAGCGCTAGATTTTGCCAAAGTGCAAAAAAGAGACCCTAGTTAATTACCACCCCCACGCGCGCCACATCAGATCCAAAACAACATTTCAGGTTTTGTAATTACATTTTTGGACTAAAAAGTCCGTCGAAAAACTTAACATTGTAAAATTACCGAAATACCCCTCTCGGGGCGGCGAATTACCGAAATGCCCCTGGCATCGGAAAATAGCAAAAGTGCTTCGAGATGCTATTTTACGCTTCCTGAATTCATTCTTGAGCTAAAAAGTATTTTACGGAGGTTTCGCCCAAGAATCCCGAACCGGTGTCCGGATCGGGCGCTTAAAGGGCCGTTCGGCCAAAAAAATAGGTAACGGCTTCGGAATGGCCCGAATTTCTGGGGAATGGAACTTCCCAACATCCTAGGGTTCTCGTAAAATTTTCGCGCGAAGTCGCGCTAGCTTGATATTTTAAAATAAACTGCAGACTTACAAGGTTCCCCGTATCAGTTCACCCCTTTCCAGTCTTTGGAAAAATCTGAAAATTTTACCTGATACAGATCCTTTAAAACTAACTAGGGTCTCTTTTTTGCACTTTGGCAAAATATAGCGCTAGCTATTTTTTATAAATTTGTGAAAAAAAATATGTCTAGTTAAGTTTTCGCCTTTAGCGACAACTACGTTACGTATTCACATTAAACACACATAGTGTTACACCCTAGGAACACACATAGTGTTGACAATTATTTCCTCTAGTCCAGTTGTGTTACAACGTTCAGTTACGAAAATACCCCCGGTGGGCGGCAAATTACCGAAATGCCCCCGGCGGTTAATTATCACCCCAACGCCCCAAATCAGCTTCAAAACAACCTTCTAGGTGCTTCACTTACATTTCTGGACTAAAAAGTCCGTCGAAAAACTTAGCACTGTAAAATTACCGGAATGCCCCGCTCGGGGCGGCGAATTACCGAAATGCCCCCTGGCATCGGAAAATCGCAAAAGTGCTTCGAAATGCTATTTTACGCTTCCTGAATTCATTCTTGAGCTAAAAAGTATTTTACGGAGGTTTCGCCCAAAAATCCTGAACCGGTGTCCGGATCGGGCGCTTAAGGGGCCGTTCGGCCAAAAAAATAGGTAACGGCTTCGGAATGGCCCGAATTCCTGGGGAATGGAACTTCCCAACATCCTAGGGTTCTCGTAAAATTTTCGCGCGACTTGGTATTTTAAAATACACTGCAGACTTACAAGGTTCCCCGTATCAGTTAACCCCTTTCCAGTCTTTGGAAAAATCTGACATTTTTACCTGATACAGATCCTTTAAAAATAACTAGGGTCTCTTTTTTGTACTTTGGCAAAATCTAGCGCTAGCTATTTGTTATAAATTTGTGAAAAACTGTCTACTTAAGTTTTCGCTTTTAACGATAATTACGTTTCGTATTCGCATTAAACACACATAGTGTTACAGTCTTTGGAAAAATCTGAAATTTTTACCTGATACAGATCCTTTAAAAATAACTAGGGTCTCGTTTTTGCACTTTGGCAAAATCTAGCGCTAGCTATTTGTTATAAATTCGTGAAAAACTGTCTACTTAAGTTTTCGCTTTTAGCGATAATTACGTTTCGTATTCGCATTAAACACACAGTGTTACAGTCTTTGGAAAAATCTGAAATTTTTACCTGATACAGATCCTTTAAAAATAACTAGGGTCTCTTTTTTGTACTTTGGCAAAATCGAGCTCTAGCTATTTTTTATAAATGCGTGAAAAACTGTCTATATTTGGCGTCCTAAAAAATCGCTATTTTGGAATCTATAAATGTAATACGCTGATTTAGATAAACCTAACATTGAATTATAAGGAAATTCAAAATACTTACTTGTTGTGACTTGATATATATTTCAAGAAAATTCCTTCGATCTTCTAGCGGTTATCCATCGATCTTCTAGCGTAAAAAATTTTAGCGAAAAATAGTTGTGGAGAGTATTGAGTTGTGGAGAGTATTGTGGTGGAGAGTATTGTTCGTATCTTTCGGATAGAGTGCGTAAGAAGGGTTGGGGGGAGGGGATTATAAAGGGAGAAAAGTGAGAAGAAAGAAGACAGAAAAAATAAAACCCGTGAGCGCGTTAAAGTCTTTGGCAGATCTCTGCAAAAAAAGAAAAGAGAGGAAAGAGGGTCACGGGGGAGGGAAGGACAGGGAAGGACGCCACGTGCCTTCACCAAAATGAGGGGAAGGACACGGGTGGGGGCTCACCGGGGGGGGCACGTGGCAGAGCATCACCGGGTGGGATGATGCCACGTGGGAGGGGGGCCATTTGAAGGCTACGGCCTTCCTTTCCTTTATGCGGTTGCAGCCTTCATGCGGCCTGCATAAAGGAAATGCGGTTGGGGGCCATTCCTTTATGCGGTCCGCAATTCATTTATGCGGTTGGGCATTAATGCCCTCCGCATAAATGAAATGCGGTTGGTGAAAATGTGTGAAAATCTCACCTCGTGAGATTTTCACACATTTTCTAGTTATATTTTTGCCAAAATTTCGTCCTTTTCCCTGTCATTAATGCGTCATTAATGCGACGGTAGGCAATTCTCCCAACCGCTGTTCTAAATTGCGGTTCGGTGGGAAAAATAAAAAATTTTCCCACCGGTAGACAGGGATCGGTCCCCATATATATATATATATATATATATATATATATATATATTAATATTGAAACTTATAATTACAAACTCTCAACAATCATTCCCAATCTAACAAATATTTCTTAATGCACATTAGGGTTAAATAATTGCTGATGGATTAAAATTATTTAAACCTAAAACAGAAAAAATACATATATATAAAGAATGCATTCTATACTAATCGAAAAATAAAATGTGTACAAAGTTCACGAGGGCACGGAAGCAGGGTACAATAGAGTAGGGGAGGGGAGGGGAGTACAAGTCGGGGGGCACAGGTGTGGGATACAAATAGCTAGGACGGGAAGCGCTGATCAGAGGGTCGGTGAGTCCCGGATCTGGATCCAACTGATCGTCATCGTCCATGGCGACACTGTGATCCGGATCCATCTCGACATGTCCAGCAGCAGTGCACTGCATGTAAAGGCACCGACGCATTAATCTCGATAGCAATCGTATTTAGTGTTTTTAATAAACGTATATAGTGGTTAGTGGTTGTACCTGATTATGCGTCGTGATCGTCCTATACACCTCTGCAGCAATGCGACGGATCTCGTCCTCGTGTAACGACGGTCGCTCCAAGGTCAATGTATGCGTCTGTGGAAAGGCAGCAGGGGGTGGGGACACCCATATCACGGCACGTGCAGTCGTACCGGGAAGGCCGCGTACGCGGCCTTTCATAAGGACTCCCTCTTCGCGGCATCTCAGTCCTTCCAATATAGCCGTGGCTTAAAGAATCGACCCTTCACAAGGACGTGGACCTTCGTCTTTGCACTACAAGAAAAAGGACTTTTAGTGACGGACATTTCCGTCGATAAAAGCCCTACATCCGTCATCAAATACTTTTAGTGATGGACACTCCCGTTGCTAAAAGTTCGTTGCCTATAACCCCATTGCTAAAAATGTATTTTCCGTATTTTAATTTATTTATTTTTCAAAGATAATTTATTACGTAAAATATTTAGCGATGGAACAATTCGTCGCCAAAAGTTTTAACGACAGACATTTCTGTCACTAAACATTATACAAAAATTGATGACTTTTAGCGACGCAATGTCCGTCGCTAAAAGTATGTCGTTTAAAACTTTAGCATCGGAATTTCCTTCACTAAAAGTCATTTATTCACAGAATAAGTAAGACTTTTAGCGACGGAATAAAATCCGTCGCTAAAAGTCAAACTAATTTTAAAAATATTTTTTTAATATCCAAACTTGTAATTACAAATTCTCAATAATCATTCTCAATCTAGCAAATATTTCTCAATGCACATTACGGTTAAATAATTGCTGATGGATTAACAATTATTTAACCCTAAAACAGATAAAATAAATATATATAAGGAACGAATTCTATACTAATCGAAAAATAAAATGTATACAAAGTTCAGGAGGGCACGGGAGCGGGGTACAATAGAGTAGGGGAGGGAACAAGAGTACAAGTCGGTGGGGGTGGGGGGGGTTGGCACAGGATTGGAATACAATTAGCTAAGAGGGGAAGGGCTGATCAGGGGTCGGCGAGTCCGGGATCTGAATCCTGCTGATCGTCCTCATCCACGTGGGCATTGTGATCCGGATCCGGCTCAGCATGTCCAGTAACAGTACCCTGTATGTAAAGGCACAGACGCATTAATCTCGATAGCAATCGTATCTAGTGTTTACTAAACGTATATAGTAGTTTTACCTGATTATGCGTCGTGATCATCCTATATACCTCCGTAGTAATGCGACGGATCTCATTCTCGTGTAACGACGGTCATTCCACAGTCGGTGTATGCGTCTATGGAGGGACATCGGGGGGTGGGGAGCTCCTATCATGGCACGTGCAGTCCTACCGAGGAGGCCGCGTACGCGGCCTTAAGGAGGATCCTGTCATTCATAGTTCAATTACAAAATTTTCTCAGGCATAATATTTCTTTAATTGATCTAGATTGACTAATTGTGATAATTCAATCCCGTCTAAATCAACTAATAATGCTGGACCCAGACATGATTTGATTGGTCAGGTCCTCTCCGGTAACCCTGGATATGATAGAGTCTAGCCGCTCCTGAATTTTCTTTCTACCTGAGGGTTTTGTTTCCCTTGGAAAGACGTAGAAGAAGGACTAAGAATCGACCATATTATCTTGAGAGGCTTGTTCAAGACATTTACAAATTTTGTACTCTATTGTTGTGCTTGCCTTTGCCTGCCAATAATTGTATCTTGAAACTTATACTGTTCGTCCCAGCGTCATGTTTAGCCCGACTGAACTCAGAAATGATACAAAACAAAGATTCAACATGCATACAGCTTCAGAAATTTATGGGTACATGGAGTTCCTCGTCCGAGCTCCAAGTACTTGATCAGTAGTAGTCATACATGCAAATATTGCAAGGCAGAAACTTATGGTAACTATGAATAAACTCATTCAAGAACTGAATGTGAAGCAAACAGATCGTTTGATTGATCTTCTTCCCACTGGTCTACAGACGCGCAAGATCTACACCACAAAGCTGCCCAAAAATGGTTCACTTGTTTGTAGCTGCTGCGAGGTATGGCTCACGCATGACCTGGAACTTGGTGACCATTCTCTCTCGTGGTGGCCAGTTTTCTTTGATTACTGGAACATCTGAGAAATCCTGCATCCATGTTGATAAATGTGGAAGTTTCTCTTCAACTATCAACTTTAGACCAGTCACCGCTTCGAAGATGCTGACCAAATTAGCCATCCAGCCTACAGCAAGATCTAGGTGTCCAATTGTATCTCCACCGAAGAATTTCTGCCCTTTTAGTTGCTGTTCTAAGAATTTCAGGTTTTCTATGGCTGGAACCATAGCTTCTTCTTGCTCCTTCCCTTGTGATATAAAAACATGCCACACTGATGGCAAAACCTGCACTTAGGGAGAAAGAGTTTCACTTCTGTTGCAAGATGTATTACTTTAAGCTTTACCAACGTACCGAAAGCTTTGCACATTCTCATCCAGGGCTAAATGGAATGTACGAGATGAATAAAATTGTACCTTGTCGTCATTGAATTTCGCCCAGAACCGCGCCATGGCTTTACCATAAGGATCTTCAGGTAACAGGGGATTTTGCTTCCATGTCTCATCGATATACTCAATGATTACAAGCGATTCACAAACCGATTTCCCGTTGTGAACGAGCACCGGAACCTTCTTGTAAACAGGATTATACTGAAGGAGTGAAGCGCTCTTACTGGCAAGATCCTCGAATATGGTTTCGAATTCTATGCCTTTCAACTTAAGTGCCCAAACAATCCTCAGAGCATATGGACTTGACCATGTCCTGAAGAGCTTCACTTCATCTGCCATATTGTTATGATAAACAAACTTGGTTGGTTAAGATCCTTTATATGCACATTTTCACTTTACCCTTTCTGTTGGCAAGTTAACATGCAAGCTCCGGAACTGCTTCCCGCGCTCCTTTTTTGGTCTGATTTTAACATTATGAATTAGAAATTGTGGAGTCCTTGTAATAGTTTTTGGAGGGTAATTAGCATCGTCTGAATTGTGGGGATGGCTATTGCATAATTTTCTACTGCAGGCGCCAGGCATAATGTTAAACGGCCGTGGTTTATGCTTATCAGTAGTGGGTTTGCTTTGTAGTCGATGGACAAAGATGTTTTGGCCTCTCATGGGGCGGCCAAGAATCTCAGGTCAACGTGATGTGAACTTTCTATTTTGTTTTTGGGTTATCAATTTGTTGAAACTTTTCTTTTAGAGTAATATATAAATATATTCATTGTTAAAGACCGTTTCCAAAATGTCCATAATAACATCGAAATCAACACAAATATACACCGATAACAATTCATCGGGTCAGTATCACATCTAAAATCAACAAAATCAACCAACAAAAATATAAACAACAAATAAAAAACTTATAGCAAAAGATAAGCATAACAGTAAAAAAATGTATTATTTTTCTATTGTTCCCTTTTTTTTTGTTTTTTGTTTTGTGTGGTTTCTTTATCTTTTTTTTTTTTTTTTTTTAAGTGGATAAGAATAAACAACAAAGCTGAGAAGCTAACGTTGATAACTAGAAGTCAAACACAAAGATGACAACAAACATACGGCAACCATCTCTCCTCCATAGCCATCTCAACACCAAGCCACGTGCCTTGACGGTTGACACCAGCACGGCCCACGCACAGGCGCGTATGTAACCATCACCACTTGTAGCGCCTCAAACCTGCAACCATCAATCGACCCCCGCACTACAATAAAAAAGACTTTTAGTGATGAATATTTTCGTCGCGAAAAGCACTACATTTGTCGCCAAGACCTTTAGCATGGACACCCCATCGCTAAAAGTCAGTTGCATATAATCCTGTTACTAAAAATTTTGCGACATATTTTTGAAATCCATTGCCTAAAAGTCGACTTTCAGCGAATGAAGTATTAATAATATTAGCGACGGAATATTCGTTGCTAAATATATTTTCCGCATTTAAAATTTTTTTTTTTCAAAAATAATTTATTATGTACAATATTTTGCGACGGAACAATTTGTGGCAAAAAGTTTTAATGAGAGACATTTCCGTCGCTACAAATTATTCAAAAATAGATAACTTTTAGCGATGGAATATCCATCGCTAAAAGTTTGTTATTTAAAACTTTAGCCACTGGATTTTCATCCCTAAAAGTCATTTATTCACATAATAAGTAAGACTTTTAGGACGGAATAAAATCTTTATTCCGTCGACAAAAGTCAAATTAGTTTTAAATATTTTTTTTTAAATACCCAAACATGTAATTACAAATTCTCAACAATCATTCTCAATCCAGCAAATATTTCTCAATGCATCTTAGGGTTAAATAGTTACTGATGGATCAGCAATTATTTAACTCTAACACAGACAAAATACATATATATAAAGAAGAGATTATATACTAATCGAAAAATAAAATATATACAAAGTTCAGGAGGGCACGGGAGCGGGGTACAATAGAGTAGGGGAGCGGAGATGAGTACAAGTCGAGGGGGGGGGGGGGGGCACAAGAGTGGGATACAAATAGCTAGGACGGGAAGTGTTGATCAGAGGTCGATGAGTCCCAAATCTAGATCACATTGATTGTCTTCGTCCACGGTGGCACTGTGATCCGGATCCGGCTCGGCAAGTCTAGCAGCAATGCACTGCATGTGAAGGAACCGACGCATTAATCTCGATAGAAATCGTATTTAGTGTTTACTAAACGTATATAGTGGTTGTACTTGATTATGCGCTGTGATCATCCTATACACCTCCGCAACAATGCGACGGATCTCATCCTCGTGTAACGACGGTAGCTCCATGGTCGGTGTATGCGTTTGTGGAGGGGCAGCAGGGGGTGGGGACACTCATATCACGGTACGTGCAATCGTACCAGGAAGGCCGCGTACGCGGCCTTTCATAAGGACTCCCTCGTCGCGTCATCTCAGTCATTCTAGTATAGTCGTGGCTCAAAGAATTGGCCCTTCACAAGGACGCCGATCTTCGTCTTTGCACTACAAGAAAAAGAACTTTTAGCGACAGACATTTCCGTCGCTAAAAGCCCTACATCCGTCACCAAAGACTTTTAGCGATGGACACCCATTTGCTAAAAGTCGGGTACCTGTAACCCCTTTGCTAAAAATATATTTTCCGTATTTTAATTTATTTTCTTTTTTCAAAAATAATTTATTACGTAAAATATTTAGAGACGGAACAATTTGTCGCCAAAAGTTTTAACGGCAGACATTTCCGTCACTAAACATTATTCAAAAATTGATGACTTTTAGCGACGGAATATCCGTCCCTAAAAGTATGTTATTTAAAACTTTAGCAACGAAATTTCCTTCGCTAATAGTCATTTATTTATAAAAGAAGTAAGACTTTTAGCGACGGAATAAAATCCGTCATTAAAAGTCAAACTAATTTTAAATATATATATATATATATATATATATATATATATATATATATGGGAGCTGATCCGTTGACAGCGCTGGCAAATGGAGTTAAGTTGCCAACGCGATCTGGCCGTCCACGCGCGATCTGTGGACGGTCCAGATCTTTTTTTTACGATTTTTTTAAGTTCGTCCGCTACATAATGTAGCGGACGATATTTTTTACAAATATACCCTCAAACTTAAAAACAGCTCAGCCGCTACATTGTATCGCGGACGGTCCAAATTTTTTTTTTACATTTTTTTAAGTTCGTCCGCTATATAATGTAGCGGACGTTTTTTTTACAATAATACCCTCATGTTCCGTCCGCTACAATATATAGCGGACGAGTAGACAGAACATTAAATTGTCTCCAACTCCGTCCGCTACATAATGTAGCGGACAGGAGAGATGCACTTCTTATTCTCTCTGACATGTCTTCTGACCTCATCTCCCCCTCCTTTCTTCTTCTTTTTCTTCTCTCTCTCTCTCTCCATCCTCCTTGCAGAGCAACGACAACAGCCCACAACACGGCCGAGCTCGACTCCGGCGTCGCCGCAACAAAGGCCTTTGCCTCCTCCCCGAGCTCCGACCACCACAACCAACGCTCCCACAAAGATGCGCCCAGATCATCACCAACGGCTTTTCCCAGAAAAACTCCATCCTCCTTAAGCTATTATCTTTGTACATATCTTCTGATCACCTCCACCATGTCCATCAAGTTTTCAAAGGGGTCAGAAACCCAAGTACCGCCGTTTGGAACCAGATCATTTGAAGCCATGCTAAGGGCGGAACCCCGCACAAGTCACTCAAGTTCTACAATCAAATGCAAGCATTGAATGCCTTGCCAGTCGGTTATACGTATTCGTTCGCTATCAATGGTTGCGCGAAGGTGGGACAGCTGCGAGAGGGAGAGCAGGTGCAGGCGAATGGTTTTTCTCCAACGTGTTTGTTCAGACGAATCTGGTCAATTTGTACACAGTTGGTGGAGGGAAGGCTTGTTGGCAAATTAAACTTGGTGTTGTATTGTTGAATAAGTCAACAATTGTGGGCTGCCAACTCAATTACACCTTCTTTCTTCTTTGCTTCATTGTGAAGAAATCAAAATGAGAAGAACCCAGCTGGAAAAATGGTCTCCACCGCCTCTCAGTTGTTTCTTAGCTGTTTGGACTTCATGCAGCTTCTAGCTATCTTGGATAGCTTGCCACCGCCTCTCAATTTCTGTATAAAGAGACATGGTCTCACTTATTTGTAATGTGTGTGAAAACTTGAATGAAAAGCTCCTACGAGCTGAGTTAGAGAAGAGTGTTTGTACTTTGTGTGTTAACAAATATATATTGAGTGTTTGTTTTGGGTTGTTAAAACCCGTTTGTTCTCGGGCTATTTATTTTTTATTGCCAACAAGCTGGTTTGGCCAATGCACGCAACGTGTTTGATGAAATGACTGAGAGAAGTGTTGTGAGTTGGAACTCAATGCTTGCCGGGTTTGTTAGGTGCGTGCACCTGCTCTCCCTCTCCAAGCCAATTCGATATTCAAACAATTTCAATATTCAAACATGTTCATTGCTGATCTGTTTTACAATTTTGATATTCAAACAACTCGCTTTCCAAATTCAGATGCACTGAAACATGGTGAGAGAAAAGAGAGAGAGAGAGAAAGAGAGAGTCATAAATTGATGAGAGAGAGAGAGATAGAGAGAGGAGAGAGAGAGAAAGGAAAGAGAGAGAAAGTGTAAAAAATTGATGAGAGAGAGAGAGACAGAGACATGTCAGAAGTACGAGAGAGAAAAGATAAAGAAAGAGGTCAAAAATCGTGTCTGCTTGTTTGTCCGCTACATAATGTAGCGGACGGAACATGAGGGTATTATTGTAAAAAAAGCGTCCGCTACATTATATAGCGAACGAACTTAAAAAAACACGTAAAAAAAAAAAAATTGGACCGTCCGCGATACAATGTAGCGGACAGGTCAGAGGGCAAAAAGGTAAAAAATACTGTCTGCGACATAGTGTCGCGGACGACTGACAGTATTCGAAAAAGGCGCGATCTGGGCCGTCCATCTTTCAGGATGGACGGCCAGATCGCGCTAGCAACTTAACTCAGTTTGCCAGCGCTGTCAACGGATCAGCTCCCTATATATATATATTTTAATATCCAAACTTGTAATTACAAACTCTCAACAATCATTCCCAATCTAGCAAATATTTCTTAATGCACATTAGGGTTAAATACTTGCTGATGGATTAACAATTATTTAACCCTAAAACAGAAAAAAATACATATATATAAAGAATGTATTCTATACTAATCGAAAAATAAAATGTGTACAAAGTTCATGAGGGCACGGAA
The DNA here is from genome assembly GCA_033065855.1 of Escallonia rubra. Lineage (NCBI taxonomy): Eukaryota > Viridiplantae > Streptophyta > Magnoliopsida > Escalloniales > Escalloniaceae > Escallonia > Escallonia rubra. The sequence goes on along the minus strand of JAVXUO010000466.1, from coordinate 58,792 downwards.
GTAGGGTACAATAGAGTAGGGGAGGGGAGGGGAGTACAAGTCGGGGGGGGGCACGGGAGTGGGATACAAATAGCTAGGATGGGAAGCGCTGATCAGAGGGTCGGTGAGTCCCGGATCTGGATCCAACTGATCGTCCTCGTCCATGGCGACACTGTGATCCGGATCCAGCTCGGCATGTCCAGCAGCAGTGCACTGCATGTAAAGGCACCGACGCATTAATCTCGATAGCAATCGTATTTAGTGTTTTTAATAAACGTATATAGTGGTTAGTGGTTGTACCTGATTATGCGTCGTGATCATCCTATACACCTCCGCAACAATGCGACAGATCTCGTCCTCGTGTAACGACGGTCGCTCCAAGGTCAATGTATGCATCTGTGGAAAGGCAGCAGAGGGTGGGAACACCCATATCACGGCACGTGCAGTCGTACCGAAAAGGCCGCGTATGCTGCCTTTCATAAGGACTCCCTCTTCGCGGCATCTCAGTCCTTCCAGTATTGCCGTGGCTCAAAGAATTGGCTCTTCACAAAGACGCGGACCTTCGTCTTTGCACTACAAGAAAAAGGACTTTTAGTGACGGACATTTCCGTCGATAAAAGCCCTACATCCGTCACCAAATACTTTTAGTGATGGACACCCCGTTGCTAAAAGTTCGTTGCCTATAACCCCATTGCTAAAAATGTATTTTCCGTAATTTAATTTATTTATTTTTCAAAGATAATTTATTACGTAAAATAATTTGCGGTGGAACAATTCGTCGCCAAAAGTTTTAACGATAGACATTTCTGTCACTAAACATTATACACAAATTGATGACTTTTAGCGACGCAATGTCCGTCGCTAAAAGTCTGTCGTTTAAAACTTTAGCATCAAAATTTCCTTCATTAAAAGTCATTTATTCACAGAATAAGTAAGACTTTTAGCGACGGAATAAAATCCGTCGCTAAAAGTCAAACTAATTTTAAAAATATTTTTTTAATATCCAAACTTGTAATTACAAATTCTCAATAATCATTCTCAATCTAGCAAATATTTCTCAATGCACATTAGGGTTAACTAATTGCTGATGGATTAACAATTATTTAACCCTAAAACAGATAAAATAAATATATATAAGGAACGGATTCTATACGAATCGAAAAATAAAATGTATACAAAGTTCAGGAGGGCACGGGAGCGGGGTACAATAGAGTAGGGGAGGGAACAAGAGTACAAGTCGGTGGGGGTGGGGGGGGGGGGTTGGCACATGAATGGAATACAATTAGCTAGGAGGGGAAGGGCTGATCAGGGGTCGGCGAGTCCCGGATCTGAATCCTGCTGATCGTCCTCATCCACGTGGGCATTGTGATCCGGATCCGACTCGGCATGTCCAGTAACAGTACCCTGTATGTAAAGGCACAGATGCATTAATCTCGATAGCAATCGTATCTAGTGTTTACTAAATGTATATAGTAGTGTTACCTGATTATGCGTCGTGATCATCCTATATACCTCTGCAGTAATGCGACGGATCTCATTCTCGTGTAACGACGGTCACTCCACAGTCGGTGTATGCGTCTATGGAGGGACATCGGGGGGTGGGGAGCTCTTATCATGGCACGTGCAGTCCTACCAAGGAGGCTGCGTACGCGGCCTTAAGGAGGATCCTGTCATTCGTAGTTCAATTACAAAATTTGCTCAGGCATAATATTTCTTTAATTGATCTAGATTGACTAATTGTGATAATTCAATCCCGTCTAAATCAACTAACAATGCTGGACCCAGACATGATTTGATTGGTCAGGTCCTCTCTGGTAACCCTAGATATGACAGAGTGCCTTCAACTTTTTCTCATCAGCTAAGGCTAGTTCTACGAATATGTGTCTCACCCAATCTTTTTCGGCTATCTGATTCTTTGATAACATTCTGATAGAATTGACTTCCAATTCTACAGGGAGCATGGCCTCCATGCCGTGGACTAATGAAGATGGGATAGCTTGGTCGACGTCTTATAGCCCCAAAGGGCATAGGGAAGCTTGTCTGATCAACTCTTACAAGAATCTGTCATTTTACTCAACATGCTCTTTATGTTCTTATTGGCGGCCTCGACAGTCCCATTAGTCTTTGGTCAATGCAGCGACGAACAATGTCACACAATACCATATTCATTGGCTAAGGTCTGTGACTTCTCCTTTAGAGTGTAGCTCGTTGTTAGAGATTAATTCCTGGGGTACCCCGTATCTACAAATAATGTTCGTCCATAATAACTGAGCCACCTTTCTGGCATTGAGCACGATGTATGAAGCAGCTCCTACCCACTTCGTGATGTATTCTATGGCCACCAATGTTATTCATGTCCGTTAGAGGCTTTCGAACTGATCTTTCCTATCTATCATACATATTCCCCAAACTGAGAGTGGCCATGGGGAGGTCATGTTATATGACTCTTTAAGGGGGGGCAGGGGGGGGGGGGAATTGGCATACACTTGACATTTGTGACATTTCCACACTTACTCGACACAGTCATGTTCCATAGTACTTCAGTAATATCCCTGTAGTAGGACTTTCTTTGCTAGCAATCGCCCGTTCATGTGTGGTCCATACTCTCATGCGTGTATGTCTTCCATGATTTGACTACTCTATCTTTCGATTACACACAAGATGTGTTATCCATTATAGTGTCTTTTATACGGTCTCTGGTCACACATGATGAACTGCGCTCCCATCTTCTCAGAGTTACTTGGTCCTTTGCTGAACACCCCTCAGGATACTTTCCGTCCTGGATAAGATTCCGTATATCAGTATACTAAGGCTCAGTTACTCTGTCTTCTTCTACAGGTGTTATCATAAAGTAATAAGTTGGTTGATCTCTCTTTTGTATGACAAATGGTTCTACCTCTTGTCTTTCAGGTATGTCTATTATTCATGCAAGGGTGGCTAGGGCATCAGCAAATTTTTTTCTTAGCTTGGGGCAGGTAATAGAATTCGACATCTTCAAACTTGTCTACAATTTTGTCCAAATGGGTATGATATGCTTACAGGCGTTGATATGTAATTGTCCACATACCCTGGATTTAATATATGATCAATGTTGAATCTCCATACATTATGATCTCCGGGACTCCTAGGTTAGGGTCATCTCTAAATTGATGATACAAGCTTCATACTCTGGGGTGTTGTCAGTACCATCGAAAGTTAGCTTGATAACTATGGGTGAATGGGCTCTATATGGTGAGATCAACAATATCCTTACTCCAAAACCTTTGTTATTCACTGCTCCATCAAAATACAACTGCCACCTCATCTCCATTTCAACAATGCAAACTCCTTCATAAGGGAACTTTGCCTCTTATCAGCTGGTATCACCTGTCAGGCAATCGGCTAACAGGTCGGCCACGACCCTTGCTTTGATCGACTTTTATGTAACACAGGTAATATCAAACTCTGACAACAACAAAAGCTATTTGGTTATACTGTTAGATACGACAGGCTTCTCAAATAAGTACTTTATGGGGTCAATTCTAGCCAACAACCTGATGGGATATGCCAGGTCTCAATCTTTGGGTTACCCAAACCAAGTATACATATATTTTCTCTAGGGCTGTAAAATTCACCTCTCTTTGGGTCAACTTCTTACTCACGTATTATATGGCTCTCCTTATCAATGAATTCTCCAAACATTGGGCTAACATGGCTCCGGCTGGTGGTGTTAGTCACGGTAGGTATAGTAGCAAAGGTTTACCGGGTATATGTGGGCTTAGGACTAAAGGGTTACTAAGGTATTATTTGATTTTGTCAAAGGCTTCCTGGTATATGGGTTTTATTCCTTGATTGAATCCTTTTTTCAAAAGTTTAAACACAGGTTCATAGATCATGGTTAACTGGGATATGAACTGATTGATGTGTTAGATTCTACCCAAGAATCCTTGAATCTCCTTCTTTATCTTGGGTGGGGGTATCTTAACTATGGTTTTGATTTTGGCTGGATCCACCTCTATCCCTCATTTACTCACCATGAACCTAACAACTTTTGGACCGTGTCTCTGAACAAACACTTCTGTGGGTTCAACCTCACATTGTACTACATCAATCTCTCAAAGTATTTCCTCAATACTATTTAGTGATCTTCCCTCTTTCTCGACTTAATGATCATGTCATCACATAAACTTCCACCTCTTTATGGATCATGGCATGGAACTGGGTGGTAACGGCTCTCTGGTATATAGCCTCGGCATTCTTCAAGCCGATGGGCATCACTGTGTAACAGAAGGTACCCCAAGGGGTGGTGAAGGTTGTCTTCTCCTGGTCCTCATGAGCCATTTTTATCTCGTTATACCCCGTAAAACAATCTACAAAGGATACCAACTCATGCTCAGTTGTGTTGTCTATGATCAAGTCTATGATGGGTAAAAGGAAATCATCTTTTAGAGAAGCTCGGTTTAGGTCTCGATAGTCAATACACATTCTGACTTGACCGGAAGTTTTGGGGATGGGTACGATATTGGCTAGCCAAGTAGGATACTCTATTACTCAGATGAAACCAACGTAGAGTAACTTCGTCACCTCCTTCTTAACCTTGAGAGACCACTCTTATCTCAATTTGCAAAGTTTTATTGTTTGACATGTTTGGCTTCGGGTAATATGGGTAGGTGGTCTTCCACGACGGATGGGTTTATACCGGCATGTCACTATAGGACCAAGCAAATACATCGATGTATTCTCTAAGGAGTGCAACCATTTATTTTCTTTCTCTCTCATCTAGACTAGCACCTATTTTAATTTTTTTTGTGTCTTTGGGGGAGCCTATATTCACTTTGATTGCTTTCTCGGCCATTGGCTTGACACGTAGACTCTGGTTTTCAATTTCTTTCAACATTTTATTTAAATATTTTTTCTCTTCTAAGTTCATTAGGTATGACTCATTATTAACTGAGTTGATGAATTCATTATAACCTACATCAGCAACCAATGGATAATAGGAATCAAGCATTATATTATCAATCAAATAGTCTAGAAACACATAATAGGTGAACAGATTTAGACTGGCTAATGTGACCTAGGCATCCAAGTCTTCTGGTTCCAGAGCATCTTTGGCACCAGGACTTCTTTTGGTAATCTCTCCCAGAGTCAGGGGTCCATACTCCATCATTTAATTTTACGTGTCGTCATGTGCTAAAGTGATTAGGCATGTTGGGTCCATGATCTGGTTGTCCACCTCACGGATAAAAACTGAGACAATCATATCTATGAAGCATGTTGTCATTGCTTCTGGTTCCATCGAATCCATCCAATCTGAGTTCGGAACCCGACCTTGTCTGTATTGGCAGTTTTTGATCCTCGACCCACTTGCAGTCATATAATATCTCTCATCATTTGCTTTGCTTCTCGGTCTTAACGTTGTAAACTGGTTCAGAAAATCCGTAAAGGGCTCATTTTCTCATTCCTTGATGAAGCGTCTGTTTATAGTAGGATCGTGGTCATGCTCATATGCTTTTCATTTTCCTTATCCTTCTTGACCTGGTCGAGCTTCCGGATAGCTTCATTCCTCTCTTTTCTGGTTTCAAATAGCTTCCTTCCTCTTTTTTCTGGTTGGCTTGTACCCCAAACCGAGCTGGTCTTTCTTGTTCTTCATATCGAGAAAGCTATGAATTCCTTGACAGTTTTGGCCTAAGCCTTTTTTCGAAAAAGTAGTAGAATTTCCATATCATAGGGATCATTTTCCTATTGCTGTAAGGGGCAAATATGAGGAAGTTTTGACCGTGATAAACTTCCTCATACTCGAGGCACTGAACCGGGTGATCCATCCTAAATCTACTGAGCAAAATATCCAAAGAATCATGTGTCACTTAAACACTGTCCTTTTTAACTTGTCCAATTTGTGGCAACTACAAATCTCCCATTATGGTGAAAGCAGCATCATTCAACATAAACTTAACCTTTTGGTGCAATGTAGCGGGGATTACACTTACCGAATGTATCCAAGGTCTTCCCAACAAAATATCAAAGGTGACTAGAATATTCATACCTGAAACTTAACATCAAAGATAACATTACCCACTGTCCAAAAGGTTCACTATACCGATTACCTCTCTTCGGGTGTTATCATAGGCTCGGACGGCTTGGTTAGAAGGGGTGAATTATGTCGGGTCAATGCCGAGGGCTTAAACAGTGTGTAGGGGACATACATTTAAAGCAAAACCATTATCTATGAGGATCGGCAAAACTTTTCTTATCAAGTGCTCTCATAGTGATATGGAACGTATCATTGTGGCTTGGTCCCAATCTGGGTAGATCAGACTCGGAAAAGTGTGAGAACATTTTCGTAATGTATAACCCCTAGCACTTGGGACAGGTCTTTGGGTCGGGTCTGGATCGGGATCCGGGCTTTGTTGAGAAGTTTGATAAAGGCTTAGCGGTGAGTGTATGAGGTTGACAGTAATTTCCATATGGAAATGTTGGATTGGGTCTTCTTCAACTGTTTAATGACCTCATCATTAAGAGGATCTTGAGAGAATAATGGGTCAGATGTGGCTGGCTAAGGTTGGGTCGGGTACACTCGGCCTGATCTGGTTAAATGGGATACATTGGCACTCGGTTGAAACATAAACCCGATTTCTTCATTATATTCTTCTTCAACTATGAAGGTCTATCCATCCATCAATTCCTCCCAAGTAATCATATCGCAAAACTACATCAAATAATTATAAGAAGACACTATCTTCATAACTGACTGGATGGCTGAAACAATAAAAATGATTAGATCCATGACTGACTAGCTTTCATCTATGCAGTTAACCCTATAGGCAGGCAAGGGTTCTTTTCACACATTTGGTCTGACGGGAGGGAAAAATTCACCCTTGTCGATGAGATCTAATATGGCATGTCGGAAGGTGATGCATCTCTCCGTAGCGTGACCATTCCCCTAATGATAATCCAAAAGACATTCACATCATATCTTTCGGGTATCACTGCCGGAGTTGGGGTAGGTGATAGCTTGGAAATCATCCCACTTATAAATAACTACTCAAAAGACCTTAGGAAGTGGTGTGTTCAACGACGTGAATTTCCTCCTAGGCTCCCGTAGTAAGTTCCACGTTACTGCTTGAGGCACTTGCACGATATTGACATTATTGGCTGTTGTTGGATTAGGCTGTACATTGGAACCCCTAGACTGGCTCGGTATGACCTGATGGTTTTGACTCATGGGAGATAGTTCCCTTGTTGATGGCGTATTCTATCGGTATAATGGATCCGATGAGGGCTTTGAATGATGTGTGATAGTGGCCGAAGATATAATTATGATATAAAGAAGCAGATTCTCCTTATAATGTTCACTAGTTTTTCTTCTATCGGATGGTTAACCATCTGGGCTGCCTTATTCCTCCACCTCATGATGAAAGCTGAAATGGACTCCATTGGCTCTTGCGTCATGGTTTCCAGATCTCTCCAGGTGATATCTAGGTTAGCATTGTACTGGTATTGCTTGAAAAATTCTCTCACAACAGCTTCCCATGTACGGACTCGGGCTTTATCCAAACTAAGGAACCAGTAGGAAGTGACTTTGGTGAGGGTGGCGGCGGAACAACTGCATCAATTGATTCTGGTTTACCCCATATGGGGCCAACGCTTCCGTATACATCTTCACCTGAATCTTGAGATCTGTGGTCCCATCAAACTTATCCATCTCCTGCATTTGAACTTGAGGGATAGTCTATCTTCGAGGTTCATAGCAAGGGCACTAGTTCCAAAGGGTCATCAGTTCTCCTTATCTTAGCAATCTTGGGTTCAAGTACGGCTAACTTGTCCTTTCATTCCAGTACAACAGGGGTTTTAGTCTCTTCTTCCTCAAAATCATACATCCCATCGAATTCCGGACCTTTCTTCATATCATCCTTCTTCTGTCTCCTTCTAGTTCTTTTCTACCTTTCTTTTTAATGTTATCCAATTCCTCGACGGTTCGGGATCGTTGCTCGGTTAAGGTAGTAAAACTATTTTGAAGATCCTTCTAAAATTCATTGATGATACAGACCAAATCGGAGATCTGTTGGAATACTTTGGCCATTAGAGTTCGTGAGAGTTTTCTGGACGAGTCTTGATACCAACCATGCATAGCCTTAACTATATATGGAAGGTTATCAAAAATTTAATAATACATTCCACATAGATTGAGCTGGCTGTCTTATACCCTAATTGGGGGGGTGAAGAGGAATTTTTTTTGGCTTTAAAGGTATTTTTTTTAAGTTTGGAGAAAAAGGGCTGACGAACCGCCCATCATTCGGATGGATGAAAGTCCTGTTGATCAGCGCGGTTAGGGTTTTCACTGAGGAAATTTTTCTGCAAGGTAAAGCTTCTAACTAACTGTCTGGTCATTTTGGAGGATAACCGGCCTATTGGTTAGTGTGGTTGGAGGGTTTATCTCTGGGAATTTTCTGGAGGGTATAGCTTCTGACTAATTGTCCGGTGAGCTTGGAGGATAACCGGCCGGTTGGTCAGTGTGGTTGGAGGGTTCATCTCTAGGAATTTTTTTGAAAATTTTATGAGGGTAAGGTTTTTGATTAACCGTCCGGTCATCTTGGTGGATAATCGGCCGGTTGGTTAGAAGTTTGAGGGTTTAACTCTGGGAATTGTTCTGGAAATTTTCTTACGATAAGGTTTCTGAGTATTCGTCCAATCACCTGGAAAGATAATCGTCTGATTGATCAATAGGTTGGATCAGGGTATGAACTAGTCAGTTTCAAAATTTTCAAGCAAATGCACATACTGATTATTCATCAGGTTGGTAACGCGGATAACCGCCCGGTTAGTTAGAGTCTGTCCCTTTTTCTTTGCAGAATTAGAAGTTTAGATTACATAATGGTGGTGGTTTCCCTGTCAACATGTTGTAGGCCAATACATGTATTTTCCCAACAAAAGGCAGAACACTGAATGGTCTGAGTGTGAGTTTTTCTCCTTATAACACCGGTGTAAAGGTCATTCCATCGGCTCGACTGTGCCATATACATCCTGCCCATAACTATGAAGTTAATAATGGGCAATCATCACAAGTTGTTTAATACCAAGAAACCAGAAGGAATCTTTAGTACGTGGCATGTGGCACGTGGAGTTGAGAACTTGATCGAGAGATCGCCTTGAGCCCAAGAGAACCAAGGGCACCGAGTGTTTCACTCTCAAACAAGTGGGTCGAGGTGAGACATGGGCGTGTGTGAGGTATGGAGATAAAAGTGCAAGTACCATAGTTATGTCACATTGTACATACCATAAAAAAAATACAAGGGAAATACAACAAGGCGAAAAACCAAGAAAAACTTTTCAAGTGTAGTCTTCTTAATGTTTTTACACTGTGGCGCACGACCTCGGAAAAAATTCCCTGCAAAAGGAATTTTGGGAGTCACCATCTTAATTGATAAGGTAAAATAAGAAGAAAAAACCTGAAAATGACTCTAAAGTGTCCAAAAGGACGATTGATCTATCAAAACCAAGAGAGGGGTCCCAGGACTAAGTTACACAACGGAAAGGTGTTAGGCGCCCACCACACCCTTTCGGTCTCTACTTTATTTTAATGATATTTGGCCTAAAGAATATATAGCATGCAAAATACAATAAGACTCACCCTATGTTAATTTTTAATATTATTTGGCTTGAACTCGACAACTGGGGTTGAATTTCCTACGTATCTAATCGGAATCAAAACCATCGTAGTTTGACTCTGGTTCTATAGGAAGTAGTCTACAATTCGAAGCTTAGGCGTAGACAAAGAAAATGAAAATAACTTTTGTTGTTTGGAAATGAAATGTGACTATGGGAAAAGAATGACAATTTATACGATTTCTACCCTAAGAAAGCTAGTAAAGGTTACCTTGCGATTGCAGCTTGCCTTGATGACTCGAGAATGCTCGCCGTCGGATCCACTATACAAAGAACAAAGTGACGTTTTTAGGGTGATTTGGATGGCTAAGATTCTCGAGAGAGGTTGGACATCACTTCACGAGAAAATAGTGTGCAAACTCTAAAGAGAATAAGCTTAGGAAATAAACTTGGTGTCTTACCCTTAAAATGGAGGCCAAGACCCCTTTTATAATACTTGAGGTCGTAGAATTTGATAAGATTGTATGACTCGAGATAAGTCAGAATAAGTGATAAAATCACAAATTGACAAAAGTCAACTAACTGGCCAGTTAGTCGAAAACCGGTCAGTTCAACTCATTTATTAAAATATGTTTTTAGGATTTGGGGCATTATTTGACCCAAACTTCAGTAATTATCTCTGAAATCACAAATATGATGTACCAGATTTGGAATAAGTCATTTCTTAACCATAAGATAGATTGGTTTGATATTTATATCAAGGATAAATCATGGATTATTTTTCCCAAATTATATAGAAAAACTACATCAATTAAGATAATCTAGACCATGGACCGGACTTGACCGAAATGGACTGGATTAATGCCATGAATTGGACTGGACTTCACAATTAAGCTAGAAGGACTGGATTGGACTAGACAATTAAAGTAGACCAAATTAATTAAATAAAACTAGACTGGATTAATTAATTAAATTACACCACTAAGCCCATACTCAATCATGCATTTTAATTAATAATGTAGCCTATTTTAATTAATCAAAAATGCCTACAAAAATGGGGTGTCTACATAAGCGTTAATCACACAACTGTTATTTAATTCACAAATTATCACTGCTCATAACTATAATCGATTCCACTGTGGTCAATGTTAAGTTTTAATGCTTATAATTGATCCAAGATTTACTTATTAATCTTATTGTGCAAAAATATTTAAGTAAGTATAAATAAAAAAGTTTTTATTAGTCGTTCGAGCCCTATAAAAAATAAACTGGTTTATCATAAGTTTTGTATAAGTACATAGCTACATTTTTACTTTCTAAAGGTTATAAATTTTCTCAAAATACACTAACTAAGAATTGAAGAAGTGGTACTATTCAATCTCTAATTATCGTAAGTGATTTCCTTTATACATGGGATACAAGCACTTAAATAGTCGTGAGGTCTTATCAACGCCAAAAATTTGGCCTATAATTTGTTTATTAACATTATATATTATGTAGACAATTTTTTGCAACGGTTATGTTATGTGTAAAAGTATATGCATATGTTAGAGTACTATCAATTTAATTTGTCTGTAACATCATTTTTTTCCCTCTGAAACTCGTATTTATTTTTGTTTAATAGATATATATGAATTTTTATCTTTGTACGAGAGAGTATCATTTAAGTACACAAAATTCAAAATTAATTATGATAAATGAGTATATTGCTTAGCGAGAATTTTAAAATTAATTTTCTGATATAAATAGCTTCTGATATAGCCTCATATAGTTCATGTGAAATCAAGTAAAGTTAGAAAAACCATACATTCAAAATTATATTTCTATACTTTTTAAATACACTAACATATTTAGTATGTAGCTTTAAATCCTTAATAATATGCTTATTTTCCTATACTTACTAATTATTGTAAAAGCTATTGTATCAAACTGCCTCTGAAAAATCCTAAACCCTGGAAAGGTCTTAAGAGTCGCCATTTTATTTTATTAAATAAATGAAAAATAAGAAAAATCTTAGAAATGACTCTAAAATGTCCAAAGATTAACTAGTCTATTTAAAAATAGAAAAATGGGTATAGGGACTAAGTTATACAACGAGAAAGTGTTAGGCCCTCGCCATACCCTTCTCCATCTCTACTTCATTTTTATTGATTTTTGGTCACATGACATATAAATATGCAGAAAAACAACATTAAATCTATTCCTAAGATTTGGTTTGAAATCGACAACCAGGGTCGAATGGCCTACGTATCAGGTCGGATAAATCAAAATCAAAACTATCGTAGTTTGACCAGGTCCTATGGGAGGTGACTTACATTTCGATCTCAGACTTGAACTAAGAAATGAAAGAAATGACTCTTTTTGATAGTTCGTATAATGGAAATGTGATCGCGGGGAGGCAAAATACTCTAGACTAATATATATGAGAGTTGATCCGTTGAGAGCGCTAGCAAAATGGGGTATTTTGCAAGCGCGATCTTACCGTCCATCCTGAAAGATGGACGGCCCAAATCTTGTTTTTTTTTAAAATTGACAGTCGTCCACGACATAGTGTCGCGGACAGCCTTTTTTATCATTTTGCCCCTCCTGTCCTGTCTGCTACATTGTGCGGCGGACGACTTTCAAGTCCTGACATGGGTCAGGAAAAAGACGTCCGCTACACAGTGTAGCGAACAACCTCTAGACTGACACATGTCAGAACCTATCCCGTCGCCTGCCAAGAAAGTCTCCCGTCAGGTCTTTATTTATGCTCGTGTCAGAATGTCGGCAATAATTTCCGCTATACAGTATTGCGGACATTATTGGCCCTATAACCAAAAGTTCCCTAATTCTCAGCTCTTTCGGCAAAATTTTCTTCTCCTTCAGATTCACTTGCTTCCATTTTCGGCTCCCCTCAAGCTTCGAGTAACACTTGCTTCAAGCTTCACTCAAGCAAGGTAAGTTTGTGCTCTCAAAAGTTTTCTAGGTGGATTGACTGATAAAGTATAATTTTTTTTTTGGACAAAAAAGTATAATATTGTCACTCTATTCATCAACTTGTGATGTTCTTGAAATTAATTTGCTAACTTTAAACAAATTCATTGTAGTTAATTTTGATTTTTTTGAGGTTCGCTAACTTCGACACATATATCCTATTTAAATTCGATTTTTTTGAGATACGTTTGTTGTATTTTGGCATGATGAATTTGTCTATTTATCTTAGTAATTTTAATTTGTTATGTTCAATATATCTATAATTAGCAAAATGGGAGACACTTTTGAGATTATGTATATGGTATATTTGTCATCCTAAATTGGTCTATTCACCAAGATAATTTTTAGGTAATATTTTCAGTTGAAATGTCATTTGATTGTTAAGCGTAGTCTATTTCTACATAGGTCTTGTTTCACAATGTCTGATTTCGTGTCGAGCTCCAACACCCCGTAGATGCTAGTGATCCGTATCTAGGACAAACGTTTCAAACATTGGAAGAAGCTGGAGAATATTTTCGAGCGTATTCACTGAGGGTTGGTTTTGGCATTAGAATAAAGACTACAAGAACAAGCAACGTAACGAAAAAGATATGCTCTTGCTTATACGAGTGTCATAGGGGCAGAAACCCAGGGCAAAATGAGACACGCGTAGGCAACGATGACAGTGATGACAAAATAGGATATTCGCGTAGAAGACGGGACTGCTTTGCACGCACGAATTACCAGGTCAAGATGTTCGTAAGCTATAAACCCAAGCAAGATCATTGGCTTATTACCAGCCTGGAACTGGCACACGATCACCCGTTAGTAACCCCTTCTAAGGTGAGTCAGATGCATCAACACAAGAAGATGGGTAAGGTCGCGAGGAGCCTAATTCATACAATTAGCGATGCGCGGATAGGACCTACCGAGATTGTTAATGTTCTTATTGAACAGGCTGGGGGAATTCAAAATTTAAACTTTCACACGACAGACGTTCGTAACGCGGTCTGAACCCATAGACGAGCCGCGTATGACATCAATGATGCTCAATCCACAATGAGCCTATTGAAATGGATGCAGTTGAAGGACCCGCAGTTTACCTTCGATTATAAACTTGACGATGAGCATCGAGTTAGCACAATTTTTTGGGTCGACGGTCGTTCGAGGCTTGTTTACAAGCATTTTAGGGATGTTGTGACTTTCGACACCACATACGGTACCAACAAGTACTCAATGCCGTTCGCCCCTTTCACGGGGGTCAATGATCATTGTCACTCCATCATGTTCGGGTTTGCCTTGTTAAGGGATGAGAGCGAGAGTTCTTTTGAATGGTTGTTTAGGGCGTGGCTGGAAGCCATGAACAACAAAGCACCGAAAGTTATCATCACCGATCAAGATTTGGCAATGAAGAAGGCTATTGCTACCGTCTTCCCAGATACTCGACACAACTTGTGCACTTGGCACATAAGCAACAAATACCCTGAACGTTTGCATCGCGTGTATGCAAAGTTTCCAGACTTTAAACAGGATTTTGACAAGTGCGTTAACAAGTCGTTAACGATTGAGGAATTTGAGGAGAGGTGGGAAAAGCTTGTTGAGGATTACTCATTGCAAGACAACGAGTGGCTCCAGCACTTGTACGAGCTCAAAGAGCAATGGATTGGCGTTTCCACGAGGAGGCATTTTTCTGCGGGCATGAAAACGACGGGCATGAGTGAATCTATGAATGCCACGTTCGATAGTTATGTGGGTACAACTACCAATTTGAAGAGTTTCGTCACATCCGCACAAAAAGTGGTTTCGTCGTTATTCGTGAAAGAAAAGGCTGTAGACTTTACAACCATGTACAAACAAAGGAGAAGGTTGCTTGAGACCCCACTGGAGCTGAACGGTGCCAAAGTCTATATGAAGGAGATCTTCTTGGTATACCAAGTAGAGCTGCGAAAATCGGGACGATACTGTATAAACAAGGTGGCAGAAAAGTCTACGCGTGAGTACAAGGTTTATTCGCTCGTGAATGACCTCGTCCCTGAGAAGCTGCACAGAATGTATATGGTGAGCCACGACACATTGACGGATTCGGTGACATGTGTTTGCAAGAAGTTTGAGTTCCATGGCATCCTGTGTAGACACATTCTGCGATTTTTCACCCAGAAGAATATCAGGACAATCCTCGATAAATACGTCTTGCCACGGTGGACAAAAGGTGCAAACAGGTTGCACGGTACCATTGCCTTTCCGGAGCACCAGTATACTGACTTTGAAGAATCAGAGACGTTGTGGTATAATCATCTGGTGACGATGTTCACCCGTTTGTCAATAAAGGGTGCTACTACAATGGTCGGATATAAACATTTCCTCGAGGTAGCTCAGCAGCAAGAGCCCATCGTCGACCAGCTAGAAGCAGCTTTAGTCACTAATGCGGTTGACACCGAGCCTACGACGGGATCAGAAGATGACGACAATGATATCCGGCCTTTGGATCCAATTATATCGCAAACGAAAGGCCGTAAGAGATCTACGCAGATGAAAAGCTCTATTGAAACGGCAACTCAACCTAAAAAGCTGAGAAGGTATGCATTGTGCAATAAAATGACCGACCACGACAAGCGGAACCATTACAAGGCACTGGGGATAAGTTCAGGGGGTTTGCAAGATGAGGAAGAAGATGACGCCGAAGATGAGGACGAACAAGCTGCAGTGGACCTTTAATGTTTTGTATAAGCCATCAAGTCTGTTTGACATTTTTAATAATGTTTTGTAATTTTTTTCTAATAATTTTTCGATCGAATACTGGAATTTTTTTTTCTTATGGACCTATGAGAGCCATCAACTCTAAGTTTAATTTTTTTTTATTAGCCCAGTCCGCTACATAGTGTAGCGGACGCCTCTGCAGAGTTAAAACTCCAACATTTTAGAAAATTTTGACCTTCTTTTATGTCCGCTGTACAATGTAGCGGACGGATCTGCAGAGGGAATTTTTTGGGTTCTTTTTGTCCGCTACACAATGCAGCGGACGGCTCTGTAGAAAAAAACTCTTGGTGTTCTTTTTGTCCGCCACACAATGTAACGGACGGCATTGCAGAAAAAAACTTTTGGGGTTTTTTTGTCCGCTATACAATGTAGCGGACGACTCTATCCTGTTATATATTAATCAGATCGGCCAATTATCTTATCACTCCGTCTGTTTCTCTATCTGTCTCGAACATCTCACCCAGCCGCTACCCCATCTACGGCGACGACTCACATCTCTGGCGACACCACCGTCCTCCCTCTGACGCTGCGCCGCCTCCAGCGACAGTCCCGTCCTCCCCTCAACGCCGCGGCGCCTCCAGCGACATCCCCGTCGTGATGGCTTCTAATTCCTCGATCAACGAATTTGTAGGAAACATGCACCTTGTAGGCAGACACTTCTTCAAGGGCATGATGTCTGGTTTTGATACATAACTTGTAGGCCATCCCTCTTTCTCTGTGTTTTCGTGTGTGTTAAAAGTTTGATCTATGGTTAAAAACTTACCTATTTTTTGTATTACGAATATGTTAGGACATACCGGTAGCCTTTTCCGATTGGCTTACCACAATTTATTTCGATTCAACTTTAACCAGCCGCAATGGGTCATGACATGTTAGAATCAAGATGAAGCACGACCAAGGTAAAATTTGTTTCGTAGAGGGTTGGAACGAATTTGTGCAACAGCATGACCTCCATCTCGGGGACTTTGTAGTCTTTGAACACACGGGGAACTGGAATTTTCAAGTGACGGTGTTTGATCGGAGCACTTGTGAAAAAACTTTCCCCCAATGTTGAACCCTAAATTTTGTTATGAACAATTTTATGTTATTGTTCATTATTTTTCTGAATTTTAGGTTCTTAATTGTGTCGTTTGAGAATTGTGATTGTCAATCGTACGTTTTTTTATTGTTAATCGATATTGAGATTGTTGATTCTGTCGCTAAAATATTGTTTCCGTCGCCAATTTATTTAACAGAATTATCGCCGTCCGCTACAATGTCTAGCGGACGGCGCAGCAGAAAGTCTGATCTCCACACTCAAAAAAGTTGATTATTGTACGTCCGCTACACTTTGTAGCGGACGACACGACAGAAAGTCTCATCTCTAACTTATTAAAAAATTGTTTCCTTTATCACTGAGCGGTCAGTTAGGGGCCTTAGTTGGTGATCCGGGCTATTTATCTATCGACGATGAATGACATGTGGATAAGTGCTAGTTGGAATGAAATCCTAACATACAGTAGGAAGAGATATATATATCACTCTTCATTTGACATATACTCATCAGATAAGTACTGATCATTGGTTAAAATATTGTTTCTCTCCTTTGAATTGAGGTGCCTCCCACTAGCCTCGGCCATTTCTTCCGCAAGTTGATGCATGTAAAATCGTTTTCTACGCAGCAACATCCAGTTATTCTCCATACGAATTCGACACACAGCTTTCTTACACTGCTTAACATTACGCCTCGACATACTAACTGAAGGACGTTGCGGCACAAGTGCTCTCAGCGTGGTGAGATTTTGGTGTAGTGCTTAGGATTTCTTAACTCGATATGCCCATTCTCTTCGTAAACCTGCATAATACTCTCTCGGATCCGTGTACTTCACTTCTTTGTAGTCGTCGTTCCTTTCACACAACAACCACACAGTCTCACATCCCCGATAACTAGAACTACCAGGAACTCCTGCCATTTAACTTATGTACATCTAATGCGATAAGCATGGCTAACATATATAAATAAGCCCCAACACACACACACACATACATAATATATTGGTGTGATAATTACACAATATCCTGCCCATCTCTGGTGAGAAGACAACTCTCTGCACACTGACACCCTGCTTAATTAGTAGTTGGAGACAATAGCATGCCCATGTCCGTGAGAAGACAAGTCTTTGGTGACAAAACAAGTCTCTAGTCTATTGCAGCGACTTGTCACATCTCATAAAGTTGAACCTGTAGCATCTAATAAAGTGATCTCGTTTCAAAAATTATATAAGTTCATGCATTGCATGAAGGGCAAAAGGCATAGAGTGATATACTCCCAGTTTCATCACAACTCTCGAAATGTCATATACTCCACGATATATTTTTGAAGCAATGGGTCGTTACTGGGCGGGCGAAGATGAATTTCACTATTCTTTGCGTTACTCATCACACTATGTTAATACATTACATGCATAATGGTCTTATCGGATGAATGAATACGAGGTCTTAGTAGCTGATTCACGACGCATGAATATACCCATACCTCGACAAAAGGCAATCAACATGCCTCAAATTACACACATGGAGCTTGAAAGGGCACTGCATTGAATACGTGAAGAAAATAATAGAATGAGAGTTCGTCAAAGTAGACATAACTTACGTCGTATGGCACGTGATGCACATGAAGATGGCAACAACAATGAAGCACAAGTATAGTGGAACATAAGCTTCGAACTTGGATCTGTTTCCGATGCTCCAGTGTCAGATGAAGATGACTGAAGATGCTCCAATGTCACGATGTGTCAACGATGTTGCTTCTTTGTAATTTAACATTTAGTTTTTCTTTGCAAGTAGCGGACGGCCCTGCAGAAAGTCGGGTCTCCAACACTTAGTTTTTTTTTTGTGCTCTCTACGTCCGCTAAACTATGTAGCGGACGGCCCTGCAGAAAGTCGGGTCTCCAACACTTAGTTTTTTTTGTTCTCTCTACGTTCGCTAAACTATGTAGCGGACGGCCCTGCAGAAAGTCGGGTCTCCAACACTTAGTTTTTTTTGTTCTCTCTACGTCCGCTTACTATGTAGCACACGGCCCTGCAGAAAGTCAGAACTCCAACACTTAGTTTTTTTTTGTTCTATCTACGTCCGCTATACTATGCTGCTCCCGACCCCTTTGTCTCAGAATTTGCACGTAGTGCGAGATGACACCGTTGTCCAACCAAGCTCCCGGTGCCAGCGAGGCCATTTCTGACCACGAGCAATTGTAATCCAAGCCCTCCGAATGATCCACGTCATACGACGCTCCGTCTTGGGGGGGCCCGCTAAAATAACGGGCTCGGATTAGCTCACATTTATGCGGCTTTAGGGGCCTGGCTGGATGCCCTTTCAGATATTGCCCTTGGGGGTCGACCGGGGGATATTGCCCTCCTTCAAGGGGGTCAATCAGCAAATCTTCCCTCTGTCGAGGGGTAAGAGCAGGGGATATTGGCCTCCAATTCTTGGTTCGGCCGGCTGATAATGTCCTTCAAGGGCCCCGGCCGGCTGATATTGCTCTCCGGCCATTTCATCTGCCGGCTGATATTGTCCTCCAGGGAGGTCAAACAGGGGATATTGCTCTCCAGGGAGGTCAAACGGGGGATATTGCCCTCCGGGGATGCCTAGTGGTCCCGCCCACGGGACAATGGGCAGTGCCTCGGAGAAACCGTAGTTTCTGAAAGGCCAATCTTGCGTGACTTGACTCTGAGAGTAGGGTTGGGGTTCCGGAAACAAATTGAAGGAGGGGCCGCTGTAATCGTCCCCCGACGCTTGAGCCTGTCCCATCCCCGCTACAGAGGGACCACCAACTCCCTGGCTCACCCCTGAAGCATGTCCCGAATGATCACCGTATCCCTCGCTGATGCCTGTATAACCCATTCCCGGGCTGATGACTGAAGACTGTCCTGATGCTTAGCGTAAAAAATTCCCGCAGCCTAAAGCCAATACAACAGCGTGTTGGCGAAGATCCTCGCCCATTGCGCTCACCAGATTTTTCCGCCCACTCAACTTCTGGAAGAATGCAAGCGAGACATTAACCTACATCCAAAGAGATAAAAAATAAGTAACTTCAAACATACATTTATATTCATCAAATTCAATTAATAAGACTTGTTGGGCAACTTACGAGATTGTATGCCATATGCTCATCGATCTGACCCCTGGGGTGGTACTTCTCCCCGTTTTCAAAGTTTACCTCCTCCGCGTGATGCGGTAGTACCACTCATCGTACTGTTCGATGCTGATAACGGGGTCAGGCTCTGAGACGATGGCTGCCAGTGTGTCCTGCCAAGAACTCCAAAGCTCTATTTCGGCCGCGCACAATTCGTGCGCATTGGCCTTGCCAAACCGTCTGACACCCGGAGGGTTCTTGTTAACCCTCATATATGGGGCATCGGCTGGCAAACCCTGCTCCAACTCAAAATGGCACATTGCTCGGTCTGGCAGCTACCACTCTGCGACCTCGAAATGGATCAGGGGTGTGCGCTGCAACCCGGAGAGCGTGAAGACAAACGACTCTCCCACCCGTCGCGCCAAACGTATGTACGGTGCCCAACGCATTTGGCCCAGAGATAAATGGTCAAACTTCCCTTGATAGTACGTAATGTTGTGATGGGGATCAACTCTTCTCTGGTAGTGGCTATCCCTCCGGCTGTACTCCGAAGCACATAATTGAGGCCACACTTTATCGGTTCTATCCCTACGCGTTGGTGCACCGGGAGCAAGGTGTTCATAAGACCACACCTGAGAACATGGGCAAATTATATTTATATCGTCGATTCAACAAACAAACAAAAACAATAACGAAGACAGGATTTATATGATATACCTGCAATAGCGAGAGACATGCACATATGGCTTTGGAGTCGGGCCTCGTTGCCTTGTGCAATGCTCGGTACAGATACGAAAGAACCGCTGCACCCCAGGCATAATCCCCAACCTCCCGCAGGTTACCCAACAATGGTAAATATTTCACGATGACCGTGTTCTTCGACGTCGTTGGGAATAAAATTGCCCCTATCCCCCACAAGAGGAAGGCTTGTGTGTACAGCACAAGCATCTGGCCCTTATAGTTTTTCAGAAAAACCCCGTAGGTATCTACCAACCACTTCAACTTTATACCACCACTGCTAAATTGATCCTGGGGTATCGAAGTGAAGAAGTCCCTAGCGGTTCTCTTATTCGTTGCTTCTGACATAGGAACAATTACCAGCCGCCCCGTCACCGGTAACCCTAAGATAAACCCTACATCTTCTAGGGTAATTGTCATCTCTCTGAGCGGGAAGTGAAACATATTCATTTCACTTCTCCACCTCTCAACAAGGGCACCTATCAAGGCCGGTCAAGTTGTTGAAAGATCTGGCCATGCGTGAAAATCCCAAACCCAATTCCACGCAATATCTTTTTCTGGGACTTGTTCAATTTCCATGCTGTGAACTCGTGAGATACTTCTACGGTGGTGAGAAGTTCTCTTTCCTACAAATTAATAAATATAATTTAAGCAAAACAAACGGTATACAACGTTCGTAAGAATAAGAAAGTTGATAAATAATGTATCTTACTTGACCATCCCATATGAGCATACTGATATGGTTGGCTTGGTAGTATAACATGGATGGATCTTCTGGTCCAGGGTTAAATTCCATTTTTTGCAACTGAAATTATGAAAAAACCTTATAAGTTTGGATTTTACGGTTTGAATTTTGATAATCGCTCGCAAAAATACGACGCTAGCACATGCATAATACATATAACGCAAGCACATGCATAATACATACAATGTTAGCATATATGAGTATATGTATAATAGATATATATACATATACGGAATCGGATTTTACAAACGCTAGCACATGAACAAATACATACATATATAAATTCTCATCACTAGCACATGCTCAATGCATAATCAAAACCACGCATAAAACGCAATATTCATCACAACTATAGATTACAAACATGTAAATGATTGATTTTGTGAACTTACGTGATCTATTAGGGTATTAAAGGTGTTCTTAAGAAGAAATTACGTAGATCTGTTTGCCAACGCCGCTGGGAATATTTGTGAGTAGGAAGAATGGAGAAGAGTGTTGTAGTTAGAATTTTTTTGAATATATATTAAACGTCCGCTATACAGTATCGCGGACAGTTTTAAATAGTCCGCTTCACTATATCGCGGACTATTACGTCCGCCACACTGTATAGCGGACACTGTTGACGTGACAAATAAGAACAAGATAACCGTCGTAGGCGTAAAGGACTGACAGGACAGGTCCTGACATGTGTCAGCCTAGAGGTTGTCCACTACACTGTGTAGCGGACATCTTTTTCCTGACCCATGTCAGGACTTGAAAGTTGTCCGCCGCCGTCCGCCGCACAATGTAGCGGAAGGGGATGAGGGGCAAAATGGTAAAAAAGGTTGTCCGCAACACTATGTCGCGGACGACTTAGAAAGCACTAAATATATCTCGAGAATACGCTTGCCTAAAATACTCAGAACACTTTGTGACGGATCCAGGATGCAAATAACTTAATAATATTCTTAGAGACGATCTACTACTTCTAGTATTTATAAATCTTACGTTACATAGAAAACATATTGTGATGATGTATCGCACAAAAAACCTAATACAATGTTGTAATATATCACACAAAGAGACGCCTGCGATAATAAACCTGAGATAGTTTATCTATGAGAATATACGTATAGTGGTCAAAATGGTATTTGTTGTATTCCAGATTACAAAGAGCCCTATTTATATACACAAATCAACTAAGATTAAGCCTATAACTAAGCATGTAATTAAGCTATTCAACTATAGAAATATTTAGATCCTAGCATTAAGACCTATAATTGAGCTATACAAATATTGAAGAAATCTTGTCTGCAACAAATCTTGTATATCAACACTCCCCCTCAAGTTGGAGCATACAAATCACAAAAGCCCAACTTGGACTTTAAATACCGAAATTGATCATGACCAAAAGATTTGGTAAACACATCAACAAGTTGATCACGGGAAGAAATCTTCATGGTACGTATCAAACCCTTTTGTAGTTTTTCATGAACAGCAAGGCAGTTGAGCTCAATGTGTTTTGTAGGTTCATGAAAGACAGGATTGGCGACAATGTGAATGGCAGCTTGATTATCACAATAAAGAGGAACTGGAGTTGTCAAAGGCATGCCAAGGTCATGTAATAGGTATGAAAGCCAAGCAAGTTTACACGTTGCAACGGCCATGTAACGATATTCAGCTTTAGCAAAGGAGCGGGAAACAATGGTTTGCTTATTTGTCTTCCAAGATACATGACTAGAACCAAGAAAAATACAATATCCTGTTATGGAACGTCTAGTCATGGGGCAACTCGAGCAATTAGAATCACAAAAAGTTGTTAAGTCTCTACTTGGTAGGGAAAACACTACAAGAAAAATGACTATTAGCGACGGAATTTAGAGATGGAATCAATTCCATCGCTAAAAGCCACCTAATTCGACGGAATTAGGTTCTGTCACTATTATGACTCCAAAAATAGTGGAGGGAAAAAATGCGCGGGAAAGAAAAATTTACGACAGAACAAAAGTTTTAGCGACGGAGTTTAGTGACGGCGTTATTTCCGTCGCTAAATGTGTTATTCTAATTTTTAATTAAAAAAGAAGCTTTTACTAATTATTGAAAAATAGCATAATATATAAAATAAAGCAAGAATATATATAATAAATAAGAAAAATAGAACATAAAAAAAAAGGGAAGAGAAAAAAGGGTTATAGGCACAAAAGAACACAGCAGTGCCGGCAAGCCTTCGCACAAAAAAACACAGCAGTGGTGGCAACCCTTCGCGCCACCATCCCTCCCACCCCGTCGCAATTGTGGAGGCAACGTTCACCCTCTGAAAGTTTGTGAGAAGCCCCTTGCTCCATCTTCTTTCAATAATGGCTTTGATTTTTGTATGAAGCCTTAAACTCTTGATTGACGTAATAATTAAATTAGGATTATTGTTCGTTTGGGTCTTCAATTTGCCGATCTTCCTCTGAATCTCATCTTCTTGCCAGGTAATTCTTCCTTTTCCTCTTCCTCTCACTCTCACGTCTCAATCTCTTTCTGTAGTTTAAATTCCTCTCTACAATTATATTAATTAGGACACTGATTACATTTGGCATCACCACTAATTAGCTAATAGGCAACACGTGAGGTCATTTGATTCATACAAGACTTTCTTGAATTATGGCTAGGTCAAATTGAGATTGCTAATATTTCTAGCAGTTTAACTAGTAGGTATCAGTTGTACAAGCATTCCTAGTGTACCATTCCATTATATAAAGAAAATTATCGAACTGTTTTTTCTAAATTGAGCAAAGGGACAAGGAGCAAAAATGGAACGAAAGAATTCAAAATTTTAGAATACCTAAAAAGATGAGATGTTGAACTATATGGGACTTTCTATGAGGGTGACAACGGTTGGTTACACATTTAATGATACGTTGCATGGTTCACTGAAGAACATAGAAGAGAAATGTCCAGTGCGTCCAAAGATAGTTAAGAGATGGTAAATTATGCATGGATGTTCATGATTTGGAGGAGATCATGTAGATTATGCATGGTTGTTCATGATTTTGAGGAGATCGTGTAGATTACGCATGGCTGTTCATGATAATATGATAATTGATAATTGATAACTATAAATAGCTGATTTGCAGTAGAATAAATAAAACGGTTTAACGGAAAATATAGACATTTTGTTAACAACATGCAGAGATCATTAATGGACATTGAAATCGTTTAAAATCTCCTCCATACGTGGTCCTTAATTGTGTTTACATGCAAAAAGGAGCTTTGTCTCTAGTCGCAGGGGTGCATTGGCTAAGTTTATTAGTTACAGCACAGAAATTCAAAATTTCATAGCTGCACTAGCCATTTTTTTATCTCACTTGCCCAGCACAAAATTTCATAGCTTTGTCTCTTCTAGGCCTGCTGGCCCTCGATTTGTGTTGGTTTATTGATGTTGGTCTTAACTCTTAAGAGTAGCTTGGGATATCCTGCCGTCTTCTAGGCCTGCTGGCCCTCGATTGTGTTGGTTTCTTGATGTTGGCCTTAACAATTTAATGATGGCTAAGAAGAAAGTGAATCAAGATGTTTTGTGGGATATCCTGCTGTCTCATTTCTTTTCCCAAAGTCTAGATTGGCATGCTGCCAGCACTTGTCACGAATACATGTACCAACCTAGATTCATAAGCATGCCATGGTTATGGATCATCTAAATTTTAGTAGAACTATGTTTACTGTTTGGTAAGAACCAGACAAAGATAAAGTGCAAAAAGAAAAAGTTGAAATATGATTCTTCATGGCAGTGCTCAAGTACAAACCACACACACACTCACACTTACTTTCTGATATGCGTCTTGATTCATTTTCTTCTCAGCTGGCATTAAATTGTACTGATTAGATATGCATCTCCCTCAATAAACAACATTCAAATATAGTTTATTTTCATGAGTTCCAATGTCAGCTTTTGCAAGTAATTGTTTATCCTGAGCCTGCATGGTTGCATGGCTGTCTAGGAGCTGGAATGTGCATACAATCTACAAAGTCACAAAAGAAACAGAAACAATTGCAAGTAGGAGAAAGAATAACTGAATATAAAACTTCAATCTGTGAAATCTCAAGAGTTTTTTGGGTTTGACAGGAAGGGAAGATAGGTGGGTTTTAGTTTGTATAATGGTTTGATTGAACAGCTTATCCTCAAGCCTATGTGGATGTTCTTGGATCACAACTTAGTCAAGAGTCAGGAGTCAGTGCAAGCAACTACTCCACAAATTTTCATATTAGCAACATCTGTTGTACTTCTGTGTTCTGTATTCTGAGGGAGAGGTGGCATTATTAATTTGGAGAAGAAGGAACAAAAACTAAACAGAAAAGGCGATTCTTGGCGCGTATGAGAGGAACTTGTCTGGGAATACTCAACCATGGATGTATATAAGTATGGTAGAAACTAAAACAAATGCTAGTGGAGGAAAACTGTCAAGAATATGTACTATTTAGGTGATTAGATTGTTTAGGCCCTTCTGGATGCATCTGAAAGTAGTATAGTCGACCTGATTTATGTATTCAGATTGATTAATGGTGTTACATATATTTGTGTGGTTGTGAGTGACTAAGTCTAAAACTTAACTATGTGTTTGCATGCTGTATTCAGCTTATGAACCATCTATCTACACTGTGCTTTGTGGCATGAGCACACACCTGCACATGTAGACACTTGTAAGTCTCCTGGCACTATGTCTTAGTGGTTTGACCCCTAGGACAAGACTTGAAATTTCTACTTGATACATATTTTAGGTGCTAACAGGCCCATGATTATGCCAGCAATGGTGGTTATTGTGAAGTAATTTCACATGTTGATTTCATGGTTGCAGTGTCTGGGGCTTAAAATGATTTCATGGTCATTGTGAAGGTCCTTTTCTTGGTGGTGTTTGGGGTGTAGTTCTGCCTATTCAAGATAGATAAAAGTACAGTTTGCTGGGTTATTTGCAGCTTGTTATTTGCTACAAATAACAAGCTTGTTATTTACTGGGCTATTCCCTATTTGCTGCAAATAACAAGCTTGTTATTCCCTATTTGCTACCCATTCTTTAGTAGCTTGTTATTTTCTGGGTTATTCCCTATTTGCTGCAAATAACAAGCTTGTTATTCCCTATTTGCTGCCCAGTCTTTAGTAGCTTGTTATTTGCTGGGTTATTCCCTATTTGCAGTTTAGGTACTCATGCAAAAATATGTTGTTAGCTTTCAAGCATGCTTAACCATTTTGTATAGAACTTGCCATTGTTAATTAATCTAGATGGTCCCAACTAGGAGTAGCTTCTGATGGCTAATTTGGTTTAGGGAGTATCTATCACTCTGATGTAGCTACCATGTTGGATTCATGGTTAGGCTTGGATATGCAAGTACATTGATACATCCTTTAACATGCCTTTAATATCTTTGTTACAGGCTGAAGTTATCGCGACTGATGCTACTGAGAATGGCAATGATGAAACATTCGACGAGCTTAGTGGATGATTGCCTTATGTGACCAGATTTGACGTTACATTTGTTGGGATATTTATTCATTTTGATAACCAAGCAACTGGTTGATTTAGATACATTAACTCTATTGTTAAATTTTAGTGGTATTCAACAAATATTGAATATTTGTTATCTTTAGTTCATTATCGGATGCTGGATTTGTGACGGAATTAGCGACGGAAAATTTTTCTACAAAATTTGGCGATGGAATTTGCGACGGAATTTCCGTCGCTAATGGTAATTTTTTAAAAAATGCAAAAAAATATATTTATATTTCATTTATCTATTTTTTTAAAAGTTAATTTTCTGAAAACTGAAAAATATTTTTAGCGACGGAATTTCCGTTGCTAAAGGATGACCAATTTCGTTGCTAATGACAAAGGCATCACTGATGGAATACCAATTCCGTCGGTAAAACCTTTAGCGACGAGGGTTTAGGCGACGGAACTTTAGCGACGGAATTTCTGTCGCTAAAGGCTTTACTGACGGAATTTTCATATTTAGCGACGGATTTTTTCCCTCGCTAATTGTTAATTTTCTTATAGTGAAAAAATGCATTGGCCTGGAGAACCTTTCAAATAGGACATTAAATGATAGGAAGCATCAAGATGAGGTTGCCAAGGCTGATGCATGAACTGACAGTATATTAACAGTGTGGACAATATCAGAGCGAGTGACAGTGAGATAAATGAGGCAACCAACCAAGCGTCGATACGGGATGGATCAGAGAGTAGAGGTCCTGCAGAGGTTGAAAAATTTTTAAGTTCTGCTCCATGGGAAACTCGAAGGGACGAGCACCAATGAGACCACAATCATTAAGAATATCATGAATATATTTGCATTGGGAAAGATAGAGACCAGGAGAAGAGCGTGCAACTTCGATACCCAGAAAGTATTTCAAATTAAAGAACCTAAGTCTTTAGTGTGAAACTGGTAGCAAAGATGAGCTTTGATATGCTCAAGTAAAGTTGCATCAGAACCTGTAATGAGAATGTCATCAACGTAGATGAGAACAAAAAATGAAGCACCCCATTGATGAAGAGTAAATAAAGAATAATCAGCGTGCGACTGAGTGAAACTAATGCTTAGGAGTGCATTAGAGAATTTAGAAAACCAATTGCGAGACGCCTGCTTGAGTCCGTATAGGAATTTTTGGAGCTTGCAAACAAGGTTATCCCCCTTGCGCAGTAACCGGGTGGTAGAGTCGTATATACTTCTTTAGCAATGTCACCATGTAAAAAAGCATTATGGACATCCAATTGATGTATGGGCCGATTACGTACAATAGCAATTGTAAGACGAACCCGAAGAGTTACAAGTTTGGCAACAAGAGTAAATGTGTCATGATAATCAATGCCCTTAATCAAAGTGTAGCCCTTGGCAACAAGGCGAGCCTTGTAGCATTCAATAGATCCATCAGCACGTCGTTTGATTTTGAAAACCATTTAGAGCCAATGGCTTGCTTATCAGGAGGCAGAAGGACAAGGGACCAATTGTTTGTAGTTAAGGCTACAATTTCAGATTGCATTGCATCTCACCATTCCTGAAATTTCATGGCTTCATGGAAACTGGTAGGCTCACTAATAATAGTTAGGGCAATAAGGAAAGCTTTATAAGGGGAAGAAAAACGATGATAGTTTAAGGAAAGAGTAAGAGGATGACATGTACCTTGTTTGGCAACCGAAGATGAATTAGAACGGGCAATAGACACATAGTAATCTTGAAAGTAACTGGATGTTTTTTTGGGTGCAGGTAGGTCGACCGAGCTAATGAGGAACGGGAGTATCGTGTTCATTATTAGGTGGGGAAGTGGGAAGAGGGGTCAGAGGGTTAGGGTTAGATGTATGAGGAGAGACATGTGTAAGAGGAGGCATGTCTATTTCGGGTGGAGGTAAAGGAGAAATAGAGAGGAAAGACGAGGTGGGAGAATGATGTACATGATACGGAAAAATGGTCTCATGGAAGACAACATCACAAGTAACATAAACCTGTTTGTTGGAAAAATCATAGACTTTTTAACCTTTCTGAGCATGGCGAGAGCCGATAAAAATGCTAGGAGAAGCATGTTTATCAAATTTGTGGATAATTTGGTGTTACGTCCAAAACAAAGGCAACCAAAAACTTTAAGATGGGAGAAGTTGTTTTTTGTGGAAAAAGAGTTCTCGAGGTTTTTTTTTTTAGAGTTAATTACGCCATTGACCATTGAACTATTAGGCATATTTCATTTTGACCACTGGACATCAAATTGTGTCAAGGTGACCACTGATTTTTAAATTTAGTCCAAATAAGTCCATCTGTTAGGTTCCGTCAAGAACAAATCCGTTAAGTTTTAAATTTGAAGGGTAAATTCGTCACTCTACCTGTCCTTCGTTTCTTTAGAGACACACATCGTTTCCTCTCTCTCTCTCTGTCATTCCCTCTTCTTTGATTTTCAGAGAACATGGTTATCCCTCACTAAAGTTCTCATCCACCTCCTTCCAGTCCTACCCCTTCTCCTTCAAGTTCTCCTCACTCGGCCTTGCATTCCCAAACGGGTTCGACCCCTTCGGCGTCACTGCCGCTGCTGTCTCGCTCTGCTGATCTACTGCCATACTACGTGGCTACAAATTCAGCCTCGGTCTCCCACCCCCACTTTCACTCCCCTCTTCCATCTTTCAGTTATCTAAGTCCCCACCTCCCCCAACGCCGCCTCGCCTCTCCCTCAGACTATCGAAAGCGCCATCGGTACCAGTAATTTCCTTCTTCCCCCATCTATCTTCCGAATCTGCACCACCGCCACCGCCGTTAGACTCAAAACCCCATCTTCTCTCTCTGTGAGTATCAAAGCCCCCCGTCGTTAGAACCGAATCTCAGTGCCCCAGTCGACGGAACAAAGCTCTTGTTGGACACCCAGTTGTCCGATTCGTCAGCCCTAGACTGCGAATCAAAAATCCCTCCTCTCTCCCCTCTATCTCTCCTATCAAATCCAATGCCAAACGTTGTAGATTTCTTCGCAGTGCCCCAGTCATCAATCTCGTCAGCGCTAGAAGGACCCGAGTCCCAACTCGGCCTGCGCGACTTGTCGGAAGCTCTAGAGCTGCCCACCTCGAGTTGGACGACTCATCGTCGCCATTCGAGTATCAGCCGCCGTTCCTGTCGTCTATGTTGTACGATCTAAAGGAGTTGGATGAGAACATGGGAAGATAATAGGCAAATTGACGTGGTTACCCCTCACTAAAGGGAGTTAACAGGACGCCGGTAGGCTCTATTAAACGGAATGACCTTATTTAGACAAAATTTAAAAAACAGTGGTCACTTTGACACAATTTGATGTCCAGTGGTCAAAATGAAATATGCCTAATAGTTCAATGGTCAATGGCGTAATTAACTCTTTTTTTTATTAAGGAGGGGGGTTGGGAGACGATTTATGAGATATGCAGCAGTGAGAACGCATTCCCCTCAAAATTGTAATGGTAGGTTAGCTTGAAACCGTAATGCTCGAGCAATGTTTGGAAGGTGGCAATGTTTATGCTCCACAACACCATTTTGTTGGGGAGTGTAAACACAGGTAGACTGTTGACTGACACCTTAGGAACGGAAAAAGTGATGAGTGTCGTTATTAAAAAAATTCATGGGCATTATCGGAGCGAACTTGGTGGACAGAGGTGTTAAATTGGGTGTTGACCATAATAAAAAAATAACGAATTAGAGTGTTAGCTTCCGTTTTATGATTCATTAGGTAAACCCATGTACTACGAGAAAAATCATCAACTATAGTAAGGAAATAATGTGCACAAGATAAAGAGGTGGTACTGTAACAACCCCAAATGTCAATATGAATTAAATCAAATCAATATTTTGTAGTAATCATACTGACTAGAAAAGGTAACCGAGTTTGTTTGGCAAGAGGACACACAATGCAAGTCATTTGTTGGAAAAGGAAATAGTACTGTCTAGTGCTTGAAGTTTAGGAGAAAGGGAAAAAGCCAGATGACCAAGACGCCAATGCCATAAATCAAAATGAGAACCAAGAAGTGCCGTGGATGCGAGAGATAGAGACGAATCCAGAAAATAAAGACCACCGTGTTTTTTACCCGTCGTCAAAATCATCTTCGTTTGTGGGTCCTGAAAGGTACAATAATCATGGAAAAAAGTGACAATATATGGAGACTGAATGGTAAGCTTACTAACAGATAACAGATTGAACTGAAAGTATGGAACATGCAGAACATCGTTAAGTGTGAGTTTGGGAAATAAGGGTACTCAACCAATTCGGGTAAAAGGGACGTGAGATCCGTTTGGTAAACGAATGAAAGAAGATGACGGAGTGCAAGAAGAAAATAATATGATATCTGAAACCATATGATCAGTAGCCCCAGTATTTATAATCCATAAATGATGAGGAGATGATGTAGGGAATGAGAGGGAAGTACCTGCAAAATTAGCTAATGGGTGTGAATTGGTAAGAAGCAATGTTAGAAGTTGCTGGATTAATCAGGAGTGAGAGATGCATGTGTTCGTGCCACATCATTAGAACTGCGAGGTGCTTGCTGATGACAAGTGCGATAACCTTGAGTGTAGTGTAATATTGAGGTGGTTGGGTTAGTTAATAGGAGATTGGCTGGCTGGGATTATAGGCTTTGATACCATTTCAAAATGTTATTTGTTGTGCATTTTCAGATTACTAAAAGCCCTATTCATACACAGATCAACTAAGATTAAGCCTATAACTAAGCCTGTAATTGAGCTATTTAGATCTTAGAGTTAAGCCCTATAATTAAGCTATACAAAATATGGAAGAATTATATCCTAGAGTTAAGACCTATAATTAAGCTATACAAATATTGAAGAAATCTTATCTGCAACAAATCTTGTATGTCAACAAATCTTGTATTCCGCCAATTCTTCATCTAACACTAGACCTCGCCTTTGCATAAAAAAATCCCAACTTGTACGAGATACCACAGTCCAGTCATAAAATTTCTTATATGGATGGGAATCAACAATCCTGAGTCGCAAACAGTGATTTGATTAACGCATGATTGATTCTTCCGCTTATCATATGTTACACAGATATATATTCAAAATAATATCATAAAGCCAATTAATCATGCTTTACCATCACTTACAAGGTCTTGAAAAACAATAAACAGATACGAAACGTGTCCATTGCATTGTGTTACAAATTATTCAAATTTTTTAGTGTAAATAAAACAATGAAGTGGTACCACTTGCCAAGGATATCAAAGGATTACAAAAACTTGACCAACCATACTCCAAAAGTGCCTTTAACTTTTTAGATCATAGGAGCTCACTAGAAGCCAATAACGACATAATTGGATTACCCAGTGAGAGCGTAGTAACGGGCAATTATATTGAGCCAGATTCTCCAGAGTTTTCAAAGCAACTTCATTACATACGGACTCGAGGACATGCTCAAAATCCGAATGAATGGAGCCGGAAAATTGATACCTAAGCTCTGCTATTAATTATTTGAAGTCTAAGTGTCGCTATATAAGACATTAGGTGACACTTGTGCAGTTCAAACACGGCTGAAGGCTTCCCGCGGTTTCTGAGCTGTGATGTACCTCGACTTTTCTTCCGCCACGGAAAAATGTATTTCATCACTTCCATAAAAAACATAGCTTAACTTGATTCTCATACACAGATGAATCTCTTTTGGGTCGAAAGAAAAGGGTGTAACCATTTTATACCCGTGTCATGTATGTAAGCTACAAGTTTAGTCCACGCTTGGCGTTTAAAAATTTCTCCCTGTTCCGTTTTGCAAGTTCCAATGGTAACTCATTATATGAATGGAACACCCAGATCACAAACTGTTTTAAGCGCGGCGATATTAAGACTGCAGTCCAGGTGTTCGACGAAATGCCCCAGAAGAACGTGGTCACTTGGAACTGCATGGTATCCGGGTACGTCCACAATGGCAGGATCCCTGAGGCCCGCAAGGTGTTTAATGAAATGCCTAGTAGGAACGTTGTGTCTTGGACGGCGTTGTTAAGTGGGTACGCGAGGTGTGGTAGGGTAGAAGAGGCGAGGGGTTTGTTTGAAGCCGTGCCCGACAAGAATGTGGCTTGCTGGAATGCGATGTTATCTGGGTACGTAAGGAATGGGCAGATAGTTGAGGCCAGGGCATTGTTTAATGCGATGCCGATGAGGAATTCTGTATCGTGGGGGACTATGGTTGAAGGGTATTTTAGCCAAGGGCTTGTAAGTGAGGCCGAGTTGTTGTTTGGTCAAGCTCGTGTGAAGAGTGTTTCACTTTGTAACACTATGTTGGCTGGTTATGCTGCAATGGGATGTTATGAAGCTTCCTATGAGCTGTTTACGAAGATGGCTAGACGAGATGTGGCGTCCTGGACGAGTATGATAAATTGTTGTTGTAGAGCTGGGAGAATGGAGAAGGCTTTGAATATATTTCAGAATTTGCCCCAAAGGGATGTTGTGGCTTGGACCGTGATGGTTCAGGGTTATGTTCGTAGTGGTCAGATTGAAGAGGCTCGTAAGTTATTCAGTGAAATGCCTCGTAGAGATATTGTTGCCTGGAACTCGATGATTGGTGGTTATGTCCAGAATGGAAGGTTAGGAGATGCTCTTGAGTTGTTCAGAAAGATGCCAAGGACAAATATCGTGACATGGAATACTTTATTGCTGGGATACGTGCGACAAGACGATATGGTTGGTGCTTGTCAGTTTTTTCAGGAGATGCCTCGAAAAGACATAACCTCATGGAATACAATGATTGCAGGGTATCCGAGTGAGGAAGCTTTGATTCTGTATCTTCAGATGTTGCAAGCTGGACTCAGGCCTGACCAAGGGACATTTACCTGTGTAATTTCTGTATGTGGCACACTTGCTGTCCATGGTTGGGGAAGAGCAACACATACCTGCGTGATCAAGAGTGGTTACGAAAATGATACATTGGTAATAACTTCTTTCATATCTATGTATTCCAAATGTGGCTTTATGAATGATGCTGCTTTAGTGTTTGGAAGAATGACACTTAAGGACACAGTAGCATGGAATTCCATGATTGTGGCTCATGCATACCATGGCTCTGTTTTTGAAACCCTGAATCTCTTCCATTGCATGATTGAAGCTGGATTTAAACCAGACCATGCAACTTTTCTATGTGTCTTAAGTGCCTGTGCTCATTCTGGCCTCGTTGACAAGAGCTGGATATACTTTAGGTCCATGGAGAGCCATTGGAATCTTATTCCCAAGGCTGAACACTATGCTTGCATTATCGATCTCCTTGGTAGGTCAGGAAAGCTCGCGGAAGCTTACCAATTGGTCAAACAGTTGCCGGTGGATAACCTATCATATGATTGGGAAGCATTACTAAGTTCTTGTAGAGTCCATGACAATTTTGAGTTAGGCGATCTTGTTGCACAAAATATATTTGGCGGTCAACCATTCAATGTAGGGATGAGTGTGCTTCTATCAAACATATATGCTGCAAGAGGCATGTGGGAGGATGCAGCAAAGGTTAGAGCATCACTGAAACGTCATGGAGTAAAGAAAGAATTGGCATGTAGTTGGATTGAAATGAAGGCCCAAGTCTGTCCGTTTGTCTACAATGACAAAACTCATCCTCAAATTGAGGACATATATGTAGAGTTGGAAAGTCTCTCAGAAATCATTAAGGACATCGGCGCAGTATAGCACTTATGAGGCATGTATTCTTTGCTCTTTTTGTGAAGAAGCATACATATATTTTTTTCTTCTTATGTCAACAGGATCATACACGTTATGGTTGCGAATTGTATTACTCCTCCGTCCCACATAAATTTGTCGCTTTTTTTTTGCACGTAGATTAAGGATTTAGGTAAAATATTGTGTGTTTCTCATTCTACCCTTTAGAGAGAGGAGGGGAAGAAAGTGGGTGAGGAGAGAGAAAATGAGTTAGTGGAGTGTCAAATGTGGAGAGAGAAATAGAATAAAAAAGTGTAAGAAAGTGGGCTAGGAGAGAGAAAATGAGTTGGTGGAGAGTTAAATGTGGAGAGAGAAACTGAATAAAAAAAGTGTAAAAAGGTAAATATGTAAAAATACGTTCAGAATCTTTCTTAGGAGAGCAATTTTTTTGGGACGGCCCAAAAAAGAAATATGATCAATTTATGTGAGATTTCTGCGCAGCAATGAAAATTTAGCTTAAGCATTCTGCGCCAGGATTTTGGTTATGACACTTGTAATGATGATTTCAGTATGAATTTCAATGGGGTTATGGCTAAAAGTTATTGAACTTCATGGTAGTTGTCTGTTCTCTTTCATTTCAAAATTTGCAGGAATCCTGTGACATTTAGATAGCCTTCCTAAAGTGAGTTGCATGGTGATGACTTTGATAAGATACAATACAACCTGAAATCGCGTATCACTTTGAACAACCACAGAATCGATATAATTTCCTTTCAAAAGTGGGATTTCAATTGTTCGGAATATAAAGGTTGGAAATGGAATTGGATTTGACTGCATTTGTGTTATAAGCATGAAACCTGATAAAGATAAATACTTTTACCTATTTTACCCCTCTCTTAATCTCTATACAAGTGCACCTTCGCCAGAACTGCTGCTTTCCCCATTGTCACCACCACTGTCGCAACCGCCAACACCACTAGTCCCACACCTCCTCCAGCAGCAGCACTGCCACACCACCACTACCAGCAGCTCCGCCTCTACCACCACCATAACTGCTGCCATAACAGTTGCTCCTTCTAGACCGCCACTACCAGTCACTTTTCATCACTAGCACTGGTGCCAACACCACCACCACCATCAAGGATTGTCACCGTTCTCACTGTTGTTACTGCACACACAGTAACAACCACCACCACGATAGCCGCTACAACCACCCCTAGAATCACCAATACCACAACTACTTGTTGCCACCACCACCACCACCCACAACTACCGCCTGAACCATTGCTGCCAACAAACCGACAGTGCAACTTACACATTCATCATTGGAGTTGGCAGCACCACCACCAGTAGTACCACTGCCATAACGACCACCACCCCATGCTGCCGCAGATAATCTCACCACAACGACCAACAATTATTCGCACTCCGCTGTCACCATTATAGTTAGAACTGCCGTCTCCAATATCAACCGCTGCTGCCACTACCATTACCACCATCATCACCTAGCTAGTAGCCTAGTTATGCTACCTTAACCACCTCAACCTCATCCTGCCACTACACAGGCTAAACCACTTACCATAAATTTGTTTCAACTTTCAATTGTCAATTCAGGTTGTAAGTGTCTAAAAACTCATTAGATTACCCTTGCTTTTATTCTCCAAACAGCAAAGAAGGAATTTTGTGAATTTGAATACCCTTTTGCTCCAAAAGGAAAAAAATGGGATTTTATTTCAAATCCAATTCGCATTTAAATCCTGATCCTGTAAAAATCTGGTTCCAAGCTGCATATAACAAAATAAGGAAGGGGTTTCTTATTCAAAATTTAAGTTTTATTGTCGGGTGGTTAGGTGTCGGGAGTTTGAAGGGAAGGAGACAAGAGGAAAGGAGGTGAACACTTATAACATCTGCAACTGGAACTGGTACCCTTTTGCCCAAGATCAGGGAATAAACATATCATGGCTATATTCCATGATCTTGGTTGGGCATTTTCATATGGGTGTCTGTCCCTACACAATTGTTATGAACTCCAAATCTCGAGAAAATGCAGTTCATTGCAGACGTTATAACCAGGGCTGCATCCTTTGTTTTGCTGCAGACTTGCAGTTGCGTTGTTCTTCTAATAATTAACTGGACATAATATTCGTTGTAGGCCTGCCGAACTACAAGGCAGATTTCTAGTGATGAGTCCTGCTGTAGCAAATGATTTCTACAAAGGAATCCTATGTCTTGTACGTTCAGTTAACATGTGTTAGATCCATATTAAATTTGTCATTTGTTTAATTCGGGTCTGTAAGTATACTGATATCTTCATAATGGCCCTTTAGTTGGTCTTATCCTTGCTAAGTTTGATAACTCTTTGCATGATTTGTGTAATATGGGGTCTGCAAGTACACCGATATCTTCATTTCTTTGTATATGGCCCTTTAGATGGTCTTATCCTTCTAAGTTTGATAGCCTTGGTGTCACGGGTGCTTTCTAATTGGTCATTCTTTTGTGGAGGATAATGTGATTGCTTCAAGTATTCATATATTGGCTCCGCCGTAGTCCTTCTACATTCATGCACGGGTAGGGCATGTCTGAGATTGGCTAATTGCTATTTCGCCTTTCTAGGTTAGCCCCTGTAGTACGTTTTACTTTTTGCTTTTTCTGAGTTGAAGTATCATCTTGTCTACATCCGAATATGCTGTTCATCTTTTAATCCTCGCATGCCGTACTTTCTTAAATTATGAAACACAATTGGGTTGTACCTTTGCATACTGACCAATTTCTTCTCCATGTGCACTTAAAATGCTCTTTGGCCTTTTATCCTTTCAAGTAGTCCTCCTAGTCTTTTTCACAAATAAGGATAAATTCATGGAAACAGAACCTATTTTCAAAGTTGAAATTTTTATGTGGAAGTTTTGTGCTTCTTTCTCCTGTCTATGGAGTTTTGCTTACTGCAATTTCTTTGGTGACTTCTTAGTTATAGACTGGCCGAAAAACATCCTTCTTTTGGCCGCTTGAGGCGTGGAACGATCATTGATGTACTTGGACCAACTGATGGCAGACTCGTATTTAGCAATAAGACATAGTGTCTGATATCAAAAACTCTCTCTTCCCCGGGGGGTGGGGAGGATTTGGCTACTCTCTATATGCTTAGGACTGTGGTCTTATGGGTTGGGAGTACAGCAAGGTCTTATGCTGATAGGGATGCTTGCTTAAGTGTCATATAGCAAAGCTTATTCTCTCGAGTCTTGAGCTGTCATACCTTGTGTGATTTCTACACTGGCAAATCTCATGGTCTACGTAATTAGTAAGGTTGAAAATTTCATAGCAAAGGCATGGAAATGAATTTTACACTCACTTAGTATCAGTACCAACCGTTCGTTCATTTTTGAGTGTCTTGCTTGACAAATCACAAAGTGTACAATGCCAACTATGATATTTTTATCCTTCTTGCTTCCAAAATTTCCAGAGAAGCAGAATTTCTAAG
The DNA here is from genome assembly GCA_033065855.1 of Escallonia rubra. NCBI lineage: Eukaryota > Viridiplantae > Streptophyta > Magnoliopsida > Escalloniales > Escalloniaceae > Escallonia > Escallonia rubra. The sequence goes on along the minus strand of JAVXUO010000466.1, from coordinate 21,354 downwards.
GAAGCACATTAAAAGTAATGTTTTCTTCTCGATGGGCAATAAACAGGAGCCTCATGTACATTTAGTGAATGTAACAGACATACAGTTTGCGACAGACTCAAACTAGAAAGCATGACAGTCAAAATGGAATGTAGGGACTTTTTTGGTTTTACGATTAATTACAACTGTTAGGGTTGATAAATTGCATAAAGGATATGCTTTGAACGGTTCTCACATAATGCAAATTGGCCTATCATCTAAGTTTCATCGAATGATCACAATATTTCTTTCGTATGTATACAGTGCACATGAACTGCACAAATACAGCATATTTCTGAACAATAACTTGAAGTTGGAGAAATGTGTCATAGATCTTTCTTTAATCCAACTGCTTTGCTGACTAGTGATGGCATTAGTGTCAGTTTTGTGGAGTATAAATTTAAGAAAAAATCTAGTTTAATATAGTCTTAAGTTAGTATCTTTGTTTGGCAAACACATGACAGAGTACTGTTGGTGGAATGGAGGCGTGAGATGGAAAGGTAATTAGCTGAAGAAACAATCGCAGCCGAGTTACCAGTTCGAGCATTGAAAACCCAGGGCACAGACATGAGACAACAGAATAGCTCGCTTCACCAAATTTTCTTGAAAGGTATTTTGTCACTATTGCTGCCATGAGAGTTTTGAAAACTCCGGTCATTCTAGGAAATATATTACCAGCATAAAAAGCATATGATCCAAACTTGTTGAAAATCATCAACCAATTAGTCTTTGCTATGTCCTTCACCATCCACTTCTGAAGCTTATATGTTGTTTCATACCAAGTGGCCCTTAATTCTGAGTAGATTACAATTTTACTTCATGATATATCGGTTCTCATTCTCAAAGCAGATAGCAAACTCGGTCTAATGCAAGCCAAAAAAGTGAGGGAATACCTTCTGTAGAGTCACTTGATTTGCGTTGTTATCTTTTTTTTTGCTGTTTACATTGTTACGGTTCTGCTTTTCCCCTCAGTTTTGGTTTGTCTATATATTTCTTTCTCCTTTCTTGCTGCAGAGCTATTACTTTTGTAGTTAACTCTTGGGCCTTTGTAAACTCAGCTCTTAGGTAAAACGTCAAAGCTTTATGCACAATTCCAAGCATTTTAAATATTAAACACGTGTGGGCCTAAGCTACATTTTAAACTGGGCCAGGTGTATCCTGTTTTGCAACTGCATACGGCAGGCCCATTTAGGTTTCACGGTCCGTATAACGTGTAGATCCATCTGACTGGCATTGAGAATTGCTGTTATATTGTTGCTTCATCATGCATCAAGTGCCCTCATTAGACACTGGAAACAGGTATGGGAAATGTGTGCCACGCTTGTAGTCAGATTACGCCACTAACATCCATTGCTACTAAGTACTGACACAAGTTCTTAGATATTGGAAAGAATACCATCTTATATGTTGCTGTTGTTTAATCAATTTATTACATCCAATATGAACGTTTTATGTTCATAAATCGCCATGTGTTACTTGGTTTCATATAAATCCAGAACGACCAATTTTTTGTTTCCCCATGCCTTTGGATTTCGATTTTAGATGAATCTGATGCTTTGAACATACTTACACTGGGCACTTGTCCCAAGTCCATGTAATATAGGATATTTGGGAATTTCATTGTAATATATCTATCTTTCTGTGTATATATATATATATATATATATATATATATATATATATCTATATTTGTGCGTGTGAGTGTGTGTGTGTATATATAGATAGATAGATAGATTGATATATAGATATATAGATAGATAGATAGATTGATATATATATATATATATATATATATATATAGATAGATATATAGATAGATAGATAAATGAACCAAAAAGAAAGTTTTGACTATAAGCTCCTCCAAAGGGAGAGCTTCAAAGGAACTTGAAGAAATGAAAGCATGAGAGCTCACAGATGTGAGAATGCAAGAATGGAGTGCAAAAGTTCTGTATGGGATTGCTAGCAAAAATCAAATGCGCCCACCAAAACTAGGATGATAATGATAGGGAGGGAAGTGTAAAAACTATTTTCCCTTCAAAATACACATAAGGTAAACCATGCAATGTGTCGCCGCAGCTTGTAAGACTAAAATGTTCTTTATGAGATAAGATACTACATTACTAGAGATGCAGTAGTGTGTATATTATGACAATTTATAAAAAATTTCCAGTGCAACCCTGTCATACCTTATGTTACATGGCATGACGCAAACGTTAGGTGTTGGTAACGCATCTAAGCATTAGATTCATCTGAATTTGAAATATAGATATATTATGAGAATAGAGAACTACATTAGCAAAGGTGGCCATTTTTGGAGAGAAGTTTGCGAATGTTTCCAAGAGTGAGCCTTCTTCACATGGCTAATTAGCTGGAAAATCCAAAATAAAGCCCTCTGCTTGTCATCTTCTTCATTCTGTCCTACTTATATTTTCACTCATCTTATTTCTGGAGTATGATCTCATGTTCTAAGAAGTTGCCTTTTGCACACGCTTTCATGAATACAAAGATCAGCTAACAGGGGGCATAAATAGGTGGGAGAACATCCTAGGCTGGTATCATTACCTTTCTCAGTATATTGGTACCCTCTGTCGTATACCATTCGCTGTAGTGTGATGCTCACTTCATCACCCTCTTCATGCCGTTTCAAACTTTATGGCAGATCTGGGATTTCCCTGGTTTTGTTGGTAGTTTTTTTTTTTTTTTATTGACATTCGCATTGCCCTTTAAGAAAATGGCAGATTCCGAATCCCCATGAGTTTGTTTATAGTTTGCTCTTTGTTGAAGCTTGCCTTGCCATTTAAGAACTTAGCTCTTATTTTGTTGGGTGATCATCTTAATGGAGATTTAGAATATGAGTTCTACTAATCTAACAAACTTAGCTCTCGTTTTGTTGTACGCTTGATGCAAGACGTTGCAATGAAATCCGGGACATTTCCCACATAAGAGATACACAATTAGTAAAACTGGATACTCACCTAGCTCTTAGGAGGAAATAACCTGAGAGCAAGAGAAAGAAAGAAGTGACAATCGCCTTGAAACTTAAAAGATAAGCATTAAACTATTCTTCTCATTCCAAGAACAAAAAAATGAACGGAACTTGCTTCTAGATTGATCCTAGATAATAGTCTAAATCTCAATCAAAGCTCTTCCATGGTTGATGATTTTTCCTCTATGTTGGTTGGCACATACTAACTCTGTGATTATTAACTTTAGAAGCAACTCTGATCTCACAGAGTGCTAGTGTAGCAAGTATATGCAGAAAATACAAAAGCGTGCTCAATCCTGGTGACTTTGTCAACTTCTCAACCCTTTTCTCTGTTTTTGTATCATATGTTATAGGGCTGTATTGAAGATAACATGGAATGACTTGCAGCCGTAAATTTGATTCTAAGAGAACTATGAAAGAACCATTCGAAGTATCGGGTACTATAGGCTCATAAAGAGAGACTCTTGCAACTAGAAGGATAGTAGCATATAATTTACAGCGGGAACAGTTAAAAAGAAAGAAGAAAAGAAAAGAAAGAATCATGTAACGAATCCCAACATTTTGAAGAAAAATGGCTCTAGAGGTTGGTTTTTTTTGGTAGAATAGGAGAATAAGGTGAGTGGAGTATCTTGAAATGGGGACTTTTGATAAGTCAATCAAGGCACTAATGCTCCACTTTTTGGTGATAAGAGGCACATGTAATGCATGAAAATATGTCAAATGTTGAAGCTTACATATGATATGGCATTGTAGCTTTTGAGCATATGTTGAAGGCTGAAAGAGAGAGAAGGAAATGCTTTGAAGTTTGTGGTATTCCGAAATACTTGGCAATTTTCTTTTAGGATGCACTATACGATTTGACCAACCCCAATTGGTGAAAACTGTTAACGACATGGGTAAGTTGCGACTTAACTACCTTAGCTTCCCGCGTGTCTAACTGACAAACTGAAAATTAATCTTGATAAGTATTGGTATTCTGCAACTACTATAAACTTTACATTCTAACACGTGAAAGAAAGAGCGAGAGAGCTAGTCTGCTTGTTCGTAAGTATAAATATGGTCTCGAATATTCCAAGTTAAAGATATTGTTAATTCTTAGCGCTCACTTGGCTTGTTAACTGGTTATTTTTGTTGATAGAGTTTCTTTTTTCTGGTTCTTTGTATTAGTTTCACTCTAATCTGTAAAATAGAAAATGGTTGTTAAAACTTTCATGAATTGCGCTTAAATCTTATGTTTTCTTTGATGTTTTCTAGCTCTCCTCTGTTTGTTAGGGAATAAAATTCAAGTCTCACATTTAATGAGCTAACACAGATAATCCTCATGGGGCTTTCAACTGATTGCTAACTAAATAAGATGCTAAGGTCGTACTTGCGGGACTAGCGTTTTATGAAGAGCAGGGGAGCTGATTTTAGTGGTGCTTTCTTTTCTTTTTACATTTGCCACCCAAACTAGGGGGGAAAGTATTCTACTTTTCTCTTAGTATAGCGATAAGAAAAGTTTTCTTCTGGAATACTATGAATCTGACAAGAGACCTCATAGTTGTTGATAGATGATGAGTGCACCCCGCAGACTCACCTTTATGTCTTTATGTGTTTGTTATCCTCATGGAATCGATGAACTTTTGTTCTTGCTCCAAATGATGACCCTTTATCTTGTTCCATTCATGTTCGTCCTGGAGCATTTAAGAATCTTTATTCTTCTTATTTTGTGAGGATGAACTCTTCTTGCGTGGAAGAATATCATAAGCAACTCTAATATACTACTCCGGGGTAATTATTTTCTCAAAAAGTGAATGCTAACGCTAGAACTGCCCAAATTTTGCAATGTTTATAGAGTAGTCGTGTCATCGTATGTATCACCCCTTTTGAATTTGTTGCTGCTCCTATGTCTAATGATCAATAGGACAACAGAATATTCACACCCAGCTGATACATTCTCCTAAAGTTCCTCAGAATTTAATGATAAAGCTGCAAAGGTTAGACATGTTGAGGAGTTTGGGTATATACAAGTATAGTATGGGAGTGGTTGGAGAGACTTGTATTAAATGGTTCACATGATGTGAGCGTGCCTTAACTTTTCCTTCATGACCACTTCCTTTCCCTACATTAAAAGGAGTGAAACTACATAATATTGTTGCCAAAGATTTGTTGTTAAACAGTAGTGAGAATAAAATTTTGTTGCTTTTCATAGTTGTTGGTTGTGATGCTTATCCTCCGTTGTCACGCATATACAGGAGAGTGTTTGTAAACTTTTGCAATTCTTTTGTCTACTAGTATGCTATACTGATGCACAGGTATATACATTTTACTATCGAATCTTGTGAGACTCTGCACCCTTTTTTAAAAATTATCCTCGTCTTTGCACTCAATAAATATAGGCATGATTTTTGAGAGAAGAGTTTAGGAAAGCCTGAAGAAAAATAGTGTGAATTTAGCCGCTCTCACAGATTAATTATGTTGGAGTATGGAGTAACGTCTTATTCTTTATGTCTACGCTGTATTCTTAGCACAAAAAGTTTGATGATGAATGATGCAACTTGGAATGAATGAGCTGCTGCATGAATGATGACACAGTTGCTTTATGTTTAACTATTCTGTGGCTCTTATAGCTTTTTTGTGTATCATGACGTAGCAAATACTCCGTATAAATCATAGTGCAGCTCTTCCAGGATCCAGCAAATTAGAGCAACATGCCTACATGCCAAAATTATGATGTCACGTGAATTGTCCAGCTGGGTCAATTGTAAAAGTAAGTTTGCAAATATATCTGTAAAAACTTTGTTCCATTTACTGTTTCTGAACTTTCTATCTTGTAGTTTCTCTGATTTTAGATGGATCAAGAATGTGCAATTCCAAGAGAGTCTGAATGTAACTCTATCGGATAGTTTGGTATGAATATTGGAAGACAGTCTTGGAATGTAGTCATAAATTGGTTTTCATGATATGCATTGCAAATTGCTATCGCGGGCACAATTAAACTTTATCTTATTGCTTGGATCAAATTGGTTAGAAGGATGATTATTCTTGAGTTCATACAAAGTGTTATTTGCTTTCCATGCGTGTATCGTTGCGGATTTCACTTCCACTGATTCGTTTCAATAATCCAAGCTTCAACAACAAACCCATCATTCACAATCTTTTGAAATTCAGATAGGCGTCCATTTTCTACGAGTCATCTTTTTTATCTTCTTACTCTGATCGATAAGAGGAAACCTGATATCCGCATGTTGTTTGCATGTTGGCGGAAGACTTCCATGCGAGAGAGAGTGATCTATTTGATATTCAGTCAACTGCCAAGCACCCTTATGCTTTACCCTTCCTGAAAAGACTATTTGAAACTCATAATCTCTTGTTGTTCATTTGTAGTTGCAATGCATTACTCTTCACACGTTGATTTTGGCCTTCATACATTTTGGAAACAGTTACCTAAGTAGCTACAATTGCCTGTTCATCCGGGGCAGTATATGAACTGCAACTACTTCCATATCTGGCGGTGGATGTACAAACCAACCCCTCGCCGGCCTTGCCACATCCACCACCGCAATTCGTCCACCATTGCCACACGCTGCGCATAATCTTCCCCTACCCACTGCTATCTGCTCAGCGCCTTTCAAACGCTCCGATGACTCGATCATCTCTTGCCAGCAATCATTCTCCATATCATACTTCTTCAGTCCACCCTTTTCGTCGTCCACTACGTACATCACGTCTTCCTCATTGGACGCAGCAGGCCCATTCCACCCTGCAAGCATGCCCTCTGGCATCTTCTCCCACTTGTCCTTAACAACATCGTAAACAGCCCCTTCTTTCAATGCATGACCTTTCACATTTACCATGCCGAGTTTATCTCTGAACCCAACTGCTTCAACCGCTTCCCGACTAAACCTTCCATCTTTAAGCTCTGCCAATTTTTCCCACCTCCATTCCGTACTATTCTTCTTCAAGTCCCATTTCTCAAACGAACGTGCCACGTCGGGTTGGTAGTTGGCCCCAATCCCGCTAGCAACGTAGACTGTGCCATCGGCTGATCCAGCAACGCACCAGCGGCGTGGAGCGGGCAGGGATGGGCCAAAAAACCATTGCTTGGAGAGGGGGTGGAAGACTAGTGGACGGGGGAGGGCAGGGAAGAAGTGGTGGGTGCTGGCAGCAATGAGTACCAAGTGACCGGAGACTGTTAGTGATTGGACAGGGAGGTTCCGCGAGATGAAGGAGGGGTGGCGGTGGAGGAGGCGGAGTGGCGGGTCAGAGGGAGGACTTGGAAGCGGGCACCATGTCGATGAAATGGGGTCAAAAAAGAAAAACTCATCAAGTGAGTTTGATGAGTCTTCATCGCTGGTTCGTGGAGAAAGGAGGACATAGAGAGAGGGAAATGGAGGGAAGGAAGGAGAGTAAATTAGGCGGCGCCATGAGCTGCAAACTGGGTAGAGGAGAGCAGGGTGGAGACGGAAGAGGCAAAGGTGTGCAAGGTGGTTGGGCAAGCCTGGAATCAAAGTGGTAGACTCGTTGTGGAGGACTTTGTCGCTGGAGCTTTCGCTCTTGCTGGTGGTGTTGTGGAGGACTTTGTCGCTGGAGCTTTCGCTCTTGGAGTGTTTGAGGGTTGTGCTCATGGGTGGGTTGCAGTTATGGTCTATTGTTGCGGAACTGGCTTTAGCTTGGTTATTATATGAAGGGACGTTTAATGTAGGCGTGCGTGGCCCTAATGCTTTAAACTTTTCCTTGGATGTGTGCTTTACGTTACCTGCTCTGGAGGGACTAGTAGGCATGAACCATTGACATGCAATCATTTTGGTCACACACACTACCATGTGAAATTTCGATGTAGAAATTTGCGTTTGAATAGAAAGCTTTCAGGTTTGGAAGATTGGAATTTTCTTCATCACGAGACTGATCGGATATGTCGCAGCTAATTCTTAAAAGTAGTAGGTGACTTTCGTTTCCTTATGAAATCACTTAGATGATAGACTAAGGAGAGCCTCGCCGATCGATCTTAATTAAATGGCACCCTAATTTATCATCTTTTCACCTTATTTTGGTTCTTCTTCAGGCAATAGAAACAAAACCAGTAAACGACTATAATGCCCAAAATCTAATAACAGATGTACACATTAGTTTGTTGAGTAGGAACATTATCCTCATACAAGTGCAACATCGAGAAGGCCAGTTTGAGGGGTCGATAGAGGGTATACACCGTTACAAATTAATTTATTTATGTACATCCTCCGTGACTGAATAAAGAAGCTGAAAAAATGGTGATGAATGGTTTGAGATTGTTATCCGATGTAGGAAGATAATTCCAAAAGTTAATGGATATTTCTGTGAATAGTTCTAAGGGCGCAACGCTCATACGGAGTAAATGTTATGTACATCCGCCGACAGATACTCCAGGAAGGAAAAATGTTTTGCTGGATTTTAGTGTAGTCGGAAGAACAAATAATAAATGCGTAAAGCTATGTGTCCCAGTCACGGGTTGAGCTGTAATTCATTCGATGAGCAACTTTTTGAAGCGTAGTGGGTTTGGAAAACGTCATTACCAAACCTCCTTTCCTTTGTCTGGTGTGTAGTTATTAAATTCTTACGGTTCAAAAAATATTTCCTTTATTTTTGCAGTTAGTTCTCTTTAATTAATATTTTATACTTCCGTCTCAAATTATTTGATGTTATGAGTCATATTTATAAGTTTTTCATTCTATCGAAAGAGAAGAGGAAGAGAAAGAGGGGAAGAAAGTGGGACCCGCAGAGAAAGAAAATAAATTCGTGGAGTATTAAATGTGAAGATAAGAATAAAACTAACATAAAGTGTAAAATGAATAAATATAAAAAGAAAACTTACAGAATATTTTCTAATTTAGAAAGTAATCAATTTCTTTGGAACAACTTAAAAAGAAAATATGATCAATATTTTTTAAAACGGAGGGAGTACAATGTTTTAACTATTTAACAAACAAACAAAAAATCCTAAAACATTAATTGCTTTTGTTTTTTACTTGAAGTACTGAATGTTTTCCACTTGCTTCTTTTATGAATCCGAGACTCTCCTGTCCTTTTGTTTGGCTTCTTCTTAATTCTCTGCACTAGCTAATGTACCCGTGCAAATGCACGGGATAGTATGCAATAGGTGTTATTGCTAATCATACACTTTTGCATAATGAAATAGAATCTAAATGCCAAAAAAAATAAAAAAAATTAGCACTTAAGTCTATGAATTTCATAAATAAATTAGCTAACTGCTTAAGATGACAATAGCTCCTTAACGAAACAAAGAAAATCATAGATCAAATTTTAAATTTACCAATCTATCGTCTAAAAGTACTATTAACGGAAAAAATGTATCACAAGTTTCACCGAAATGTTGATTATCCATTTCTTTGTTTATAAAAATATAGTCAACATATTTGCATATTCATATCAAGATAGCTTGGGGATCGACTATTACACTTCACCTTTTACCAATTAAATGTGTTCTTTATAGTTCTATGCTAATTCATTTTTTTATCTAATTGTTATTTGAGATAATCCATGTTATGCAACGTAGTGCTACAAAATAAATTGGCATATTGGGAAATTGACGAACGTTGTAAGGAAATTGGCATTGTATTCTCCTGGAGTCACCTTTTCATTCATCGACTTAAATTCCCTTTAACGGAAATGTTAAGCCTTTTTTTTTTGTAATATCTAATATTGCCAACATGATACATCTGGGGATGACTATTTCAAGCATTTTCTTTTTGACTTTTGGGCCCATATTTGCCGCTAAAAGAAATAGTGCGGTGACAAAAAAAAAGATATCAAAATAAGGATTGAAATACCCTAAGAGCCCAACCATATATATGCAACAAAAAATTCTAAATTTTAGTTGTTAGTATGATGTAATGAATATTTTTTGGTTAATATTTTAAGAATGCGCTTACTGCTCTCCACCTTTAAGAAAGTTCCCTCGTAATTCCACATAAAAGGGAGCTTCTAGTTCCATATTTATTATCCCTATAATAACTGGTTGACTAACAATGCTTAATCTAGTTCAACTACTCTTTTTAATGTTGGCGCTCATAGCAGTTAATGTCCGAAGGGAGATTTCTAAAAGCCTGCTTATGATCAGTTACTGCCCTTTAGTCAAGAATTTTGAAACCTTGTCGGTGCACATAAAGAAATTGCTGGTTCGGAGAGGCAGGCTGCTTCTGTTTCACACCACATCTCTAACGCCCCCAAAGAAGAGATCCATAAAATCTTTACAAATGAAAACTTGGGTGTAAATTTAGGAGACCAATTGATAAAGCAAGAAGAAAGAGAAGTAGGAGACACTGGTCTCAAGCCTTACAAAGAGTATCTTAGTCATAGCAAGGACTTCTTATACCTGTCCCTGTCAGTTATAGTAAGCAAATTAGAAGTCTAGATTAATTGTAACAATAATAAGAAGTTCAGGTTAGAAGTCCAAATTCAATAGATAATAAGTAATAATTGTCAATAATTAGAAGTCCAAATTCAATAGATAATAAGTAGATTAGAAGTCTAGATTAACTATAAAAATAATACATAGGCTAAATTAGAAGTCCTTAGAAGTCTAGATTAGTTGTAACAATAATAAGAAGTCCAAATTCAATGGATAACAAGTGGATTAGAAGTTCAGATTCAAGGTAACCTCAGAGCTAACCACAGAGCTGAGAATTCCAATGAAAAACTCGGCTTTTATATAGTTATATTGATATTGATTTGCACTCTAGTATAACCTTTTCAGTTGGGACATGGTAGTAACAATTCCAACAGACCTTTTTACTTTGTTAAATAAACTGGTCCATTTCTAGCTTTTTTGATAAACTTTGCATGTTAAAAGTAAGTGATGGTATATATGCGATTAGTTGTTGATATAACTTAAATATAACTTCTAATAATTGGGGGACACCCGGCGAATCCCAGTCAAACTGGGAGATTTATGATCAGGATTCTAAATGAGTCCTTAGAGATTGTGACGCGATCCTCGAGGATCCTGACGTGATCCTCGAGGATCCTAACACGATCCTAACACATCTGGCCCACGGCCCAGTCCTACTAGGACTCTCCTCCTACAGCTATATAAAGGGGTCTACCCCCCAGGTATGAGGACAATGACACTATTCATGCTTTTTCAGAGTTCTGTAGCTGCGCTCTGACTTAAGCATCGGAGAGTTCTCCGCTGGGAACCCTACCCGGCGGTCACTCGTTTTCTGTCTTGCAGGTCATCGGTTCGGGCTCGGATTCCGGAATTTGCGCGGAGCATATTTTTAGTAGCAACAATTGCCATTCTCCAAACGAAGCAAAATGTTTTATTTACCCGGACGGACCACACCATGTGTGAACTCTGGGACCTTGATGTTATAAATCAAATTTTCTGACATGAAGAAACCTTCAATCCTTAGAAAAGTGAGAATATTCACAAGAAAGTGGCAAAGTGAGGCAGAAGAGAACATTTCCTTCTGCCATTTTATCCTTCTAATCCATAAACCATCCCTCTTTAATTCATCACTGCATGACCTTTGAACATTTATCCATGGACTTCCATTCCAACCCCACTCGTGCTTGAACATTTATCTTTCTTTTGAAACATATGAAATAAGTGGCCAGAGTAACTCCAAGAATTGGATAGTGAGGTGTCTCTTGAAAAATAAACTTGATTTGTTTTATGTTATATGAGAGTGGTGCATTAGTGGCTTCTGTTAATTAGCTAAATAAATTTGTGTTAGTGTGGTGCAAATGACAACTATGTTAATGTCGTGTGTGCTTAATGCAAGTAGTGGGCTAATACGTTACTAAAATTTTGAATTAGTGGTAGCTCAATTGCATATCTTGGAGTTGCCTAGAAATATTATAAAAACCTATATATGTCTAGTCGTTTGGTAAAGTATGCATGACTAGTCATTTGGTAAGGTGTATGGCATAAGAAGGTGCATGGTACAAGGGTAAGAAGTAAGACAAAATTGTAGTTTAAACTGTGTATTCTCTTCCAGATCTCTCCATGTCCCTTTTTATATTTGTGAGTGTGCGAGTTTGAAGGATCCTTTTGTCTCGAATATGTGGATGGCGACGAAGAGACGGGTAGGTTTCTCAGCCGGCCACCCTTAATTTGCAGTGTGCGCCTTTTAAGGTTTTTTACTTGAGATTGAATTCATTGATCAGCACTGTTGGCTATGCTCTAGAATACATGGTCCTTGCATGTAATTGTGTCTCTGGCTGTGTTTCAGTTGGCGTGCTCTTTGTCCTTTGAGGATATGATGAGATCCCTGTGACCATTTAGTTCACCTAGCAAGTGAAATGCACTTTTATGTGCTCTAAATCGTGCATACATAACACAGGACAACCTTTGTACGCCAACTTGCAAGTATGCAGACTCTCCTATTGCATTGTAGTAATCTTTTTAGTCGAAAGGATGGCCAAAAACAGCTGGCCTTGAATTCTGGACAGCAGCAGATTTGGCAAATTTCGGCAACAAATTTAACTTCCTCGAGTCCTAATGTAGGTTAATCCGGAACGAAACAAATTGTGAGGCAGTTTCTTAGCATCTCTGGAGCCTGGTACCAACTACCGTTGTAGGTTAGAACGAAATATGTTCCATACTCCATTTCTCTGACAAGAACATGCTGTATAAGCGAGAAACGGCATTCCTGGCTCCCTTCCGATTGATGTCCACCCAAGTAGTTATGTTTCTGTGCATAAATTCATCTTAAAAGGAGTTCTTGACAACAGTGGCAAAGAAGAAACTACGAAAATTCTGAACTTTATCTCCTAAATTGAAAAGATTTATATGCTATTGAAAGTTGAAGACCATTACTTATAAGGACGGAAGCCTTTCAGTGTAGGAGATGAAGTCATAATATCACGGGGAACTACATGTTCACTTGTACCTTACGGTAAGCTCAGTCGTTTCCTTTTTTTCCCTTTTCTTCAAAAGTTTCTACTTATTTGACTTTGCTTATTACTCCTCCACCACTTCAGAAAGAAACATCATGGACTCCATGGAATATGCATGTCTTCTAATCGTAATGAGCTGCTTCATGCCACTGTTGCCTTGATTCGTGATCGTGACGTCTTTTGCTGCGGTGGAGAAGATAATAATAATGGCGGTGATGATCAGTTTTGTTGCATGAAAAGTAAGCAAATTCACTCTTTCTGGGTCCCTTCTTATGGATAAATTCGATTGACACACCCGGGTTTGGAACTAGCTAGTCATCATCAGCTGCGTTCGATTTGGTGGATTCGTGTTATGCCTGATAGTTCGATCATTCACCGGAATTTAATTAGTATGGGTTTCTCTTGTGGCCTACTCCCACGGCAACCAAGTCATCCGTGCCTCAGCCGAGTCCTCTTTCATGCATAAGCATTTCACATGGTCTCCAGGTTTAGCTATAATTTAATCTGTCCTGAATTCCTGTGTCACATGATTTTCTATCCATTTTACAGGCATGATTAGTTAAGAAGCGTTGGCAATTACAAGATCTTGTTTACTGTTTGTTGGGGCCACTTTAATTCTATGCTACTTCGCTACAATTTTTCTTCCGTTGTTTGGGTTGCAACTTCAATCATCACATTTGTGTACCTCTTAAAATGTTGAACATATAGCTAAAGAAAACTTAGCTTCCTATGCATTTAATCTTATGATTTTCCATGAGCTTTAGTGGTACAATGTAGGTGCCTTGTTTGTCTACGTGCATGATCTTAAACTCCTGCTGGCCCTGCATTGTATTACAGTAATTTTCAGAGACAATATAATCCTTAGTAGAGAAACTTTTGGTGCACATTTAAACCGCTAAACCTTGTTGATCTTTATGCCGATAGTTGTTTTCTGCGGATGGTAAATTTACCATCCTGAAGCGAGAGCAATGTTTAAATTTTTGCCAAAGTCCTTGAAACGAGATGTTTAAATTTTTGCAAAAGCCGCATCTTCCATGCAATGCTATTCTAATAACCTTGGCAATGTCAGAACATTTTCATCTTCATTTCAAATGTCGACCACTCAATATTGGCAAACCGATCACGTGCACCATATTAGTCATTCATATTTCAAATGAAAAGCGAAAAGAAGAAGAAGAAGTCGTTTTACATCAGATTGATACGCATACGTACGTTGATTGCCTCCAACATGTTGCTAGCAGATACCACTTGTTTTGGTTCTGAATTTTCCAGATCATTCCTGATAAACTCCAAGTAATGAGATTCTCGGTAAGCAACGTCTAATCTTACAACAACTCGTGCTTCTTCCCAAGAGCAAGCATACCCAAGAGAATACGAGAATATATAACCTGTTGGAAAGAAAGGCAGTATGGAGAATCTGGACTGAAGATGCCTGAGTCGAATGCGTTGCACTCTTTCCTTAAGACAGTATTTGCTCCCTTATAATCTGCTTAGGGTAGCAGCAAATCTGCCTCCCAAGATAAAACAGGCGAGACACTATTGATCACAGCAGAATGCAATCAACAGACAGAAATTTGAGAGAGAGCAAGAGAGAAATTCGAAGTGTAAAATATGACCTGACCATCAGCCTATTTATAGACACCAAAGGGTGCCAAGAACAGGTGCAAACAGTTGTGGCAGTTAAGTGACTCTGCAGATGTCACTTAAGAGTCACAATCTGTAGACACAGAATAGAGGTGCAACATTTGAACGAAAAGGCACCAATTGCAGTTGCCATTTCAAAATAAACTGTTTCAGTTCAAGTTGCAGCTCACAAGCTGAATTTGTCGCAAAAGTTAAGGCTGGGCTCGGGGCGAGGGCTCCTAGCGACGATGCGCACGTGCGAAGTGCAAAGTGCGCCTAAAAGCGCCAATAGCGCCTTTACGCCGCCGCTGCCGGCGCGCGCGCGCGCGTGTGCGGTGCGGTGCATCGCACATGTGCAAGTGCATGGCCATGCATACCATGTGTTTCTAGAACAATATGGTATGTCACATGGCCATTTAAATACCCTTAACTTTTCCATTTCCCAAGCCATGTGGGAACCCACTTCATGATTAGTTTCAACCTTATTAAATGCCAATGTTTGAGAGTTAATATCTCTCAAACCAATTAATCAATTTGATTGATTCTTTTTGCACTTATTCCTTGTAGTACAAACTTTAATAAGGTAATAATCAATTATTGGAAAATTTCCAACAATTTCCCCCAATTTTCCAAAATTGGATTTTATCACATTCCTAATTTAGAAATGTACCTCTATATCCCTTGGTAGGTCCTACTAAAATAAAGGTGTCTTTCGACTTGAACCTTTACTATAAAGTAGTAAAGTCAATCAGAATTCAAAGTAGCCTTAGCCTTGAACTAAGAATCCTTGGTGATTGATCAGCACAACTTTGTGTAGAACTTTCCAACCAAATTTCCAAATACATGCACATTTACAGCCATGTGCTACATCTTAGGATTTTCATAAGTGCCATAGAGACTAGCTCAAATCTTGTAGAAGCGGCTCCACTTCCCGCACTTATATAGGTAAATCTACTAAGGTGCACTTGTATGACTTGCACCCTCCTTTAAGGACATAGATTTATTAAGGGAATAACTCCCACCCTCCTCTTGTTCTCCATACAAGTATGCACTACTTTGAGATGGCATGAAGATCAAAATCTTCATCTTTTAGTGCATCTTTGGTTATAAATACAACGTGTTTTTCCATTGAACTAGAAGACTAAAGATTACTCTAGTATCTAGTTGGTTTCCACGTGTATGTTACCTCTCTAATTTCATGAGCTTCAAACCCATCTCCCTGGAAGTCTGCCATATTATATCCCTACCTAGGCCTTTCGTAAAGGGATCTGCCAAATTTCCTTTGGACTTCACATAACTAATAGTAACAACTCCTTTGCTAAGTTGTTCTCTCACATAGCTATGTCTAAGACTTATATGTCTAGACTTCCCATTGTATACCTTACGATATGCTCGCGTTAGCGCTGCCTCGTTATCACAGAATATAGAAATAGCAGTCATTGGCTTAGGCCATAGAGGAATCTCTATCAACAGGTCTCTTAGCCATGCTGCCTCCTTAATCGTCATTGCCAAAGCAATAAACTCGGACTCCATGGTCGAATGTGAAATCAAAGTTTGTTTCTTGGAACCCCAAGAAACAGCACCTCCACCTATGGTAAATATCAAACCACTTGTGGACTTTGTTTCATCTGAGTCCGTGATCCAGTTTGCATCTGTGTACCCTTCCAAAACAGCAGGAAACTCTTTATAAGTTAATGCATAGTCCATTGTGCCCTTAAGGTACTTAAGTACTCTAAACACTGCATTCCAATGAATTTGCCCGGGGTTATGAGTAAATCTACTCAAAACACCAACTGCAAAGGCTATATCTGGCCGGGTACATTGCATGATATACATCAAGCTGCCAATAACACTAGAATACTCTAGCTGAGAGACACATTTCCCTTCATTTGCCCTCAACTTGATAGAAGGGTCATATGGGGTAGTAACCGGGACACAATTCTCGTGATTAAATTTCTTTAAAGTTTTCTCAATATAATGAGACTGTGACAAAGAAATAGAATCCGAGTATCTTATTATTTTCATTCCCAATATAACATTGGCTTCCCCCATATCCTTCATATCAAACGATGAAGATAGAAATAATTTAGTTTCCAACACAATATCTAAATCAGTACCAAAGATTAACATATCATCCACATACAAACATATTATCACACCACATCCTTTATCAAACTTAGAATAAACGCATTTGTCACATTCATTTATTCTAAATCCATTAGAGAGAACGACTTGGTCAAATCGTTCATGCCACTGCTTTGGAGCTTGTTTTAAGCCATACAAAGATTTGATAAGCTTACAAACCTTTGTTTCTTGGCCCTTTAGTACAAAACCTTCCGGTTGTTCCATGTACACCTCCTCATCTAAAATACCATTTAGAAAAGCAGTCTTGACGTCCATTTGGTGTATAACTAGTTTGTTAATGGACGATAACGCAAACAATAATCTTATAGTGCTAAGTCTAGCTACCGGAGCGTAAGTGTCGAAATAGTCAATTCCTTCCTTTTGTTTAAAACCCTTGGCTACAAGTCTAGCTTTATACTTATCTACGGATCCGTCTGGCTTAAGCTTTCGCTTAAAGATCCATTTGCAGCCTATTGGTTTAAACCCTAGTGGTAAATCAGTCAATACCCAAGTTTGGTTTGACATTATCGACTCCATTTCATCATTTATAGCTTCTTGCCACAAGTCAGAATCTCGAGAAGTTATGGCTTCTCGATATGAAAGAGGGTCATGTTCTACATTATACATATGAGAGTAATCACCTTCATTTCTACTTCCCTCAACTAAAAATTGGTAGAAATCTGGACCATAGGTTTTCTCAATTCTTGCTCTCTTACTTCTCCTTAGTTCACCTCCTTCCCCCATTTCCGGAGTAGGGTGAACTTGATCCTCATCGACTGTGTTTTCATTTTTCCGATCTCTAGAGAAAGAATTCTCAAAAAATTCTGCATCTCTAGATTCCAAAATAATATTTTGGCTAACGGATTCCGTTGATTCCACGGTTAAGAATCTATACGCTTTGCTATGTAGAGCATAGCCTATGAAGACACATTCGATTGCCTTTTCCCCCAATTTGGGTCTTTTTGGATCGGTTAGCCTTACTAACGCCCTACACCCCCACACTTTAAGGTGTCCAAAAGAAGGTTTTCTCTTCTTCCATAACTCATAGGGTGTGACATTAGATACCTTGTGGGGTATACGATTAAGTATATATGTGGAAGTCATGAGAGTTTCCCCCCACAAATTCTTAGGCAAATTAGAAGTAAGTAATAATGTATTAACCATTTCTTGCAAGGTCCTATTTTTCCTCTCGGCTACACCATTTTGTTGTGGACTATAAGGAGCTGTAACTTGGTGTATGATACCCCAAGTTTCAAATAGATCATCAAAGGAAATATATTCACCTCCCCTATCCGACCGTAAAATTTTAATCTTACGATCTAGTTGATTCTCTACTTCCGCTTTGTAAATTTTAAATTTATCCAAAGCTTCATCCTTAGTCCTAAGAAGATACGTGTATGTATAACGTGAACAATCATCTATAAATGTAATGAAGTATCTTTTACCACCCCTTGTTAGATTACCTTCCATTTCACACAAGTCCGAATGTACTAATTCTAATAATTGTGTTTTCCTCTCAACCCCTTTAAAGGGTTTTCTGGCAATTTTAGACTTTATGCAAACTGAACATTTCTCTAAACTAGGTGAAGTAATTTGAGGTATTAAACTCAATTTTACCATACTTCTCATGCGTTTATAATTAACATGACCTAGTCTAGAGTGCCATAAATTAAATGGAACAGCAATATAAACAAACTTAGTTTCTTTATTAGCCATAGTAAGCTTGTACAATCCATTGGTTACATAGCCCTTGCCAACATAGTTCCCTCCCTTAGTCAGAATTACACTATCTGACTCAAACAAAATCTTAAATCCAAACTGATTAAGCATACTAACAGATATAAGATTTTTCCTAACATCGGGAACAAAAAGCACATCCTTTAAGGTCAGCGTCTTTCCGGAAGAGAGATAGAGCACCACAGTTCCTTTGCCCATGACCTTAGCCGTAGATGAATTTTCCATGCAGAGTTGATATCCCTCCGCAACTGGCTCAAGGTCTTTGAACAGATTTTTGTTTTTAACAATATGCTTGGTTGCAGCGGAGTCCACCCACCACTCTTCATCTTTCCCCATCATGTTGGCTTCGGAAACCACTGCAACGAAGTCCTCGTTGTCAACCATATTGGCATGGTCCTTTTTCTGCCTCTTAGCCACTCGGCAATCCTTCTTGAAGTGGCCAATTTTCCCACACTTCCAACAGGCCTTTTTAGGCTTGTCTTGCCGGTTGGTAGAAACAGAAGCTTGACCATCAAGCTTACGCTTAGTGCCACTAGAGGAGCCATGATCTATCACAAGAGCCTTGGAGGACTTGTTGTCTTCCAACTCAAGCCTATCCAAGTTTCGAGAGTTCTCTTCAACTTGGATATACTTGACCAACTCTTGCATGGTCATGGCATCCTTCTTTTGTTTTAACTCCTTACGACAATCTTTCCAAGCTAACGGTAATTTAGAAATTATCGTTGACACTTGGAAAGACTCATCAAGAGAGTGGCCCTCCGAAATAATTAAATTCATAATCATTTGCAGTTCATGAATCTGAGTAATAACTGACTTGCTATTTTCCATGCGGAAGTCAAACAACTTACTGATTAGGAATTTTTTATTCCCGGCGTCCTCCGTCTTGTACTTGTTGTCGAGATCATCCCAAAGTTCATTTGCGGTGCTGTTTGCATACTTGATCTCGTACACGTCGTATAAAGTGTCGGACAGCCCTCCCAAAATGTATCCCTTGCAGAAGGTGTCATCCTCCTCCCACGTTTGCTTTTGCTTCATGGCAGCATGCTTTATTGCTTCGTCTACAGCTTCATCCACCATAGGCTTTGGAATAGTGAGCACATAGGCAATCTTCAAAGCAGCAAGAAAGAAGTACATCTTGCTCTTCCATCGCCTAAAGAAAGAGCCATCGAACTTAGCCAGCTTTGAGATGTCGTTGGTGACAGGCATCCTTGAAGTATTCTCCATCGTAGCCAAAATACTGTCTTAAGATTGTTGGAAAGAAAGGCAGTATGGAGAATCTGGACTGAAGATGCCTGAGTCGAATGCGTTGCACTCTTTCCTTAAGACAATATTTGCTCCCTTATAATCTGCTTAGGGTAACAGCAAATCTGCGTCCCAAGATAAAACAGGCGAGACACTATTGATCACAGCAGAATGCAATCAACAGACATAAATTTGAGAGAGAGCAAGAGAGAAATTCGAAGTGTAAAATATGATCTGACCATCAGCCTATTTATAGACACCAAAGGGTGCCAAGAACAGGTGCAAACAGTTGTGGCAGTTAAGTGACTCTGCAGATCTCACTTAACAGTCACAATCTGTAGACACAGAATAGAGGTGCAACATTTGAACGAAAAGGCACCAATTGCAGTTGCCATTTCAAAATAAACTGTTTCAGTTCAAGTTGCAGCTCACAAGCTGAATTTGTCGCAAAAGTTAAGGCTGGGCTCGGGGCGAGGGCTCCTAGCGACGATGCGCACGTGCGAAGTGCATAGTGCGCCTAAAAGCGCCTTTACGCCGCCGCCGCCGCCGGCGCGCGCGCGCGCGTGTGTGGTGCGGTGCACCGCACATGTGCAAGTGCATGGCCATGCATACCATGTATTTCTAGAACAATATGGTATGTCACATGGCCATTTAAATACCCTTAACTTTTCCATTTCCCAAGCCATGTGGGAACCCACTTCATGATTAGTTTCAACCTTATTAAATGTCAATGTTTGAGAGTTAATATCTCTCAAACCAATCAATCAATTTGATTGATTCTTTTTGCAACTTATTCCTTGTAGTACAAACTTTAATAAGGTAATAATCAATTATTGGAAAATTTCCAACATAACCTGCCGAGGAAAAGCCTCCTTTTTATTAATCAGTAATTCTTGGTACACCTTTGAGTAAGTGACTTATTTTATAAATCACCAACGTTCAATATTTATGACAACACTAAAAATATCTTTTTCTTTTTCCTTTTATTGGATAAGGGCTTCAATTAAAATAACTTTTTCAATAGCAAAACGAGCGTTTTATTTGGGGAAACGAGAGAGTATGTCGTGCTCACTGGTTTTAGCTATAAATCCTTACATCGGGCAACAACAATTTAATATATAAGCCTTGTGTACATGTTTCCTCTTGTCAATTGATTTTGAGGTGAATTCTTTTATAGCAATATCAGTGACAAGATCACGAGGATCAAGTTCTACAATTGCTTACATGAGCTTGGGTGCACTTGCTGTTGAGCCAAAGCTAGCTAGCTCGTGCCCTGAACGGTAAGTCTAGCCCATATACTTTTACGCAAAAAACAAATCTATGTTGCATCCAAGTCCGCATTACTAGTATGTTAATGAAACTATAGACCTCATTAGTATCTAAAGCATGACACAAGAATATGAGAAGCAAATAACAGGTTGTTACCTGTTTCGAACAGGTCCTATTCAGTTGACGCTAAAAAGGTCGTGTATTCCATCTCTGCATCACATTACTCGTATACATAAGCTGTTTTTTTTCTTATTTTATAGTATCTTAAAAGTGAAAATAATGTCTTCTTCTACTACTAATTATCTCATTGCCAGTAAAACCTTTAGGGAAAATTGGGAAAAGATGGGTTTTTGGATTAAATATTTGGGGTTAATGGGTTTTTTTGTGAAAGTTGTGAAAAGAGGGTGTGAAGTTCTTAAATTTCTGAAAGGTGGGTTCAGTTGTGAAAAAATGGGTTTTTAAAAATATCAACTTTG